>VXBC01007859.1:269149-318851 GCA_013399945.1 Ploceus nigricollis
AAAAAAAAAAAAAAAGAGAGATTCCCTGCCTTTATAGAACATTACTCAGTCATAAGCTATGTACTTTTGAGCTTCTTTTGCTCCCTTGCCAAGACTCTCAGAGAGGGAAAATCAGGATAGATACATGAAAAGAAGAATAAAGAATAATATATAGGAAAGGAAAAATCCATCATGTCCAAGTGTGACTGTAAATCTCTCCACTGCTGTTTACCTGTCTGATGCTTTCCCAGCGATGGCAACAGAAGCTATGTGCTTAAACTGTATTTCAAAAAATTGATAACTCTGAAGCATCTCCGTTTTCTGCCCTTGCCTTGTCCTGTTGTGTAACTGTGTGTCAGGCCAGGAGCCAGAGCTGACATCACAGAAGACTGCCCTGGGTCTTGCATAACCTTAATAGGACAGCCACTTGGAAAGTGTTTATGTGCCATTATGTGCCATTGCTTTTCTAACTACTCTACTGCATTAGGAGAGCAGAGTCATTATAGGCCAGGCAGAAATATTAATTGCATTTGCATCATTGATGTTGACCATGAGGTATTTCAGTAGGCCCTGATATTTCAGGTTCTGTTTCCAACCCAGTAGGAGCAAAACTCTAGCTGTGCCAAGTGATTGTAAATGGCTGCAGTGCTATTGCATTTTATCCCAGGAGGGTCTTGTTACCTCAGAATGGTTTGTGATTACTCTGTGGGATATCATCAGAAAGATGCCCATCATGCTGCAGATGAGTTCAGGGTCCATGCCCAGCATCATATCATTTATGTCTCTGAATAAGAGCATTACAGTTTGCTTGCGGTGTGCTGCTTATTGGCCCCAAAACATCCAACGTGTTTTTAGATAGGTGGTAGCAGACTTTGAAAATCGAAGTGTGAGGGAACTAGAGGTAGAGGCAAATGCGTCCTGCTGTGCTTGAAAAGCATGTTTTCTTCCTATTTTCTCCTACTCTTTCTCCTTTTTCTCCCTATTCCTACTGTGATACTTCTCACTGGACACAGATCCACTCTGCTGCCCTGTAGCAGACAGAGGCTGGGTAGACATAGGCCATAGCACATGCTGCCTTCCTCACCTCACTGCTGGGGTGACTTGTGAAGCAAACCAAGATCATTAAAACCTCATGCCAATTAGAAGCTGCCAGCCTGTGTCTTCCATCTCTCCTACCAAATGGAAGGATTGAGGATGTGCTCATGGAAATGAAACGCCGCAGGTGGCTTGGCTAATCCTGCAACATGGAAGGTGACATGCACCTCTGCTTTCAGAGTGCTTACTACCTTCCTGGCCTCTGCCTGTTTTGTGGTGATCAGCCATGCACCTCCTCACGTGTTTGGGGAAGGTACAATACCACTCAGAAGAAAAAAATAAAAGGGAGCAGAGGGAAAAGGAATTTTCCACCAAACGAGATGAGGCTCAAGCTGCTGCATCTTTCACTATCTCTACAAGTTAAATCTGTAAGTTGTACCTGTACAAGTTAAATCTACTTGTACAGGTACAAAAGAACCTGTGCAAGTAGATTTAAATAGTATCAAGAGAAAAATGACTGCCTGTTTTTCTTCCAAGTGTCCCTTCTTATTTAGCAGCGATGGTGATAATTTTAGAGTATTAAACAAGATGTAAAAATTTTCTGTCTCATTCTCTTCCTGTATTGTATCTAAACATTTTTAGAGATGACAGCTACGAGCATTCATAAAGCAAAGATTTGTTTTGGTAAATTTGTTCCTACCATAATTATGCTGTCAAGTTCTCAAAAGAAAGATATCTCCTAAAACTTTGTGTGAGATGCTTTGATTGTACTTTTAGGCTGAAAGGAATTCTGTTTTGTTGCAGAAACCTTTCACACACTGCAGGCTGTTGCCATTCTGCTTCCATATGGTCTCAGGAAGTTTTACTTTCTCAGGAGAGTAAGTTGGGGGAAAGAAGATGTTAGGCAATGCATTCTCCATCATGTCCCCCCCATTTTCTCTTTTCTGGCCAGAATATTTCCTCTTTGGCAGGAGAAAAGAAAATGCTTTTTAAATGAATTACCATACTCTAAGGAACCAGTTCACAGAAAAACAGTTTGCCCCATAGATCCTGATGATTTTATAACCATTTTGGTCACCATAAAAGGTCATACTACCAAAGAAAGGCAAACAAACCTGGAATAGCTTTGGCCTAAAGAGTTCTTCCTTTAACTGGTTGCCCACAATGGTGAACAGGATTTACATGGCATTAAATATCCAAACAAAGTACACCAGGCTCAGAAATTTTCAAATAGCAGCTGATTTTAATTTTTTCTTTGGCATTTATACACATATCCTATTGCAAGCTTGATTCATTTCTTTTTATGCCGGAAAAAATGTTAAAGCTAGAATGGGAAGTCAAGAAAGTGGGAGTTCATACATTGAGTGCATATGTGATTCAGTGGTGTGTGCCATGTGTACACATCACTTACTGGGAAAGTTAAATCACTTTTGGATGCAAATTGCAGCAACTGCTTCCAAAACTCCATCAACTTCCAAACTTTGAAGTTACGTTCTCCACAACCTGTTATTGAAATATTTCTTGCCAGCTCAAAGCAAGCACCATTTTCTGAAGCAGAGATTTTTCTTCTTTTGCTCTGCAGGCTGCAAAGTGATGCTCTTTACTTGCACTTGCAGACTGTCTCCCACAAACCGGAACTGAGTGTCTTCTCTCTGTTAGGAGCACAGCATCTCTTGTGCACTGAAGGTTTTTATTTTGTTCTTAAGCTCTCATACTTTCTTCATCACCAGTGATAAAAATGAATGCAGTGTTCTGTGCACAAACAGGACCTCATTCATTTACAGAGTTATTGGGGAAGCCTTGGAGTTGTGGACATGCACACAAGTCTGTCAGTCTCAGCAAACTACTGCTCCTTCATGGTGAGTGCCTAATACAGTAGTAACACAGAATTCACATGACAAAGAAATTAAAAAGTATCTTTAGCTCTGACTTCCAGATGACTGAAGAACAAGTTTCAATAAAAGCAGTTATGACTCATGCACCAGTTTACAAAAGTGCCTCCTGTGCCTGGGAAGAGCAGCTTTGTGTTTGCTCCTTTCAGGCTGTTTCCTTGCAGCAGGGGACAGCCTGGGCAGTGGTCTCTCTGTGCTGGGAAGCTGTGACTCCCCACCAAATCTTTCAGATATGGGTATGCCACAGCTGCTCTGGCCACTGGTGGTTCCCTGGCTCCTCCAGGCCTCATGCCATCCACATGAACAACTTTCATTGAGGGTGGTTGGTGGGTCAGGTGGGCACCAGTGTTGGCACTGTCTGGGAGGGTGCTCAGCACATCAGAGGCCTCTTTAGAACTTGCTGAGCTTAGTGACCTCCTCAGCACACAAGAAGTGCTTTTGCAAAGAGACAGCTTCCACAAACAGCTCAGTTAGTGAGGGGAATAATTTAAAACCTTCTCTCCCTTTCCTCTGTGGGTGCCTCTCTGACTGTGTCCACCCTCCCTTGCTCCATGCCTCCACAGCTCTTGCCAAACATTCAGGTTTTTTAGTGCATTTCTCCTTTTTCCCATTATAAAAAATACAGCTGATGCAAATATTGCATCTCTGGGGGAACTGGTCTTTGCTGGGCAATCATTGTCACTGTAACCTACCCCATGGAGTTTAATTATGTGCTTGTGATTAAGCAATTATGTATTACCAGGAACGGAGTAAATCAACCCTTTTATCTCCAGTAACAGGATGTTTCCTGTGAGCTTTTCTGCCAAAAGAACATAGGGGAAAGATGGGATGGTTCTGCATGTTACATAAACGTGTTTATTTCAGGAGATCTCAGCACAGTGTGTTGGACAAAGCCACCTCAGCTCCAGCTCCAGCTCCAGCATGGCCACCCAGCTCCTGCCCCGTGGCCAGGGCACCAGACCCACACAGCAGCCTACGCTGGGTGACCACAGCTCTCAAGCCCCATTCAGAAGCAGGGAAATAAATTTCAAAGATGTTACGCTCTTGCAGATGGAATTCCTTGGGCTCAGTGGAATGGTCACCCTGTCTGAAAGCACCAGGCTTGTGGAGAGGGGGATCTTGGAGCTGCTCTGAGCTTTGCTGTGCAGATAAAAGAGAGAAGAGGCCACCCAGGCTCTTGCTCGCTCTGTGTTCAATTAACTTGTTCACTGATGGGCTAACACTGCAGAATGGATTTTCCCACTGATTGATCTCTTAATGTAAATGAGTTATGGTTTTAAACTCAAACCATACATACTTTTTTCCCCTTGGAGCTGTTCTTCCCTCATATTCTGTTCAGAGTGTACTTTCCCTCCAGCAACACTACTGCACTTGAGGGCCTACATTTTCCTTACTTCTATAATCAGCTCTGAGGTGGCCATTTGCCTCAAAATATCTGTATTTATTTATTTTTCCTGTCTCTCCTCTTGTACTGTTTGAAAAGACTCTGAAAAGTTGGCCCATGCTGCTCCTTCACCCAGGTTTTTACATGGGAATAAATAATTTATGATATGTGTGACATTGTTCCATGAATGACTACAAAGGCATGATTAGCCAGGAATGCTTTGAGAAAACTGAGATTCGTTCAGTTATTATAAAATTTAACTTCAAAAAAGAGATTGTCCTTTTTTGCATACAACATATACATCTCTTTTGGAATTTTTCTCTAGTTTGTGATTGGCATGTTCCCTATTAACTTTTCAGACCTTGATAAGGAACTTTACTTTCTGTACCTGCAGCAATAACTATTTAAGTGCCTAGTAGCTCACTTCTCTGGAGCCAAACTGTCATTTGAACAGTCTTTTGTGTCTATAACAGTAAAAACCCAATAATATGGTGGAAAGAAGAATAAGCTTTAACTAAATTATGCCCACTTTCCAAAGCAGATTGGGTCAGTACTTTATAATCTGAAATTTCACCCCCAAAGTCTAACTTCTGTGTGCTTAGAGGAACAGAAGCAGATAGAAAAAGTGCTAGAAAGGCATTGCTTCTGAGTATTATAGCTGCCTTATTAAAAAAATAGAAATTACAAATAAAACTTTTAAAACTTGCTGTTGTCATAAAATTGAAATTTTCCTTAGCCAAGTATGATATTCCAGAACACTGCTATTTAACATCTAAATCACATCTAATCACATTAAAATAGGCAACTTCATAATACATATTTATGAAGACAGTAGCTCATGAATTTTGAGATTATTTCTATTAAAAGCAGCATAATAACTCTGTCACTTTTGGTTTCTGTATGAAATGTGGCAAGAAAGTCCCTCAGGTAGAACAGAAGATATTGAATTCTTGCAGTAAAGAATAAGTTAAACTGCATTTGGGCATATAGGTTTTAAAATAACAATTCAGATTCTTGGATTAAAATTACCCTTTGGTACTTGAGCATCTACTTATGATAATTTTTATCTTGTTTTTCTTTTTCATGGCCCTGGAAGGGGATGGGAAATAACCCGAAGTCAATGAAACAAGGGATAGTTCTGGAATGATTTGGCATGTATCTGAGGTGCTGCAGCCTGAAAGAGGAACTGATTTGCAGTGCTGCCTGTGGGTTATTCTGGATGTTGGTGGTCACAAGCACCTGTTCAGAGGTCACGAGCACCTGTTCAGAGCTGGCTGCAGCCTTTCCCACCATACCTGGGGGTACTGACTCTTCAAGACGAGACTTAGGACCTTCTGGAGGCTTGGGGAGATAAGGGTCAGCAATCTCATGCTCATTTTGGTCGTCAGTGTTCTGCCTGAAGCAAAGAGCACTACAATTTAAGGATGGAAAATTCTTTAGCACGATCCTACAGATTCTTATGATAGAAATGATTGGGCTTTGGTTAAAAATATCAGGCAGGCCAGATGGCACTTCTGAAGGCATCTGGGGAGATCTGAGATGCAAATGATGACCAAAATCAGAAGTGGCGCAGTGGAAGATGCTCTGCCAGTGGTGTTCCATGTCCCCATGGGGCAGAAGGCCAGTGTGTGTGTCCATGCAAGAAGGCTTGAGAGCTGACATTTCCTGTCCAGAACCTCTCCACCTCAAGCCCAGTCCTCCTGGAACTCAGTGTGAGCTCAGCTTAATGGAAATAAATCTGGTATGAGGGAACGAGGAGGACAAGGGACCAGGAAGCTAGGAAACTGGAAATTTCTCTTTTGACCATGCAGCAGGTCACATGTCTTTGTGTTACATGTCCTTTTGTCTTCACACACCTCTCACCCATGTTGTCCACCCCCAGCCTCCTGCCAGTGTTTCACTTCAGTGCCCCTTCTTCTTCCCCATGGCTGTTGGGAACCAAGTCTGGGGCTCCTCTGCAGCAACTGGATGGGGTGCCAGGATGTCACAGACATCCCTGCCCCTCCTCAGTGACACCCAGGGGGGTGAAATATCAGAGGAGTTGAAGAGTCAGCTTCTAAAGTGCTGAGCTGTTAGATTTTCTTTTACAGCAGTGCCCATTCCTGTGGCTTCAGTTTGTTCCACAGCCCAAAACAGCAGTAAGGCATGCTTACTGTGTATGTGGTGGAACCACATCTCATCCTGCCTGCACGCAGACCAGTAACCTTTTCTGCAGAATGGGGATGCTTGAAAGCATTGCCACAAAGTGCAATAGATGTCTTTGCTCAGCAGCCACAGAGGTGAGGTCAGTTTTGTGTCCCCAAACAAGGACTTTTACCAAATTCTGTGTTAGATGAAGGAGTGTGTGTGCACGAGCCCCATGACATTGCTACTTTAATCAATAGAGTGTGACCAAAAAATCTTCAGAAAGTCATAAATTTCTCCTTTTAGAGGCCCTTGTAGATCAGTTACTTTTCATTATCCCAAATTTCAAAGCCTGTCATCATTTATCTATTTGCCCTTTGGACTGCAGATGAAAAATCCTCACTGTTTACAAACTACTGGACATGCAGTTTCTCATCTAAACACAGAAAACTGCAGTTCTTTGAGTATCTCAAGGCTGTTTGCTTGCCCCTTGGAGGCATTTATTGCATTTTTAAATTTCTCTGTTTCTCCCATCTTACAGTTTGGATTCAAATGCTTCCTCTAACACAAATACTTAAAGAAATTTAATTCTCTTAAAGTCTGGGAGTAGGAAAATCAACACATGAGGGAGAAGTCTGAAGAGAACAAAAGAACAAAAACTCAGCATGTTACAACAAAGTCATAATTACAACTGACTATTTCTTCTGCGGAGAGTAAGACTTCCAAAAAATCAAAAGACAGTTGCAAATTTCCTTGGTCCCTTCAAGATAAGAAGAAAAGAAAATTTAAACACTTCACTGAAGAATAATAATGAAATTAGGCAGCTATCAAGAACAAGTAATTGAAAATTATCAGGAAAACACACTTACAGGAACAGGAGTTCTTGCATGATAAATAATAAGCTTCTTTCATGATAAAACAGTAGTGCTCTTAACTGTGAGCTGCAGAATCAGTAAGTTGTTGACCATGAATACTAGGAAAACCCACTGTGTTTATTACCCACTCTCCCATGACTCATACAGAGCATTATCTTGCAGCACCACAAAATGAACACACCAGATTGCCTAATGATTGGTTATATTGGTTATAATATATTGGTTATATTATTATATATAATATTGGTTATATGAACATCCCAGTGGAAGGCTGGTTCACATCTATGAGAAAGGCAGTCATGGTCAGATATAGGCCTTCCAGAAATTAGTTTTATGTTTCTTCCTAGATTTATTCTTACTCAATTCCTATCTCTTCCAGTTTTATACAGACATCAGCAGCATGCCACATGCTTGGTAGTTCAAAGATCATGAAGAAAGGGTATCTGATTTTTACAATAAATATGTTTTTTCTGCACTCAGAGTCCCTTTTGGGGAAAGCCACCTGTTCTACCCACCTAGAGAACAGAAGGGGTAGGTTTCTCGTGAGATTTTCCCTGCATGTTCCCTGTCTGGGAGTAAATAAGTCAAAGTAGGATATTTTTGCTTAAGACTGGATCAATACAATAATTTTATGTTTTGTAAAGCATGAATGCAAAATGGAACTGCTTCCACCTAAGCAGTGATGTCCTGGTAACTTTAACATTTATCAGAAATCATGTAGATTTTCCTGAGCACCAATTATTATATTATCGATAATAATAATATATAAGTGCAATTTTCTGAGCAACCATCATTGCAGAAATGCCAGCAAAGGCCAAGGTCAAAGCTGCATCTCTTCTCTCTGGCAGCTGAGAGAGCTGGTGGGAGGAAGGGTAGTTTAGGATGGCTTTCCCCCTATTTTGGGATGTCAGAGGAGTGAAGTTATGGCAAGGTCCAAAGTGTACCTTGCACTGCCTTTCTTCTATGGCCAGGCTTGTGCTAAAACAGTTCTCAGCCTTCAGGAAGAACCTGCATAATGATGTGCATGAGCCAGGGCTCACTCACTTGAGGTCACAGATTAAAAGAAATTTATAATGAAACCAGGGATGTTTTGTGCCAGATATTCTGAATCATTTTATTTAACCGAAGAGTTTGAACAAAATATACTGCTGTTTTGTCACTTCCAATTCCATCAATAAGGTTTTATTTTGACTTCTTGTCCAGATGGAGTACCAAACCTGACGTGTCTAAGAAGATCTGATTTTGACCATCCCTACTGAATACAGCATTTGATGGGAAAAAATAAGGTAATCTCTCAGCTGCCCCAAGAGACTGTAATTCCTTTGTGGCTCACATCTGTAGCAATATTCCCCAGTGTATGAGCTCTGGACTTTCTGCTTGTTGAGCGGTCCAGACTTTTCATACATGATCATTTTCTCATGCCAAAAATACATGCTAGGAGCTTCTCTCTGAGCCACAGTTCTGCCTGCAGCTGCAATCTTCCTAGCAGGGGTCCTGTTTCCTTTGTACACAGGCAAAGCAGTAGGGGGATCAGAAATGTGCAACTGCTACAGATCCCTGACTGTGGTGGCTTTTCCTGTGCTCTCCCCATCACTTTTGTAACCCCTGTACAGATTATTACATGGCCAGCTAAACGTGAACCCCTTTACTCCAATCACCAGCATTGCAAAGTCTCTCCCTCAAAAAAAGTAATTTTATAGTTAAAAAAAATGACAAAGATGCACAACTTCATCAGAGTCAAGATTTACTGTGGCTGCTGCTGAAAAGCTGTGGGAAAATAGTCTGGTGCCCTGGAGTTCAAATCTACAGCAGTGCATTCAAGATGTCTGAGCCCTTGAGAGCATTTGCTGTTGTAGTGAATTAAATTTAGAGCTGTGCAAATCCGGCTTTGGATTTAGATTTTTGAGATTCACCTTTGACCTAGCTTTGGAGAGAGATTTGGATGCCTGTCTTGTTCAAATATGTGGGCAGTGTGCATTTTGTGCTACTTTTCAGGATAAAGGGAAAGAGAATAATTTCTACAGAGAATACTTCACCTACTGGTTAAAAATTCAGGTTATGGCATCTACTTTTGTCTATGTCCTTTCTTTTCTACAAAATCAGGCTTTCTGTGATAAGAAAAACTTCAATGTAATAGTCTTGATGCAAAGAGCAAACTGGGAGAATACCATCAAATTTTGACAAGTTCTAGACAAAGATCTGAGTGACTGGATTAATGTATAGACTTCATGCAAACCATAATAGACAGTTTTTCAGGCAGCAGGATACACATGGCTTGTCAGGGAAGGTTAGGTTTGCACTGTGCTGTCTTTTGGGTTTTCTATTTCTTTAGTGAGGATAGGGAAAGTAAAGCTGAGGAGAGAGTTTCTGGATGTCCAGAAAGATTCTGGGAAACCTTTCTGGATTGGTTTAGCTGAATTTTACTTGCTGAACCAAACCCAAGCTTGCAACAATAGATGTCCTCATCCATCAGATGAAACTGAAGAACCCCTCTGCAAAGGCTCCATGTGGCCATCACCCTGCAGCTAGCCCTTCCTCCCCCTAATTAGCACCCACACATGGGCAGCAGTGTCAAAAGCTACACCTCTTTCCTAATCTGGTTTCAAAATACTCCGCCATCTCAGCTGTCCAGACTTCCTGTACTAATGGTTGCCATGACAGAAATTTTCTCTTTAATCCCTTTTTGGGGACACCCTTTCATCTACAGCAGTGATTACACTGGTCACAGCTTCCTGCTGAGCCCTGTCTGTCTGCTAAAAGGAAAATGGAAATAAAAATGGAAAGCCAGCAAGGTCCTTCCTTTATTCAATACAGAGTAACACTATACACAGGTAATAAATAAAATAAATAAGATTAAATAATGTAAGGCTAAGTAAAACAAAAAGCCAGAAGCTATTTCTGCCCTTGTAAAAAGAAAAAACAAAAGAAAGAAAAAAGGAGAGTGGTAAAAAATGTAGTTTTTCAGATCCTATCTGGTTCACAGACTGCGAACAATAAATTAATCTCATTGAATCTTAGAGGAGAATTCATCTTAGATGAGTCTTAGATGAGTGAAGATGAATTAGCAGCCTCTGACATTGATTTGAGAAGAAATCCCTTGGGGCAAAACCTAGAAAGAATCCACTGATGTCAAATTTCTCAGACATTAGGAGTTAAAAGCCACCCCTTAGAGCATCCTAGAGCCCATCTACCCCAGCACTGTATCCTTTGTGCCCACTCTGGCTGCCCAACCCCCCCTCCAGCCACAGGATGGGGAGTCAGCTTGGCACCAGCACTCCCTGAGCACGCAGGCATGTCCCTTGCACAACCACTGTGACCTTTTTAGGACTCACCTGCCAGTGACTCCATCTGCATCGAGATCCTGAGCACCATCAGGATGTGTCAGCAGCTTTGTAGCTGTGTTGAACAGGACCAGGCACTTACAGAAGATGAAGGGGACCAAACACGGTCCATGTCTTTGTCTGCTCAAACACCACAGCCCCAGAACATGGGCATTTCACCCCTCTTCAGCCTGTCTTTTCTCTGTTGTTGCTTTGCCTGCACATCATTACACTGATGTTACATTAAAACACTGTAATTACAATCCCCAGGTCAAGCTGCAGTTAAACAAAAACCACCACAGCATGGCCAGGTTTCCCAGTGGCACTTTCCCTTGTCCTGTGAATCTGTGTATCTTGGGGAAAAGCAGAAGAAGGTGGTAATTAAGAGCCTAGAGACACAAACAGATATTTTGGTAGCTTTGTCAGAGTCAGAGAGCTCTATAAATCCACTTTAGCTAAAGATCTGGCCCTGTTTCAGCCAGGAAACAAGACAGAAAAAAGTGTGTGAAAAGAACAGCACATTGAAATGATGCCCTTTTTCACCTGTGTATACAAAGGGACTGTGCCAAATTGGAGACCGTATTCCCCTACCTCTTTCTCCCTTCCCTAAAGCTGACATCCGAGTGTGTCCCTCAGCCCTAGGCAGGAATGCAGACCTGGAAAGGAAATGGGAAGCATTCACTGGGCTTGTCCAAATGCAAAACTGGAAGAGATGTCAACATTCTCTGTGATTCCCAGACCCCATACACTCACAGGGGCACGCACACAGCTGTAGGTAGGAAGACAGCTTTTGGCATGCTGAAGGCTTCAGATGTCTCTCTGAGCTTCCTAATTCTACCAAAAGCTTTGCTGCTTTAAAGTTGGCTTCTTCCATTTTGCTGCTCCCTTCCCTTGATTTTTTCTGCCCCTTGTTCATGTAAACACCATACCTAGGGAGGAGGAAAAGGCTTGCACAAGGTGGTAACTGCACTCAATCCTCTGTGGACTGATGACTTCCTTTTGTCATTCTCTTCCACCAGCCCCGTGTTTCTGTGATGGTCTGCACACCCAGCCCAAGCTGAGCAGTACAGAAGAAAGCTCACACAGAAATATCCTAATCAAGCTGATTGGAAAGGGAACTCAAAGCTGACGATTATGTAACGCGCATATAATTTGTGGAACTGAATAAAAAATGAAGAATGGGTTTTGGATATCTTGATCCCCAGCTAAAATGCCAAGAGTAATATGAAATTAAGCAACAACTGTGAAAATGAGAGGAAACAAAGTACATTTTCCTTTCATCCTGACAGACTCAGTTTTGGACTCTTCAGTGACAGTCAATTAATTTTTTTTTTTCTTATTGGGCATCAGAAACTTTATGAACACACAGAGACATGCATTCTGCTGAATCTTAAAGCTTAAAGTCACAAAGTCAAGGGCAACGGGCAACTGTAAAAATACAGATATTTAGATATTTTAAAAGTTCCCTAAAATTCAGGCTATTACTATCCCCATCTCGATTACACATGGTGAAGCAGAAAAGCAGGCACTCATCATTGCACATCCATGCTGGTAAAATCACCTTGCCAGAGGGATCTTCTGGGGAGTACTATGGATTCACACAAGACAGGTCAGACACACTGGTTCTGCTGGGTTTTGGACTGCCAGCCGGCCACCTCCTCTCTTTACAAAGAGCCAAACATTCTTTTTTTCTGATGTACTATAGTCAAAGCTTAAACAAGTTCACCAAGAGCCCAATCTACTCCCTGAGGTTTTTATGGGAGCTTGATCTTCTCCAGGCGGGCTGGTGGCTTCCCCTGAGCTCCTTTTCCTCTGCTTTTCTTTGGCTCAGGCATCCTACAGGCTCTCGGAGTTTGCCTCCCTCACTGCATTCCTCTCATGGCTCACTGAGTGGGCATAACTTCTAATGCCTGTGCTCCTTTGTTTCTGTGTTTGCTCTGCTGATCTGTACATGACTTTCCCTTTCTTTCTGAAGCGTTCTCCGCTGCCCCCTCAAAGCCTGCCAGCTGAGCTGCTTGAGCTTTTGCTCCACCACCCCTGGAGCTCAGCCACGGGGCCATTCCCACGTGGTGTAAAAATGGCAAGTCTGGGGTAGCAGGGGACTGGCCACGGTCTGCTGCTGAGGCTGCTGTGGGCTGGCAGAGCACAGCTTCCCAGGGCTGAGGTGTGCTGCCGGAGCTGTGCCCAAAGCCACAGATGGCATTGCCTGACAGGCAGGTCCTGGCACAGCTCTCCATGCCTCAGACTTGCACAGCCTTCCCCTGAGTGCCATGGAAGGAATACTGCACCATGCTGAGCAAAGGAAAAAGCCTGAATGGCTCAGGAAAGCACTCTTCCAGAGAGCTGTCTTTATCCCAAATACTGCATGGGGAAGGCCATGCAGCCTATAGTTATGCTGCAGAACTACCCAAAGACCTTGCTCAAGTTCAGACTGATCCTTGCCATGGCTCAGGAGCATTCTGAGGGCAGCAGTGAATAGCCCTGCTGTCAAATACACCTTCCACAGGCCACCTTTGCTTGCTGTTTTGTTGGGTAGTCTGACATCTCTTCCTGGCTCCACTTAGACACATTTGTAAAGGCTGATCACTTTTAGATCCTGTCTTCCACCCTTGATGTGGAACAACAGTGCCTGGTAACTTCAGAGAGAAACCTGGGGAGGATCCTTTGTGCACAGAGACCCCTGTGAAAAAAGAAGCAGAGATCAGACCCTCTGTGGGGAAACTGTGGTGCCTTTTATCATATTCTTCCACCTCTGAAATAAATTAATTTATGACCACAAATGACACAAACCCAGGAATTTACAAGAATGACTAGAACTAAAAGAACCATGTTTTTCCTCACTCAATACCCCAAAATAAAGCAGATATTTTATCATTCACCAGTAGCCAGCTTCAAGGTGTTCACCAGTCTGCTGGCCAGCATGAGAAGGCATGCTGCTGTGGGCAGAGGTGGGCAGCTCCAGGAGCTCCCCTTCCCCTGGGACAGGTGGGACTCGAGCTTCACAGCTTTTCTGGCGCTGAGGTTCCACTCCAGAGCCCACCACAGAAGACTTTCAGAGGGATGCACAGCTTCCTCCAGGTGCTGTTACTGCAGGGGGTTTGCACAGAAGTCAGCTTTTGCTTCAGCAAGCACAGGAAGGAAAAACAACTATCAAAGTAGAAATATAGCCAGGAGTAAATACAAGTAATTTCCAGTTTGGGCAGCACTTTGTTTACCTATTTTTCATATATGTGAAAGAGGTAAGTTTACTGCTTTCTTTATCACCTAAAAGGACTGTTAAAAAAGCTGCTTTGAAACTCCTAAGTCCCATAAAAATGTTTGGTCCATGTCTATTTTCTGGCCATTTTTATTACCAGTTTTCTACAGAGACATTTTACAGCTGTAATCCATCAGATGTCCTACTGTCTATTCCCTATATAAAATCACACATACAAAAACACCTTACTAGGAGCTGGACTGTTGTATATGTTTTTACTAGAAAGTAAATCTTGGAAAAATTTGGTCACGATTTCCAGCTACTGCAAGAGGTGTCTCAAGCTCTGCCAGTTCATAAGTCTGCCTGTTGAAACCACGAAGCTGAAGGTGCAGCAGGAACCATCAGTCCTGTTCAATAAACTGAGTTGATCTTTTCATCTTGACTTCCTGAGTCATCCTAGCTCTGGACCTCAGCTGCCATATGGAATCCCACTTTGTAATACAATCTAAAACACACTTTCAGCTCATAAATGTGTTTGTGTTTAGAGCTACAAAGGACACTTCCTGGCTGTTTAGTAGGGTCTCTCTCTCTGTGTGTCTCTCTGTCTCTCTCTCTCAAGGTCAAGCCACTTGGCCTGATAATGTGCTCATACCAGCTCAATTCTCATGTGATAACGTGTGAATAATAATGAAAGTGCTGCTTTAAGTGGAACATGGATCCTGATTCTTGGTTACCTTGCTTTTAATCTCTTATTTTGTAGATGTTATTTTGCTCAATATATTTTCATGTTGCTTTTAAGGGAAATTTAAAAAACGTTAAAATGTATGGCTACTTCATCACACAGCGAATTAAAAAAAGAAATAACTGGCAAGTAATCTCATTATCAACAAATGTATAAGGGTTTTTTCTTTTTTTCTTAGACTACACCCTTTTTTTTGCATCTCCCACCAACACTGGCATGCTGGTTTTTATTAACTACAGCTGTTTGCATATTGCTGCTGTCAGAGCCGGACGGGAGACCACATCTGCGGTCCTTGCATGTCTCAGTGACTTTGTAGCTTGGACTTTGGTGAATAATTTGAAAATTGCACACACATAAGGCTGGTTTACATTGTTCCTTCTTTGAAACACATTTCAGAATATTCAGCTCTGAAAAGCTCAATTTATTTTTTCTAGTCTGTTGTAAACATGACAGGTCATGAAAAAAGAGAGAGGAGGAGAAAGGAAAACTATGCAGACTTACCTAGATCATACTGTACATATGACAAAGCAAGCTTTTAAAATCTCACCTTATAACAGAGCAGAGAGGTCAAGGGGGGGTGTTTCTGCAGCCTCACAGTCCTGTTCTGCCCAAAGCTTGCTGGGGTTGAGGCAGTACTACAGCACAACGCAGGACTGGATGCTGATACCACCTGGTCAAGTGTGTCCAGCCAGTCTTGGAACCTGTCCTATGGTGTCAGGGCCATCTCTCAGTTCTTGTCTGCTATAAAAATGGACACAGAAGAGAAAACAACTACGCTGTGGTCAGGCTGCAAAGTGTGTTGCAGGACTCGGAAGCTGCACAGAGAAACCCCTGAGCACCAGAAATGTTGGTTCATTCCAACCTCTTGGGCTGGAGCCAAAGAGACAGAGATTTGTCCAGCAGCAATTTCCCCAGCTTTTGAGAAGCACCCATTTTTTTCCAAGGCACCTGCATGAAGTAGTACAGAAATGTGCTTTTCCTTCTCTGACATAATACCAGCACCTTGCTTTTGTCTGTCACTTCTAAGGGACGGACTGGGTTGCTGTGGAAAGTGAACAGGGTTCCTGTTGATGTCTGTTGGTCTGGAGGATTTCCAGAAAAATCAGAGGGGTTGTACTGTGGACAGTATGGACCCCAAGGGTGCAAGGACCCTGGGTGTCCCATTAGCAGGGACTAGAAGCAGGCACTTGGGCAGGAGTGGAGCATGCATTGCCCTGGAGGGGTCCTGGTGCCTGCAGCTCCCCACAGCTGTGGGTGCCACAAGGCATCACGGGGGCGCTGGGCTTCTGCAGCACAGATGTGGTGCTGCTACGCCTTGGACCCACAAAGCATGGAAGGACATCAAAAGAGCATATGCCTCAGCAATGGCCCTTTCCAGCAGCCAGCTGTCCTGCTGCTCAGAGCCATATGTGCACCCAGCCCCTCAGGCCCTTCTGGAAAAGAGCTTTATTTGGAGTGGGGCAGGCTGTGCTCTCCTGGCACAGCACTCGGCTCGGCCTCGCTGCCTGTGGGTCTGCACCCAGTGGGAATCAGCACGGAGGAAGGGAGCTGAGGAGAGGCTTGTGCATAAAAAGGGCTTACATGAAGGGATTTCCACCCTGGAAAACAAGCAGCACATAGGTGGTGTAACAGAGGCCTCTGCAATATCAGAGAAGAATAGGGATCTCTTAATTCACTGTGGGTCATAGCACGAGTGTTGAGAGGCACAAAGGAAGAACAAAAACCCCAGAGCAAATCCCCTCACAGCCAGCTCAAAGTCAAACCCTGAAATGCATTGTCAGAGGATAATCTGTCAAAAAGCATAAAGAGATTGAAAAGGTATTAGGCAAAGGAAACATCAACCAAGCCCTATGCAATATTTGTCTCAGGAAGTCTGGGTTACTAGGGACAGGTACTCCATACTTTATACTTTTATAAGCATTCAGAGTGGTATTAGAAACAAATCAGGGGACTAAGCAGAACTGTGGACTGATTTAGAACACCTCTTTGGCTGCCATGTTCACAGAATAGTTGTGAGATTATTCAAGGTTTGTTATGAATTGTTTTAAATTTCCAAATATATTTTCTTTTTCATTTTTCTTTTCTTTACAAATGTATATGACGGAACTAATTTAGTACCATGAATAAAAAAAGCCCCAATCATGTGTTTGAAAACATTGTGAAGCTAATGAGGAAGAAGTCTATTCTGCATTTTAAGTGTATCACAATGAGGAGACTAGAAAACAAAAATGCAGAAGGGTCTAATTACAAGAAGGCAACAAATCACAGCATTTTTTTTTGTTCCTGATGAACATTATGCTGGTTAAATGTAGTTAGGATAGCAAACCACAAACTGTCATGGAATAAGAAATAATAATTTTTAATAATTTTTTCTGAAGTGTGGCTTTGAAACTCCAAAACCTGGGAAAAAGAGAAGCAGATAAAAGGGTGTGCTGGTCAGTTGGCCACAGGTGATGCAGTTCCCAAGAGTCTGTCAATCTGAAAGAATGGAAAGCATCCTGGAGATGTTTGTGAGACATGGGGTTCTGAACAGAGGTAAAAGATCTGTAATTGTGTTAAACTGAGTGGTGAAAGCTCTGCACACTCAGTCAAAGCAGCTTTTACACAATTCTTGTGAGCTGAAACTGGAACAGTTGCAGGTGCTCAGTTTATATATGGTATTTTTATGCTCAGTATTTTCTTCCATCAGTTTTATTCTTTTGTGCTTTTTAATAAATTGATGCAAAGGAATCTGAAGTCACACAGCAGGTCCATGATCTCTCCATTTCTTTACTGTGCTCCTGGCCATAGCATCTCCACTGGCTGGGCTGATCACTGAAGGACAAGGCTCAGCATCTTGAGTCCAGCTATGGCTGAGTCCCACTTGACCAAAATTTGGTCTGGGGCAAGCTGAATGCCAGCTACCATTTTTGTTCTGTGTCCTCTAGGCAATGCCAAGGCAGCTGTTAAGGCAACTACCCAATATGGATCACTGAGTCCAGCTCCCTGCTCCTCACAGGACTGCCCCAAACTAAACCACATGACCAAGACAGCTGTGCAGATGTTGCATGAGCTCTGACAGGCTGCCACAGCACACTGCTGACCCACATTCAACCTGCCAGAAACTCAAACCAGAGTTTGAGATCTCTCTTTCTGCAGGGCCTGCTCTCCTCTCTCCAGTTTTATGCATAATCAGGTACCCCACCCCAGGTGGAGAATCCAGTGCTGCCTTAGTTAAATTTCATATGGTTGGTGCTCACCCTGCCAACTCCTCCACAAAGATCCTTTTCTCCTCTTAGGAGAGGCATACCCCATACGTTGCCAGCAGGCTTGGTGCCATGTAGACTATCTCATGACAAAAAAGAACAACTTCTGCCAGTGACACCAGCCTTGGAGTCCAGTGTCAATCCTGCTGGGTCTTCATGCTTCTTCCTCCATCTTTCCCTGCAAGTGGAAGGAAAGAAAAGAACATTTCTTGTGTTCATGATTCCCTAATGAATCCTTCCAAGGCCCTGAAGTTTCTCTCAATTGCTATTGGGCTACTTATTGCAACTTCATCACTGCCTAAATGAAAAAATATCAGTAATGGATAACAGTCCAAGGTCCGTAACAGGGTAGGAAGCTTTCTCTTCACATCTTTAACCCAAGTATAGGGAAGCAGCAGATTTGCCTGGGAAGTGAGTCTGGTCCAGCTCCCTTCTCTGCAAACACAAGATTTATTCATTTAAAATAAGCTAGTGAATAGAAAGAAAATTATGAACTTCACGAGACACTGTCACAGACACATAGACTTTTCAAGGGGGTTTCAGTGAAATAGATAATGGTTGGTTTAGCCTCTCCTCCAGAGGGCTGGGTTTTGTCCACTGTTACTGTGAGCATTGTTTTCTACAAAGACAAGTTGATCCAGAGACATAAAACTTTGCCTCCTGTTCCCAGCCTCAGCCTTGATTGCAGCAAAGTACTAGAGGGGAAGGAAGCAGCAGCAACTGCAACTGGATAAACTGATTCAGATTGGCAAAGCACTGCTCTGGGTACACCTGAGCATGCCTCTCCATGCAGATGTGGATTCATGACCAGATGCTCTAGGTCAACACCAACAAACCCATTAGTTATTCTCTTGGGTTTCTTTCACTTTTCCTCAGAAATCTATGCCTCTTATACCATGATAACAATTGGAAGCCACCAATCCTTATTGCAACTTGTCACTTGCTTTTCTGTACTTATTATTCATCTGGGGTTTACATAGGCATTGTTGCCATGGAAGCAAAGTGAGATATTTCCACTTTTGAAATGTATTCAATGTTCTTTTCCTGTGCACTTTTTCTCCTCCACCAATGGCGATTCTTTAGAGGTCCCGTCTCTCCCACTGCTTCTTTATTTGAGATTGCCTTGCCCTGATGGGGTATTTTCCCACAGCCCCCTGCACTGATAATGTCCATTCTGACATAAAGGTGGCTAAAGTAAACAGCAATGACAATGTTGTTATTTCAAGGGGAAAAATGCTGATGCAGGAACTTGTCACAAACTCCATGTTCTTCGTCTAAACATAGGAGTCTCTTTCTTCTTAGCAGCTGCTGACTTCAACTCACTGGTTATTTGGAGGGGTCAGTAAAGAAATAGATTTTTTACCCTTTCTCCAAAATGTTTGAGCAGTCTTGGCAAGTTCCACAACATCTACAGAGAGCCACCTTAGCCAAAAGGGGATAGCTGAATAGCAGCACTGCTGCAGCTGAGGTCAGCTGAAGGCCTTGGGCTGGGTGAGATGGGTTTTCAGGTCTTTTATCTACTGTTATGGTTAAGTTTTATGCAGCCTAGCTCAAAAGCAGAAGAAAATTATAAATAGTCTAAATAGTCATAACTGCAGACCACTGAAACGACCAAAGTCTCAAGGACACCAGAAAAGCAGGAACAGAGGTTGAAAGAGTGGAGAGGGAAAATGACTTAAGTGCTGAGACTACTTTTTTTTCTGGTGGGTGAACAGCTCTACAGCTCTGCTACATTTTAGCTGTTTTGTGGATATTGGTGTCAGCGTTTTATTTTTTCTTAAACTTAGAAGAAATCAAGTTTTTTGCTTTCTATTCCTTCTTCATAAATGCTAAACTACTTTTCTGTTGTTATCCTTCCCCCAAATGGAAAGATTCAAGTACATTGGTCTCAGAGCCAGTTTCCCAGTAAGGCACTGAAACAGGCTGACAAACTTCTGTGGAGAATCTCTGAGTCAACCACACACTAGCTTTGGCTCTCTGGAGCCTTCAGCCATAAACAAATGCTTGCAGAGAACCTTTGTTATATTGCATTTGATTTATGTTTCCAGTTAGAATAGATGTTTTTAGCTCATTTCCCAGCTCTGCTTTATTGCTGTTTATCTGCCATCTCTATTTCCCACTTGCCTTTATTAAGCTGGTTACTTTTTTAACAGTGTCTTTTTCCTTTGTGGAAGCTGGATCAGATTCCAAGACAAGGCATAACATGGATACTCATAGGGCTTCTCAACCCTTTGTTTTAGGGTAGGAAGAGAGCTTGTCCCCACTCTTCTGGCTGCACTTAAGGAGCAGACATCTCTATTAACAACTACAAAAAGTCTCTTTGTCCTGCATAGTTCTATTGTTTTTTTCCAAATGTCATATGCACTCCATTCACCCCAGAGTTCCCATAAAATGTCTCATGGTATGTTTCACAATAACCAGGTAGTAATTAGTGTCATGACTGTGTCTTTTGATAATGAACAGAATTCTTTGCATATGCACACACTGTTAGCTTGAGCAGCAATACAATTATCATCTGACTTGTTGAGTCAAAGAACTGGTCTGTCAGGAATCCTCTACTGCTACTGCCAAGCCTACTCTTCCCACAGCCAAGTGTTTCTTAGGGAAATTCCAGGTCAGTCTTGACATGGGTAGGTAGCAGGGGACAGACCCCTATACCAGGAACATCTGCTGGTATAGGTGCTTTATAGATTTCCCCCTGCACATTTTGTACCTTTTGTGAGTAGCATTCTGTAAATTGCCCATGACAAAACACATGAAATTAAGAAAGGAGATCTTTACTAAGAGTAAGTACTGTGTTAAAAACTCAGGTGGAGACATTTTAGGCTGCAGATAACAGAGGATTACTGTCTCCAGCTGCTCTATAAAAGATTACTTCACAGTGGTCCTAATACACCATTCTCCAGATCCATCAGAAAGCTCACAGCAAGTGAAATACTTAAACTGCAGGAAAGGAAATTTAGGTTGAGAGTGGTGCTTTCTTCTTCTCTTCCTGTAAAGAGAGAGAGGCAGGCAACTGCATTGACTGGGAGGTCATAGGTTCCCATCTTCAAGAATTTTCCAAAAACAGGTTAGACAAGCATCTGTCAAATAATGCAAATGTGATTGCTTCTGCCTGTTGGACTAGGATGAAAGACTAAATTACCCCCTGAGACCATTCCAGTCCCTCATTGTCTCTGTTTGTATGGTTGTGCCATTTGAAGAACTGCTTCCCCCTGGAGCGAAACAGGATTCAGCAATTATAAGAAGTTTAACAAGGACAAGTGCTGGATCCTACACGTGGGATGGGACAACCCTGGATGTACAGACAGACTGGGCAATGAGAGGCTGGAGGGCAGTGCCATGGAAAGGGGCCCTGGAGTTCTGGTCAGTGGCAAGCTGAACATGAGCCAGCAGTGCCCTGGCAGCCAGGAGGGCCACCCGTGTCCTGGGGCATCAGGGACAGCATCACCAGCCAGGCAAGGGAGGGGACTGTCCTGCTCTGCTCTGCTCTGGGGCGGCTTCACCTTGGTCGAGGGGGCAGTTTTGGCCAATATAAGAAAGATGTAAAGCTATTGGAGAGTTTCCAAAACAGAGCAATGAAAATGGTGAAGGGTCTGGAGGGGAAGCCATATGAGGAGAGACTGAGGATGATTGGTCTGTTCAGCCTGGAGAAGAGGAGAGTGAGTGGAGACCTCATTGTGTATTCAGCATCCTCACAAGGGGAAGCTGAGGGGCAGATCCTGATCTCTTCATTCTCATGACAAGTGACAGGAAAAGGCATGAAGCAGAGTTAGGTGAGGTTTAGGTTGGATATCTGGAAAAGGTTTTTCACCCAGAGGGTGGTTGGGCAGTGGAACAGGCTCCCCAGGGAAGTAGTCACAGCACCAGCTTGACAGAGATCAAGAAGCATTGAACAATGCTCTCAAGCCCATGGTGTGATACTCAGCATATTCTATGATTCTGTTAAAAGTATCTCAATATGTGATGAAATTACACCCATTTTGGCACAGAAGTTTATTCTGATCTTATTAGATCATTTCAAGTGCTGCAAAAGCAGAAGAAATCTTACTCATATGAAGAAACAGAAAACTGTAAGAATAATTATTCTGTATTTAGTCAGCTTGTGTGTTTATTTATCTATTCACCTTCCTCCATGCATGTTTAAAGGAAAAAAGGAACGCTGGCAGTTTGTAAGAATGCCCAAATAAAGTGTTCTCAGTATTTCTATGAACAGTAACATGGTTATGTTACTTCTCCATTGGTCTTCCTCACACTCACCTCCTGGTGTCTCTGCCAGTTCGTGCTGGTTTGTAGGAATGGGAGGAAAGCTCACCCCAGGGGAAGCTCTTCCTGCTCTTGTCCAGCTCTCTCTGGCTGCTCTGCTTTACCTCTTTTGGCTAGCTGGGTGAGACAGCAGCTGTGGGTCTGTGTAATGGGTAGGTCAAGGTTAGCTTAACCATAGAATCATAGAATGACTTGAGTTGGAAGGGACTATAAGATCATCCAGTCCCAGTGTGTCTCACATAGGCAAGGACACCTTCCACTAGAACAGATTGCTGGAGTGCTGTCCAGCCTGGCCTTGAACACTCCTAGGGATGGGCCATTCATAACTTTTCTCTGGGTAACCTGTTCCAGTGCCTCACCAACCTCACAGAAAATAATTTATTTTTAACTTCAAATCTAATGATGTTTGAACCCATTTCCNCAGACTGTCATGGACCCATGTCTTGAGCTTGCCCAGATCACCCCTGGATGGCATCCAATTGTTCAAGGGTGTCACCTGAATATTTGCTGAGGGTGCACTCAATCCCTTTGTCTATGTCATCAATAAAAATGTTAAAAACCAGTGATCTTGATATGGCCCCCTGAGGGGCTATACATCTGATAGCCAGCAGGTCTTCGAGACATAGACCATTACCTTCTGGATGCAACCATCCAACCAATTTTTTATCCATCTAACCCATCTCTCTCCAGGTTAGGTAGAAGGATGTTGGGTAGGACCATGTGAAAATATTTACACAATTCGAAATAAATGCTATCTGTAACCCTTCCCTTGTCCAGTGATGTAGTCATTCCATCATAGAATACCCCTAGGTTGGTTTAAGGAGGATTCAGTACATTTGTTACAATCAAATCTATATATTGACTGCTGTTAAGCATAGTCTACTCGTTGGCATGGCAACAGCTAATGATATTTAGACAATATATGTTCTTTTTATTCTCAGTTACAACATCTGAGACCTTCAAAAGAGTTCTTGGAGAAGTGGTGGGTGATGATAGGGAAGGAAAGTCAGAGGAAGTGAAACATTAGGCTACACCAATTTCTTTGAAGATTGCAGCTGTAGCTTGTCTGTCTGTCTGCAATTTTATTTGTTAGACTCAAGAAATTCATTGCAACCTGTATTGCAGCAAAATTCCACCTGCTCCCTAGTATGAATCTGAATCCTCTTCAGGACCACACCCCAGTGAAAAGGAGCTTCCATTTTCTCCTGCTAAGCCTCCGTGGCTGGAAATCTTACAGGTGTACTTTGCTTGCTCTGGCTACTCAATCAGCAGCTGCAGGCTACAATTCACTTCATCTGCCATGTTTGAACTTAGTTCACCAAGATGCCAAGTATGAGACAAGGCAGATAATGAAAATAATATGGTACTTTCCTGTGTTCTGAATTGGCTAGTCTTACTAGGATCAGTTCACCTCAGTTCATTATAAACCAGTTCCTCTGAGAAAGAAGCTGTATGTGAAATAACCTCACCCATCTGGAGACAGACATGTTAAAAAAACAGGAAAGAAAACAATGTTATCCTTCTTTAAGTCAGCATCTTTTTAACGCAGACAATATCCCAAAACATGTAGTGCCTGTTGTAATTCTTCTAATTCCTCCTGGTATTACAAGAGGAAATGAATTTATTTCCTGGTATCTAAAGTCTCTCATGCTATCAGATAGGCCCAAGCTATCTTTGGGCAGGGGCATATATACAAGAGAACCTTTTTCAGAAATCCCTGTTGGCATGAAGTTAGTATTATGGTTTGTCTCTTGCAGTCTTTTCAGAGTCACAAGGACAAATCAGGATTTTTAATGGAATCCTAGTGCTTTCCTAAAAAATAGCACTGTAGTCTTGAGCAATGACTACACTATAGCTCAACAGGTCTCTTATTTGGCCATTTCATATTTGAAGTACCAAAGCTAGCATGGAGTTTACTTGAAGTATTTGAATATGACTTTTCTTTTTTCTGGAGCTTATTTATCCATCGTAGAACTAGAAGTTGTGTTATGAGAACTGTGTTTAAAGGATATTCTGGGAAAAAATTGCAAAACCCCTGAACAAACAAACATGGATGCAGTTAAGTAACACCTTAAAAAGAGATAAACATGAAGTGTAGCATGAGATGAACATATCAAGAATTAACTTATCTTTGCCTTTGCCACCTTGGTTGTTCCCCCTCCTACAGATATATGAAGTTTGGACTGCTGTTTGCCTAGAGCCTGAGTTTGGGTAAGGGGTAAGATCTTCTCCCCTTTCTCTGGAAAACCACATGCCACTTCTGTCTGCCAAGCCACCGGATCTGAGCTCCATCTGTGGCATGAATACAGGGCAACTCTGAACAAAATGTGCACATATGTCAACTCTACATGCTGGTAAAGCAAAGCCAGAAACCTGCAATCAGGCAAATAGAAACCTTTTGCATTGTAGAGACATTAAATGAAATACTAATTTTTACAATTTGCAACATTAATCTTTAACCTAAAGGCTTTTCCTAAAACTCCAAGTATTTAGGTCACCTGGTGGTTTGAAATGTCATTTTAAAAACAGTGCTCTCTCAGACTCCTGCTGGCACTGATGTGCCAAGAGCATGAGTTTAACATATGTTGGGAGTGCATAAAATCACTGTAGCAGAATAGCAAACATATGAGCAATAGTGGCACTGAAAAGCATCATGTGTCAGCCAGATCAGATAAAAGTGTTAAGGAGAAAAAGGAGGGGCAATAGGATAAGAGAAGGAGGCAAAAGGAAAAGGTGCATTAGAGAGGAAAGCGTGTGAAAAGGTGATGTCTGTTAATGGAATTTGTCAGCTACAATAAGAATTATACTGGCAAAACTTTTCTGACTAAATGCATATTATAGGATTTTGATCAAATTGCATCCAGGAGTGACAGGTTTGCAGATGATTTAAAAGCCCTTACAGAAAGTAATATATACTGTTTCTGTCATTTTCTTGCAAAAGGCAGCTTCATATAGGATAGGTCCTGCAATAAATGGAATTTCTTTCCCCTCCTCCTGCAAGTTCTAGTGAAAATCAGCACCCTAAATGTAAACTCACCTTCTAAAGCAGTATCAGTATTCACAACTGGGAATGAAAAAGTGAATTACAGCTGAGAGCATTCAGTATGCCTGCTGGTGAATAAAGAAAAACAGCTGTTGGTGGCAGCCAACTGTGAAGATCATGTGGACAATGTTATGTTCAGAACATAAAGTGAACAAGATGCATGCTGGCATGGATTCTGTTGCAGCAGAAGTGCCCAGTGCCTTGTAAAACATTACAAATGGAGCCAAAACTGTATAGATTAGAAGCAATACAGACAAAATTTATCATAGTTGTGACTACACAACGAATGCAGCTAGCCTGGGCCTTGTCTTGCACTGTGAGCTGGGCCTAATGTGAGATATGCACTGCCACTGTAGGGTTTAAACCTGATTCCTGCTAAGCTGGGGAAAACTACACCCAGAACTGATGAGTCATTAAACCACCCTGACATACCCATCTCTTAGCAGAAGCACTAATTCATGATGATACTTCGATACATTTTTTGTTTAATTTCAGAACACTTTATACCAGAACTAAGACCTGTAGTTCAGAGTAAAAACATGAATTCACATCAAGGAGAGGCAATAATCTGTTCTCCATGATGAGTATATAGCCTGGGAGCCAAAAGACTTGGGAACCTGTTTCTAAATTATGCTCTGCCCTGCTCTTCTACATGGGCAATTTCCAGCCCCCATTTACAAGAAAGGAGAGCTGACTCCTTTCCACACTTAGACTGAGCTCATTACAAGGTTCACAGGAGTACCAGGGATGTCCTGTGAGATCAGATCTGCTGTGACCTGTGTGGGAAGAGTGAAATTCCCTGTGACCAGATCTCCAATATGGTGGCAGCAGGCAGGAGAAATGAGTCACTTGACAAGTATAACCTGTCACAGGTGACTGTGATAGAGGCATACCTTGAGACACAGCCCCTTTTAATGCAGAAATGTGTCTCCTCTGTTTATAAGGCATCCTGCTATGATCACAGCCCTCAAAGTGCTCACAGCCCTGAGCACTCTCACAGGAAGCTGCAAGTCTGCTCTGCAGAAGGCTCAATGGCTCTTCAAAGGACAGCAACTGATTGCAATGCTTAATCACAAGCACAGAGCAGCATCTCACTTCCTTCTTATCTACTAGTGATGAACATTCCTCACTGGAATTTTTTTTTCCTCTCCCCCAGAATGTGTGACTCCTTGCTAAATTTTTCCCTAAACGTTGCTGAGCCATTGGTTATTTCTGTCCTCTCCTCTCCTGTTTCCAGAATATGGACTCCACCCTCCTTAAAGGCCATTGGTTAAGATAGTTCATGTATTTTCTATTCTAATGCAGCTGTCCTGACAGACAGCAACATGGATGCTGTGTTCAAGAGATGAGACATTCTTCTCCATGTGCATGAGATGCATTACCTACAGACACCTCCTCCAGAGACAGCTGCTGCACTTCACAAGCTCCTCACACCTGGGACGTTTTCACTCCTTAGAAAGTTGCTCCCCTCTTTGAACACCAGAGATGTTTAATACCAGAGTCCTCTCAGAGGGTCATGTGGCTGTCATGGTTGCATCACCTGATGTTTTCTATCACTTCTACTGAACCTTTCCCTGTGGAAGGAGTCCAGACCCGTTTCACAGACATACTAATGGAGGTGCAGAAAAGCTAATGGTGGGATTGAGCTCACCTTCATTCACCTAACCCCAAAATCAGGGATCTAATCAGAACTAGTCATCTAGGCTCTCTCTACAGTCAGTGACGAAAGACAGCAACCTTCACAGCATGATTCACCCCTCTCTTCTTGGACAACTATCCTAAAAGAGGTTGGATTGTACTCCAGAGATGCCTGTCTATCTGCCTGAATGATAGAGGCCATCTAAATAACTGGCTTACCTGAGATACCTATCTGCAGGATGACTTCAGCTAAGTGCTGGGCTCCTGCTCCAAGTGATGCACCCAAGCTCAAGAGGAGAGTCTGAGGCAGAGTCAGGAGTCAGACTCTTTCTCCCACCTCCAAGGCCTCTGCCCAATTAAAGAGTTCTTCCTCTCAATAGAGACATTCTTTAAAGCAGGAGAATGTTAAAAAGGTTCTCCCCGTGCCTCTGGTATCACACCTCTGACACTACCTTTGTTCCATTCAAATCCTTTTGAAATCCAAATGCTGCTATGAAAACACAAATGTAATTTTTCCTCTGTCTTTTTGTTCTTTCTTTAAAAGAGCAACAAACACAACAAAAAACCACAATCGGAAAAATTCAGGAAGAAAATGCTCAAGGCTACGGCATGGTTTCTATCTAATTTGAATTCAAATAAGTTTTTCATTATTTCTAAATTTAATTATAGCCTTCAAATGTATAAAATTGCATGTGAGAATAGTAAACAGATCTTAAATATACCATAGAACACCAGGCAGAATCACAAACACTGTTAATTTGCAGGGATGCTGTTTTCTTGATCAACATAACACCATACCTTCCTCTGTGTCCTCAGCCAGACTAAGCAGATGGAGAAACGTCTTTTACATACCCTAAAAATGTATATAAAAACATCCTTATCTGAGATCTAGCAAGCAGATTTGACCTTCAGAGGGAATGCTAGGACTCTTTCTCAGTTTTAAGATGCCCTGGAGAATGTAACTGGAACCAATAATTTTCCAGAAGTACTGTTTAACTAACCATAATTGTTCTTATATCACATATATAATTTCCCTGTAAATGCTATTGGAATTTTCAAAACTTTATGTATTTCTGCATTAAAATAGAGTGCATGTGTCTCAGAGGACTTTTTATAACATCCTCTTTTGGTCCTATTGAGCCCTTTTGGCTCATAACCCCATTACATTCTCAAGAATCTTACTCATAGGGGTAAGGGTCCAGGACATGATCCAAATACAGTGGCTGATTCTCCTCCTTTGTTCTGTGCTTTCACAGAAGCCTATCTTATTATTTCTCAGAGAAGACAAATGACAGTGGGGGTTGTAATGAACTGCAATAGGTTTATTCTTTACAAATCCTGAAATTAATTTCTGCAACAGATGAAAGGTAGCTGTTTCACCCACTGGATTTCAAGGATTATTGAGAGTAGCAAAGCGGTCAGAACCTCTTCAAGAAGTCATCAGCTATCTAGTTTTTGAAGTACTAGGTAACTTAATTCAGCACATCATTATAATAGCTCTCACAACAGGATAGCAGTATTAATGTGTAGTGATGGAGATAAAGGGGAAGTTCACACCTTTCCAAAGTTTGTTTGCTTGCTTGTTAAACAACCCACAGACCTGGAACGCTCTGAGATATACCCAGTATTGAACTTGCAGCCCAAAATATGGAAAATGTACATCTGTTTCTTCTTTAAGGTTTTGGGAGCTTTTTAGTAAAAGGAATTCAAATTCTTGTTCTGGGTTACCCTAGAGCAAAATTTTAATGATGGATTATTAATTAATTCAAACTTCAAATCTGTGTCATCCAAGACTAAGAATATTTGAGGGTTTTGTTCTGCTTCTGAGTTGTTGTTGAATTCTTTTTTTATTATCACAGATCTTTACTTAGTGTCTGTGCAGGCTTGTGTTTAACACACACCATCTCCAGTGACAGCTTGCCCATTGGTGCTCAGACCTCAGAATTCCTCTCACAATTCATGCACAGATGTGTACAGCTCTGGTCCTGCATATTATAACATGTGTTGATGCTCAGAGGAGGACAGAAGGATTCTTTCCTGCAGGGACTTACATGCATTTTTCATCTAATTGTCAATTAGAAGTGTAATACTAGACTGGGTTTAAATGTCAAAAGTTTTGGTAGTGTGGATGGCTGGAGGAGTTGTGTCTGTGAGAATATGCCAGAAGCTTCCCCCATGTGCAACAGAGCCAGTCCCAGCGAGCTCTGAGATGGACTGGGCTCTGTTCAAGGCCGAGCCCACCAGTGATGGTGGCAGCATGTCTGGGATAACATATCCAAGAAGAAGTAAAAACTGTGCAACTCTAGATGAGGAGAGGAGTGAGAACAGGTGAGAGGAATAACTCCACAGTCATCAAGGCTAGTGAAGGTGGGGCGGGAGGTGCTCCAGGCACCAGAGCTGAGGTTCCCCTGCAGCCCCTGCTGAAGATCATGGTGAGGCAGCTGTGCCCCTGCAGACCATGGAGGACCATGGTGGAGCAGAGATCCACCTGTGGAGGACCCCACAACAGAACAGGTGGACGCCTGAAAGAAGCTGTCATCCCATGGGAAACCCTTGGTGAAGCAGGTTTGCTGGTAGGACTTCGGACCTACTGGAGACCCATGCTGGAGCAGTTCATGAAAAACAACAGCACATGGGAAGGACTCATGATAGAGAAGTTTGTGAAATACTGTCTTCCATGGGAAGGATCCCACACTCCAGCAGGGGTGGAGCTGGAGGAGGAAAGAGCAGCAAAGACAATGTGTCAGGAACTGACCGCAGCCACCATGACACTCCCCATACACCTCTCAGAGGGAAGAGGTAGGTAAGATTGGGCATGAAATTGAGTCCAGGAAGGAGGGAAGGATGGGGGGAAGGCATTTTAAGATTTGGATTTTTTTCTCATTAGCTTACTCTGATTTTGATCAGTAATTAATTAAACTAATTTCCTCCAGTTGGGTGTGTTTTGCCCATGACAGCAATTGCTGAGTGATCTCTCCATGTCCTCATCTCAACCCACAAGCCTTTCATTATATTTTCTCTCCTATTTCCAGCTGAGGAAGGGAGTGACAGGGTGGCTTTGGTGGGCACCTGGCATCCAGACAGGGTCAACACAACACAAATATAATCATTGCAAATTTAGATTGGTACAATGGAAAACTAAGGAAGTATACTGTGTTATCACCCAAAGGAAGTGAAATTACATTCCCAAAAAAATGCAGAAAGGAGGTAGGGTCAAGCTGCCCGCTCTTTCTGGCAGGGAGCTCCCTTTGGAGTTATTCCTTGTGCACAGAGCAGGTTGTTGCTTACTGGGGACTTGGCTTTTGAGGTCTCTGAGTCAGACCTTTACCCAGCCAGTGCCAGCCCTGCTAGTTCCCATCCCATCTCAGTAGGGACAGCCATCAGCTTCCAAAAGGAGGAGCTGCTATGAGTCCACTCCTATCATCTGGGGCTTAGAGAGACCCTAAAAACCAACTCATGAGAAACAGAAAACAAAAAAAAAAGTGTGAGTCTTGCTCATGAAGGTGCATGAAGTGCCATTAACAGACTGGTGGCCTGACTAAGCATTCATAGTCTCACACTGTCTGTTGCAACATTTTCCCTTTCGTGTGCTCAGGATTTTGGTTTCATCTTTGGAAAAACATCTCCAACATAGAGCCAGTGTACTCCATCCTCCATTAGCAAAGTTCACGATAACTTGGCTTCATTCCCAGCTGGAAAGTGTCCTCTGCACTAGCAAGCCACTGGCCAAATTTCTCCCTGGGCAGCCTGAAAACTGCCAGACAGAAATGAGATCTGTAAAACCAAGCTGACAGCATGAGGTCTATACAGACTTTTCCAGGCCTTTTGCCAGGCCCTAGAGGCCTAGTTTTAGAAAGACAAATTGAAACCATAACTAGCTAGCTAAGCTCTCCTCAAACCCTTTTACAGTGACAAAACCCTGCCCTTGCCAGGCCTAGCCCCTGGTACTGGTACATTGCCAATGGCTCTAAAAAGACATAGCAGAAGTCAGGAAAATGTCAATAGAAGGAAATCTGAGACACACTCCAGCCTCTTCTCCTGTGTGAGGCAGTCCAGAGAAATGGGGCAGTTACAGGTTCTGGAATTTCCCTTTGTGTGTCCTGCAGGTTTTCTGCTGGGTACTGAAAAGGAGGAAAACAAGCTGCCAGGATTGAGCAGCGGTGCAAATTCACATCTGAGAGAAAGCATGAGAGAAAATCTAACCCAGAACCCACTCTCCCTGGATGTGATCCAGCAGCCTGCTCCTTTCCCTCAGGACACCATCCTCTCAGCAGCACCTACCACTGCTCCCACTCCCATGGGCTGTCTGGGGGTCCAGCTTCTCCAGGGGCTGATTTGAAAAAGCCAGAACTTTTAAAGGAGTTTAAATACTGGTTTTGTATTCATAGAAATTCATGTAGAACACAAGCCTACATTAATTTTTAGGCAGACATCTTAAATAGTACTAGAAGGTGACAAAATATTTGGGCTTAAGTGAATAACGTGTCCTTTCAAGAGTAAGGAAGACATTGCCATTACTTGATGTTTAATAAAAGTTCTTCTTTGTTTTCTTTTGAATCAATGTATGCACAGGAATTACTAGGACAAGAAAGTGGGGGCTTTTTTAGGTGGAGGCAGTCTTGCATAGTTAATGTGCTTTATTTCTCATAAAGGTATTGTGGAATAAAGGACAAGTACAAGTACATTGTGTGCTCAAGTATTAGTGGATATCAAAAAGAAAAGTACATAAGGTCCAGTGTTTGCAAAAGCAAACCATGCTTATGAGATATACAAATGACTGCAGAGTCCAATTCTCTGAAGACTTAATGCATTTATTTATAGCTGACTGATTTGGGACTAAAATTTTGGAACAAGTTCACATATTCTTGTTTCTCCTGCCACTGCTTGTAGTTGTCTTATCTTTTTTTTTTTTCCAGCAACTAAAGGAAAGAGAACCTTTTTTAACCACAGCACTTGTCTCTTTTCCAAGTCATAAAAAAGTAAATAAACTTTTACTAAGCACAATGCACAAATTGAGGGGAGGATCTTTTCTGTCCAGCAGTCTTTAATCTTGGAAAACTAAACAATAATATTGACTCTTACACAATTCCAGTGCACTTAAGAGATCTTTCAGTAGAAAGGGAGAAAGGCATCAGAAAAGCAGTCACGGCATCCTAAGGGAGAGAACAAGACTTTGATTCTTCAGTGTTCAGTGCAGTCACACAGCTTGGAACAGAAAACCTTGAGAGTAGAGAAATAAAGTAATACATAATCCTTAACAACTTCCTTACCTAACCACAGTTCCCTCAGTCCATGGCTTTATATTCTTTAATTCTTGCGTTGTTCTGTGGTGCAAAACACACATTAGTGCTTTTTTGCAATTAGAAAACAGTTCTCAGTGTTGATTTTTGTGCCAATCTGTGATATATGGGCACATGTTGCTCCATATCTTGAAAAATCCCTGGCATAGAATTAATCATAGTTTTTAATATACTTGTCTGTACTTTACCTACTTCGGTGGAGAAAGTTGCATAAATCTCTTCCTGTATGTCTAGGTTTGTATTTTGGATAGATTATCCTATTTTGACAAAGCTTTGCAGCGTATCAGAAGATCAGGCTGTTTCTCAAGAGTACACTTTGTGCTATGTATAAAACAACATTAGTGGCAGGGTGTGCTTTTTTCAGTTGGAAATGACATTTGATACAGTAGCCAAGCAGGGACCACAGCCAGATCATAATTGGATATGTATTTTCAACATCCTCAGCCCTTCAACCAATTGGCTGGGACTCCAAGAGGCTTATCAGTAGAAATGCAGCTTTATCTTTTTTGCTAATCTGACTGAAGTGAAACCATCAAAGAAGGAGCCAAAACAGGGTGGGAGAAAAAGAAAAAGAAAAAGAAAAAGAAAAAGAAAAAGAAAAAGAAAAAGAAAAAGAAAAAGAAAAAGAAAAAGAAAAAGAAAAAGAAAAAGAAAAAGAAGGAAAAGGAAAGAAAAGAAAAGAAAAGAAAAGAAAAGAAAAGAAAAGAAAAGAAAAATGGAAATACCAGACCTTACATGTCCAGTTGCAGTTCAAAAGAATTATGGCTCCTTAGGCTTTGCAGGCAGTAGCAACATGCAGAGAGATAACACAGAATGACTTTTAGATAAGGAATATTTTCAAGTCATAGTATCTGTCATAACCAAACATTTAATGGCTTAAAGGAAGATTCCACAGGGCAGTATTGGCTGAAACCTAGCATCTTTTATTCTGTTTTCATTTGCTGCTAAAGCAGGTTGAAAATATTCTGTCACTGAACGCATCTGCAAAATCACCCCAAATCTTTTACAGGCACATAATTTTGTCATTTGCCATTGCACATCTGGAAGAACAGTTTATATATGATGTCAACAGAGAGAGGAAATTAATTTATATTTAATTCACAGATTTTGCTGGCTATATTAAAAATTAAGTTAAAAATTCTTCTCTCTTGCATGGTTCATCCTGATGAGGAGTTTGGCATATTTTATTAAGAATGAAAAAAGGTATGGCAGGAACTGTGCAACAGGCTACTGTGCAAGGGATGAAACTGGAGAAACTTTGCAGGAAGTTTTGAACTGTGTGTGAAGTATAAGCCAAACATTTCAGAAAATAAATCCTTTAAAAATGATCTGAGCAAAAACTGCTGGTAAAGGAGGGCAACACGTCGATACACCCACAGAGATTTCATTGCAAAATAAAAGCTTGCATGTGCATTTAACAAACTTGCAAGCTGTAAGACACTTCAGTAAACTGTGCTTTCACATGTCTTCTTCCAGCTGCTGTTGGCTGATGCCTTTGCCATGTGTGAACTGATAGGTTTTGCTCTGGTTTGACACACGAACTTAGGCAATGAATCAGAAGCACTGAGTGGTAATAAGTCACAGCTGTAAGGAACATGGAAGTGGCAATCAGCCATCAGTCACTGCTTGACAACAGTCTTAATGCTACAAAGGAAAAGCACCAACCAAAATTTCTCCATGAACAGTTCAACTACCATAAAATGGAAACGCTTCGAAAAGGTTTCTCTGGACTTTTTTGCCTTAAGGAAAGAAAAAATTATCAAACTTTTATCAGACAGTGGTCTAAATGATTCTATTACATACCCAACAATGATCAGTACCAGATGCTATCTTGAAGCATTAGGGAATGCCCACACACTTCTTTTTTCTTAAGTGGTTAAAGTTAAATGAAAGTCAGAGAGCTATATCTGAGGACTTAGTTAATTTTAAAGTCAGCAAGACATCCATCTTTTAGAGCACAAAACAGGGTGGGTAATTTAAAATAGTTTGGCAAAACAGTCAAATAATCAGAGTCAAGCAAATTGAGTTTCACTACCCATCTATTATTGTTAAAGTTCAGCCACATGATGGCCATCAAAAGTGAGATGAATTGTGATCATTGGTTCTTCTCTGGTACTTTTCCCATGTCTGAACCCCATGTGGAATAACTGGGAAGGTCTGTCTGAGGGTTCCTTACAGCACTGAATGCAGTGGGGTACCTGGTTTTCTCTGAGTCACTGGGATGAGGCATGACAGATGGCAGAGTTTTACCCCTTAGGGAAAATCCACGTGATGATGGTTTGTTTTGTCTCATCTGAAATATTCCACTTTCTGAGTTGTTCTTGATGTGTAAGCAAGAGGCTGAACAGGTATTTCTGAACCAGAGCAAATTCACATAGAATCACTCTTCCAATGGGTTAGTGCTACTTTCCTTCTCAACCCCTTTTCAGCTGCTCCCAGTATTGTCAGGTAGAGCCAGTGAACAACATCTCCCATGGTCAGAGCTTTTTATTTTGCCCTGATTCATTGCTCCATGGCTGCCATTGCACAGGGCTGCCAGCTGTGGGGAACAGGGACCCTTCCCAAACACTGCCTTTCCACTTCTCACAGAGGATAAAACCCTGGAGCTTCAGCCACTTTTGGGAATTAAATAACAAGTTTAGCTTCACAACTAGGGTGGGCTAAAACCATGCAAGCAGCAATTTGATCACTTATAATCATCTGGCCATGCCCTTGGGAAATTTCTAATCCATAACAGTGTGTTACTGAGCCAGAAAACGTTTAGTTTTTCATTAGCCTCTGGAGATGAAGTAATGAGAAGGGGGGACTAAAGTCCAAAATAAATTGTTTTGCACTCTTTCACTCATATTCACAAGTCATTCAAAGAAGCCCTTAGCTTTAAGCATATGGAGTCTTTAAGAGGTAGGCATTTAAGGAAGTGCAGAAGTTACTTCATACAAAGTATGGTTCTATTTCTTTCTGCAGTGTTCCTAATCTATCTTTACATGTTTTCTCATTTTATGGCAGATGCTAACATTATTTTAGCATGTCTACTGAAAATTCTTCTCTTTGGTAGCAAAGGTGGCTGACTAGGCATCATCTCTGGTAAAATATCTGTACAACAATGTGCTGTTGTACAAAGGCGTAAGAAATCAGCACTGTGTAAAAGCAGAGTCTGTAAGCATCAAATTTGACTTGATTTCTTAGATTTTCTAGGCTAAAACTCAGTGATTCACAGGTTGTTCAAATTTGCTAGTGTGAAATATTTCTTTATTCAATCATTTTGCTAAAACTCTTCAAGAATTGTTCATCTTTTCTGTCCCCTATAGATGATTTTTCCCCTGATCTGTTAAACATTCCTTTTAATTCATCTCATCTAGTGAAGATATTCAAAAGAGAAATATAGGTGATGGATAGTCAGTCCAAACCATATGCTTCTGATAACAAGTCTCAGGTAGCTACTGGGTTGTAGCTAATGCAGACCAACTATTAACTGTTAATGAAGTAGGCATAAGGGTCTGAATTATGGAGAGTACAGTACAATGATGACTTAATTTACTTTAAGTCCACACTGTAAGCAGAGCTGTGGTAGCCTGCAAACACAGTCTGGAAGCAGAGACTCCATATGGCTGCAGCATTCCATGATAAAAGTTGGAATTTTGCTCCATCCCCTAAAAAAAATCCCAAACCCCACAAAACTCCATTTCTAAACCTGTGAAATAAAAGTGTTGTCAACAACCATGGCACAAGGGGCCTTGCAAACACAAATACAAACACAGGAGGATGCTTGCTGACATGTGGGGTCATTCAGTAGCTGTACCATGCCATAGTGGTATGTGTGTTGCAATAATGGCCAGCGTATGAAATGCATACATAAGTTTTTGATAACTGAGTTGTGAATGATTTACCACTGAATTACACTCAAATCAGACAAGTAAGCCATGGAGATTAGCTGATGACATCAACCAGACCCAAGATGGTATCTTCAAATAACTGGGGGTGCTCTAGTGAGTTACACTTTTTAAAAAAATTGTCTATCTGCCTATCTTAGCTCTTTTATGGATCACATTACTAGCAGAATTGGAAATTTCCCAGTAGGATGAAGAGTTTATACTTAATACAAAGAGTATTTAATTTTCTTTGGCTTGTATTAAAAGCAAGGGTCATTAGTTAGGTGAACCCCTGTTGATTGTAGCTGAAGTTTGCAAAAATTTCTTTTGATATAACGGATCTTTGTCCAAAAGAGAAAGCAGGAAGCAAAATTCAAATCTCTAGGAACAGTCTTCAGAATTCAATCCTTCGCCTTAGCGTGGGTTTAGCCCTGAGGAAAGACTTAAAGCTGCCTAACTGGATACAGGTATCCAGCAGCAGAATGCAGGTCTGCTGGTGCAGCCTGGTGAAACACGGGGAGCAAGACATACAGAAACATGACAGCTCTTTTTCCTTGGAGCTGCTTGGCACACTGGGCAGCACAGGTTTAGCCATGCAGGATGGCAAAGCACTATGAGCTGGCTTCATGTGAACAACACAAAAGCCAAATCCGCAGGATTGCATCTACCAGCTGAAATCTACGGGCCAGAAAGGCAAGTAGAAGTGAAGCCCCGGCTACACCTGGGAGCTGGGAAGTCTGGGGTCCCAGGGAATGTCTGCATTTCAGGTTGCACACATGCAGGGAGATGTCCCTGGGAGCTGTCCCTCCCCAGGCTGGCGTGGTTGGCAGTGGCAGGAGGAGGAAGTCCGTCTGTGCAAGCTCCACAAGAAGGGACCTCTGGTTCTTCTCTGATGTAAATCCAGGCTGCGGCATGAGTTTTGGTCCCATTCATTCAGATTTGGCTGAGGGATGAGATCTCCCTACAATAATAGAGAATAAAGGAAAGTGAGGGGGAAAGGCAGAGGCATTTGGAGATAATTATCATGTACGTCCTGGGGGCTGTGATGTTCCCAGCTCATCCTTCAGACTGAGGTGAGAGTGAGGGAGCAATGCTAATTTTGGTACCCTTTGGTGGGCCTTACACACACAGCTCCTGCTTGAGCTTGCAGTCTGCAAGCGCTCAGTGGAATGGACTGGATCTGGAGCCTCTCTGGAATGTCATGCCAAGGACTCTGGTAGATGCAAGGACACAAGGCCCCATCTAGATCTCTGAGAGGCAGAATGGGAGAGAGTCCCCATGTCAGCTTCACTGATGCATGCCACATGCTTAAAATCTAGCATATTCTGCTGGTGTGCAGCCAGATTCCTCTGCTTCAGGCCCATAAAATGTGGGAAAGGGTGGGTGCTTGAGCTGTTTCAGAAATTAATGGTGGTAGGACTTGGAGGGAGACTGAGGAAACACTGCCCTCAAAGCACATGTACAAGTCCTAAGCCAGAGTCCTGCTGGGACTGGTGAGAGGCCAGGCTGAAGGTCTGGCTGCCAACTTAACAGACTAATTAAGAAGTAAAAAGAGGTTGTTGAAAAAGTCACATCAACTTCAGAGCAAGTTGATGTGAGCAAGGTGCTGTTAGCTTGGCAGTTGAGGTCTCCATGAGGAAAGCTCTCCTACCAGCAGCCATCCTGCTGCAGCATGGTGTGCACTGGCACTAGGACAATGCCCTGACAAGAAAGTTAGTGGATCAGCTGGAAAGGTATACCCTTGTTCATGGCATGGTTTACACACCCATGCTCAGATGGGCTTGATGGCCAAACTATTCCTCCCTGCTCTGCCCCATTCATTGCACTAGTGCAGCTGCAACACAAATCCTGCTTCAACTTGTTGCCTTACATGATGCCTTGTGTGCTGCAACAGAATTTAGGCTGTATCAAGGTGAAAACATACTCGTTCTCAACAGTGGTGTAAATATAATACCTTCAGGAGCAGCCCCTCCATTTGTGAGGTTTATGTCAAAGGCTCAGGAAACCACACATATCCCTTGCTTTAGCTCCCTTCTCTGGTCTCTAGTCTGGAGTAAAGGACAATTTACGTACCAGGACAAACTAGGATATGAATTGTAATTCAGCTACTCTCCAAGCTGTCTTTCTCTGTAGCTCCATGTTTCTCTGCAATCTTGCCTCCTGGTGGTGGTGCAGACTGGCTCTGGGAGCTGGCAAGGATGCCAGCACACCATGCAGGACCCCCAGGGTGCCGTCCTTGCCTGAGATCTATTCCTACAGCCCCTACCTGGTGTGGGCTACCAGGAGCATCCCCAGAGCAGCAGAGACCTTCACCATGGATGGGGAGAAGTGGGTGGTCCATGCAGTGGGAGTGAAGCAGACATTTTACCACTATTAGGGAATGAATTGTTGCAGAATAAGCTAGGCCTCCAAAGCATATGTGTCTGCTTCTGGCACTGGCTAGGGGCCAGCCAGCTGCTGCTGCCTGGGGGAAAAGATCTGGTGCCAACCAGCATGCAACACTACCACTAGTGGCTGAGCACCTAGGTGCTGTCAGACCCACCTCCTCCTCCTCCTCCTCCTCCTCTCAGGGCAAACGTCTGGAATGCAGAGGGAACTGTGATGGGGCATCAGAGGTCTTCTGCACCAGAGCCCAAAGAAGAGGGCTGTCCATCCTGGTTGGTATCAAGGGTGTGTGGTGCAATAGCCAGGCCCTGTTTTGACTGTGTGAGCATCACCACTGACCCCAGTTCACCATTTCTCCAACAGGAAAAAATTTTTTGATGAAACATGAATATAAAAGAGGGAAATGCTGTCCCTAAAGATGAAGGGTTCATGGCAAGTTACAAGGGTTTGGAAACTCAAAATTGCTCTCTTTTTAAAAAGAGAGCAGAAGAAGGTTAATGAACACAGATTTTTCGTGTAACTGTGTTACAAATGCAAGTTCCCATGCGCTCCTGAGAGCCAGCTTATTTCTGCCCTAATGAGCAAGCTGAAACACAGCCTCGTGTGTGCTGCCAAAGGCAGAGCCAGAATACTCCAACACAATAAAAATTCTCCACTGCCCTCAAGCCTCCATCTAAAATTGTATCCAAACCTGTACTGAATTATTTCTGAAAGAGTAATTACTTCTTGATTACTTTTTACCAACCTCTAGGCTCCCAGGCTCCAGGCAGAAGTCAGACTGTTAGATGTCAAAAGGGAGAGAGAGAGAAAAAAAATGTTCGTAAAGCTACTCCAACCCAGCTGGAAGAAAGGAACACAATAAATCTTTTCTTGTGGGAGCTCCAGACCACTTTCCAGAGGCTGTGTTTCTTCTGATGCATTTCTGATAAGCCTCCAAACCCTGACAGAATTCTGACCTACCCTCGCTGCACAGCATGGGAAAGGAGGGGAGAGCTTGGCACCGGCAGTGAGACGCAAAGGTGGGAGCACGTGGAGGGCAGACCATCTCCACTGGGTTTCTTCCCAGCCCTCTGTGGAGGTGGGCTGGAAGGGGGTCTGGTCCTTCTCTTCCCACCCCAGCCAAAAAAAAGCCAGCACAGGTCTCCCCCCCACTGAAGCACCTTTCACCAGCAGCAGGGTGCTGTGAGTGGGGTGGTGCAGGAGTGCTCCCCCCGCCAGGAGCTGCATACCAGCCCTTGCTCAGCCCAGGTGGTGCATTCCCAAACTCCCCCTCCTCTCCAAGCCTCACTCCTCGCATCGAACCCTTTCAGAGGGGATTTGAAATTCTTCCCTACTTGACTACCTTGGCTGGGCATGGCAGCTGCTTGCATGCAGCACCTCTAGTTTTCCACACCATCCTGTGGAGCACACAAAGCACTCCGAGGCAGACATCCTGCTGGATCCAGATCACAGTTCAGGTCAGGTGTGGATTTGGAAGCCCAGCACATCACTGCTAATGACTGCTTTCTATGCTGGAGTCCTGTCAGTGATCACTCTCCTTACACTAAAGATACTTTGTACTCTTGTATCTTCCCCAACACATTTTTTAAAAACATTTTCCTTCCTGAGCAGGGATAGTGGGTACTGGATACAGCATTCCTTCAACAGGTATGTTTCTTTTTTCCATAGTGCCATGTGACACTTTCTCTTTTGCTTTTTATACTTTTTAACAGATCCTTACATTAAGCTTTCTTAGTATGGAGCTTTTGCTAGTGAAGGATTTTCTTCTGTGATTTCAATCTTCCTAGGTTTCTTCTTGAGAGACATTTGCTCATTTATAGTCTATCCATATGTATGTAAGGCTAGGGCTGTTTTTCCCTGCATGCATAATGTGAAAGGCTCTTTTTTACCGCTGAATTTCATCATGGCAGTTTATCACCCAGTCATTCATTGTCAGTGAACACTGAGAAAGTAATTTTTCCCCAGCATAGCTAATGGAATTATGCATGGCTTTTCCTTTGTGGGGTGAATATCACCAGTGCTGCAGCCCTTGACCAGATGTCTTGGTTATAGCTGAATAAGTGAAGAATGCTGGAAGGAATGTGAGGTCTAATTCATTCTCAAAAGAAAGAGTCTGATCCTGAACATATTTTATTCCTGTAAGTATTTTAAATTATGGCTTCCTTCCCTCATTTCTCTTTGATTCAGCAGATGCTATGTAGCATCAGGACTACTTTGGGGAATATTTCATTCAAAGTCACCATGCACTGGTTGGGTTGGATTTATTTCCATAACTTCATTCAACCACATATTTTATATTCCTCAGTATATCAAAGCCAAGAGGCTAGATAGGAAGCCTCTATAGGTAGGTAAGTCCATTTTCAGGATGAAAAATGAAAATCAGAAGATGGAATACAGCACAAACTGGTGTGTTACATGGGACCTAAGATCCCCATCTCACACATCAGATCTATTATCTCAAAAAGGCTCTGTGGAGGAATCAAAAAACCCTATATTTTCACAAAACAGTGGAGCAGTAATAGCCCTGGTTTAGGGACAAGGCTGTGGTGACTGAAGTAGGTGCTGACATCAGGCAAGTCAAAAGGGAGCTGCCATGGGCTTTTGGACCAGGAAAAAGGTCAGTGAGCTTCTGAGGTAGACCAAAGCCAGGGAGAAAGCTCAAAGGAAATCTGTGTTGTTCTCTTGACCAAGTGATCCAATGCCAATAGAAAAATGTTAATTGAGATTTTAGTCCAAATTCCTCATGTCTGGCAGACAATTCAGCCTGATCATGGAACTAGAATGATAGAAGTGTAAAATTAACAGGAAATATTATGATTATTAACTTTGAAAAATGTGAGGGCTATAAAAAGATCAAAGAGACACCCATCATGATTAAACCAAGATAGTTTCATTTGCCCTCAATAGGAGGTGTATGGGCAAGCAGAAATTCAACTAGCAGAAAATGTAGTAAGGTGCAGTAAGTTCAGACTAGAAAATTATTCCAGGGCTTCCAATTTTTGTATCTGTATTCAGCTGTGGTATTCAAAGCATTTTGTGGCATTGTCTTAACATATTTCTTTAGTCACTGATCTTTCTTCTCAGGCTAAGCAAGTTTTTTGTTCAAATTCCCTTTTATTTTTCAAATAATTTAAATACCTCCTCACAGTGTGTCATTCCTGTAAAAATTATACAGGACTGATAAATCCGTATCTATCTTGTTTACTGAGTATCTCTGCATCCATTTTTTAGTGTATTCTCTCTTCTTATTTTAGAGAACATCTATGAGGCATTTGATGCCAAATGACTGTTTTCTACACCTACCACTAATTTAATTCAGAGAGGGTTAAACTCTTGAACCAAAAGTTAAGTATCCACATAGAATAGAAATGCAGGAAGGAAAAAAACATATTGAAAAGCTTAACCTAATATTTTATTTTAATCAGGCCTTTTATTTTTCCCTCATAGGGTAATAAAAATAATGCAGATGGTCAGCACAGTTTAATTTCCTCGGGTGATGCACAGACAGAGTATTGTATCAGGTGTTGCAAGGGCTTCTGTGGGAAGTGTGGTCTCTTTGTTTGTCCTTTATACCTCACCAGGCAGTGAGGGAAATCTGAGCAACTTCTTAAGACATGACCTATTAGTTTTACCCACAAGTTTTTGCTAAGGCTGAGTGAAGAGGGAGGTGTTGGCAGCTGTGGGGAAAAAGACAGCAAAAGAGGAGGGGATGAGGGGGAAAGGTGCAATATCAAGCTCTAGAATAGGTCAGACCAGGACCCCATGGTTTGCACGAATTGGCACAGGCCCCATGAAGAGTCTTTGATTTTGACTATCTCCATTTTTATGAGAAATGGGTAGAAACAGGAACAATTTTGATGTAGTTACACTGCTTTGGCCAGTTGCTTAACTGCAATGTCTTGGATCAGGGAGCTGTTTCATTGAAACCAACCAGGTTTGCCTGGGTGCATGTTTCAGATAGTTGTCTCTGGTTTGGGCTTGTTTTCACATTTCATGTGAGACTTAATGTTCCCTCACCAGCTTTTCTCTGGAGCTCCCTTTGCCCTAGTCTGTGGCTGCCAGAAGTGTTTCACTGATAGAAAACCAGAGAACTGTGTTTATTTAGTAGGAGTGACCCATTTAGAAGTGGTGGCAGGGGAGAACACGCATCTGCCAGATATCAGATTATATATTCCATAGCTGAAGTATTTACATAACTTTCCAGTGGCTACCATTTAAAGAAAGAAAACCACCGATGGGCCTTTTTTTAATCTATTCCTCCCAGTCTGACATGTTCACTGTGTACTGCCAGCAATCATTTTGTACTTGGAAGGCGAAGTTATTCATATCTCCACTGTGGCCCATGTGCCAGATAGCAAGACAGGACAGGCCTCCCCCATTTTCACAACCTTAGCATTCAGCTTCCAGCAGTGCTGGGGGTTGCCCAGCCCTCCACACCCACAGGGGCCCTTGCCTCCCAGCTGGGGAGAGCATGGGCTTGTTTCAGTGCCAGCTGTGTGTTAGCAGTAATGATATCTAGAAAACATTCATTTGGCCTTTTTGGTTCGTTGCTCAGTAATTCAGAAGAAACTGTCCAGTGTTTCCCTTTGGAGGAAAGGAAAATGTGAAAACAGACAATTTCAGCATTGGTGTTTGCAGCATTCCTATCACTGGCCAGACTTTTTCTTTACTAAGGAATTATCCAAGCAGATTTCCTTTTCTGAGCAGAAGGTGCTCCGATAAGCCTTCCCACTCTGTGGCTATTGAGCACATGTCTCAGCATAGCTTTGCTCTCTTTGATTGAAGCCTGAGGGTTTTCAAATGCTCCTGGAGCTTTTTTTTGCTAGCAGTCACCCTCCTTATGTTGCTGAAATTATAGCTTGGTGAAATCCATGAAGCCCACGTACCTTCCACTTGCAGTGGGATGGTGCTTGGGCCACCTGGGCCACTCTGCCACTGACAAGTATGAGCTGAGTTTTTCACATCGGGGAAGGGCGTTTTCTATTTCTGCTGCAAGCCAAAGCTACCAAGTGCTGTTTCTGAATGACAGGCTGTGTGCCAAATAAGAATTCACAAACGAACCCTGTAATTAGATAATGCATNCAGGCTGTGGAGACAATTAGCACTGTTTAACTGGTTTTGATTGCCCCGTTAAAGGGCAGAGCGAGACCTTTGATGTTCTTTCACAGCTGAGATGTACTAAAGCCGTGTGTAATAGCTTACATTTGTAGGCTTTGGCAAGACTTTTTTACACTCCCCATTTCTCTTCAGTTCCATCAAAAACCCCCATGGTCTGGATTTAGAGCAAACCAGCAGCTTTTCCTAGAGATTTTCCTAGAAAATTTCCCTTTTACAGAACGCTAACTTCCTCTTATTTCAGAGAAAAAGATAGCCTCGTCATGCACTTCAGGTACAACAAAGAGTAAGATGGCACACAGTGGTGAGAGATGAGTGTTTTAGGAAGGAGGCAGATTACACACTTTTTAAATCACCTTTTGAAGTTTCTCTACACACCGATAAGTGTGTATAATCCTAAGTGTGTATAACTGATAAGTTATAGCATTTCAGCCCAACTGTACTAGAGATATCTTCCCCTGGAATTTTTTGTGGTGGATATAGTCATTTATGTGAATGCTTTGTAAAACTCTTGACTCCTAAGAAATGAAATGCTGCCAGATAAATAGGGGATATTATTTGTGTGTCCTGACACTAACTTTGAACCTTCTGCTTGGAGCAGGATGTTAAGCAAAATGACCTCCAGATTTTTCTTATAATCAATTATTTTTCTACAATTTTCATTAGCTCAAAAACCCATTTTCTACAAGCTGTTAGTTTCAGTCAGTTTCTTCAGACAAGTTATTGCATATAGGTGTATTGCAAATAGGCATATTTTCTTATCCCATCTGTTCAGTTATAAATACATTTTTCTCCTTTTATTTACATCTTAATAGAAACACTGTGGACATAGACTGCAAAAGCACACTCTATAAAGGGACTTTAGAGCCCCAAAATTCCATCTTTCCAAATGCAATGCTGCTCTGAAGGTAGCTAGATTTTGGCTACCTGTAGCCTCACCCATTTCTAACTTCAGTGTCAACTCTCTTCCATCTCCAGTACAATTCTGGGTTAGGAGCGTGGTACAAAAGGGTTATTTGTTATGCAGCAGCACTGGGTGTGGCTGTGCAAGGAACAAGCTGGCTGCAACCCAAATGGTCATCTGAACACAGCAGCCACCCAGCTCAACCCCCTTCTTGCTGACTGATTTATCAGCATGTCCTGTGACACTTGAGTCTCACTGTGTCTCAAGCTTGATTTCCACACCAGTTTCACAAACTAGCTGGTTTTCCACCAGTTTTCTGTCACCTGAGCAGACTTGAGGAGCAGTCCACCCCTACAATAAGTTTAAGCTGCGAGACTGCCATGGCACCCAAATTCAGCAACTGCTAGTTAAGGCTACAGCGTCCCCAGACAGTCCTCTGCTCTGCCAATGTCACAGGGAATCTCAGCATGAGGTTTCTGGAATCTTTTCAGTGCCATGCAGGGTAGAACAAGTCACAGGAACAGACCTAGGTATTTTATGTCTGTGGAAAGGCAGGAGCAAAGCCTAACTTTGAGTAAGAAGTCAGTTGAATCCTGTGTATGCTGAGTAGAGGTGCCATGCAAAAAAGTCAAAGCTCTGCAACATAATTAGGCCTGAGAATCCATCTTTTTTACTTGCTAACTGTGCTTTTAAGCATTTTTTTTCAGGTTGAAACCATTAACTTTGGCTGTGCTCCATTTTTTCAGGCTGTACACTATTTCACTAGATTCCTTTCACATGTGGTTTAACAACACCCCCACAGCAGCTCTAGGTGCTGGAGAAATCAGGAAGTGGAACAGCACAAACAAGGGTGGTCACTGTGAGGGAGGGAACACTTGCAAGAGGGCTTATGTGGAGGCAGATGCCAGGTAAATATAAATTCCTCTTAACTTATTTAAAGAAAAAATAAAAATAACAACTTTAAAACCAGAGCATTGTATAGCCTAGCTGAACTTACCAGCTTCATCAGTTCTCATTTCCAGTGGCCTCCATAATTCTGTTAACAGGTATGCAACCAGTGCTTTTATAAAAGGTTATTTTCTCATGAGCCATGTGGCATCCACCTATGCCCTTTACATATATGTGCCACATAGGCAGTACATTTTTGCAAGTCCTTCCTCAGCTAGGTTTACACAGAACCAGGGGATTACTGTTCGTGTCATTGTTAGTCTAACAAAGCAATACTTCAGACTGCTAGGTCATTCACTAAGAAATGGGAATTAAAAGTGACCTTGAGAAGACACATTTTTCTCAGGGTTAAATTCTCTCATTCTCTTCTGAGTAAAAAAGGTTGTGGAGGAAGGAAGGAGGCAGGGAGCAAATGCACAGACTCATATGGTGGGAGGAGACATGCTGATGCAGGCAGAGCTGTGGTGGCTGCTGTGTCACCATGGTCAGTGGCTCTCCAAACCCTTTGCAGACTTCTGCAGAATACTGACCTGTCCCTTTGAAAGAACATGGGGCCAGGCAAGGTCCACAGTTTGCAAAAGGGCCATGGGCTGTTTTCAGAAGGCCTGGTTCAGGTGCCAATTGATAATTAAGAAGTCCAGAACCAGCTCATGATACTGTGGTCATGCTCTACCAGTCATCCGAGAAAAGAAAACATGTAGTCTTAGAAATAATAATAACTTTAAAAATTACTAGCAAAGCCCTGGGTTATGGCTGGGGAGCAAACCACGGCAGGAATGCACCCCTCTGTGGAAGCAGCAACTGCTCTTCTCTGCTGGGCAGAGAAGGAGCCATGCTTCAGCAGCTCTGGATAATAGGAACAGGGTGTCAGCATCATGCATTGTTCTCTCAAGCTAAAGTACTCCAGCTGCTGTGGTGACTCTAGATCAGCTCTTAACTGACTAGATACAGGAATCAGAAAGACAAATGTCAGTTCAAAAATCAGTTAGGTCCCCAGAGGATTTTCAAAGGAGACCGCTGATGGATGACTAGAGAGACACAGAAAACAATTGACTTTCCAGGGCAGTTGTGTTTGAGTCCTGCAGAGTTAGCGGGAGGAAATGACATTTAAAATTTAAATTAAAAAGTAAGTGAAAAGCTTGAAGAATCTAAATCTACATGCAAATGTAAACCCATAATTATAGGTTACATATATGTTCTGAATACAATCCTGTAGGAGCTAACCAATGAGGTTACTGAACCAGTCTCAGCAGCAGTGGCAAAACCTGGGTTTGCATGTCTTCCCCATTTTGTTACACTTGAAGACCTTTAGGCCAGATGTCACCGCTGTTGCTAGCATTGAGTCATCTGTCACTTCAGCTATGGTCTCACTGAAAATGACCAGAAACACAGTGAAAGCAGGCATCCTTTTGTTTTTTGCTAAGGAGTTCCCCTAGCGACAATCGATAAAAGCAAAATTGCTTCTGCATTTAAATATGACAGAAAATATTTATCTACTCTTAGGTTTTTGGCTTTGGTTTTCTGTATGTTGACTACCAATTGATATATATAGCTCACAAACTTGGTTTCACTCTCAGACTTGGCATGTGCTGCATTTTTCTTGTGGTAAGGCTTACTACCTTATTCATCTGCAGGAGAAAGGAAGATTGGCACCTGCAAGCCTGCCTCTGAACTGGCAAAGTGTTAAAAACAATTAGGCAATAAATGGACTGTTTTCCAAGCAGAACAATGAAATTGCCGCCATCTAGATAAGAAATTGGTTTTAAGTCTGGTCTCTTGTGTCTAACCTAGCACAAAAGAGATGGAGAGAGCCTTCAATTATCTGATGAAGTTGGGGTGACCTGTCAGAGGAAGCTGGAAGTTACAGAAACACAAAATCTGCTGAGACATGGCATGAAGGCAAGACCAAATGGAAAGAGGAAGGGAGAGGATGCAGAAACTTCACCACCTCCCCACACAGCTAGTACTTCTGGGGCTAGAAAGCAAAGTGGGATGCTGAAGTGCCACTGATTTTTTGTGCTATCTGCATGCGAAGTGAAAACAGCTCAGGCAGCTGCTTTACACAGTCTGAACAGTCCAGCATCAGCCACCCCATGCTGCTTGGAGGGCGGGCTATAGGACAGGTTTGGACAGTGTGTCTCTGCAACCAGTCCTCTTCAGAGGCCTGGGCTTGGCACAGGGGCTCCCAAAGGGCACCAGGTCAGCAGGATGCTGTGAGGGGCCAGAGCTGGCAACCCATGCAAAAGCCCACCAACATCTAGGATCTGCTAAGGCAGATTGGCCTAAAGATACTAGTGTGAATACTGCCACGTGGAATGGCTGGGCTGGCCTGAGACAGAGTGTTTTCAGTCTCTGAGAGCCACCCTGCCTGCTAATGAGGTTGGGCTGGGCACAGCAACTCGCAGTCCATGGTTTTGCATTGCAACTACCCCCAGGCTTCACCTTTGGTGGGGACACAGCCATGACAGGCAAGACATGCAACACAAGGCAGTTGCTCTGCAGAGTTAGGAGATGCCAGGAAACCCCTGGCATTTACTTACACTATTTAGCATCTCTCTCTGTCAGGACACAAAGAAAATCTACAGCGACAACAAGTGAAGGGCTGGTTCTGTTTTCCACTCCTTGGCATGCACACCCTGTATGCATCTGTGCATGTGTTGGAGCTCCCACCAGGAGCCCTGCTATCTTCCTCAAAAAACCAGCATGCCTGCAGCATGGCTTCTGGTCCTGCATGGCTGAAAAGGCACCAGTGTGCTTTCATTCACCAGGAGCACAGCCAAGGGAGGCTGCTTCAGACACAGATCCTGATCACAGGGTTTTCTCATGTCCTCTTGCTCCACTATTGCTGTTTGCATGAATTTCTTGCTTTATTTCCATCCATGTAAGGGGGCAAGTATATCCATTGACAGCCTGCTCCTGTAGCAGTGTCCCTACCAGCACATCTGTTTAGCAGTACAAGGCAATTTTTCTTTATTGTTTTATTCTAGGTAAGACAAAGTGAAGCAACCCCTTCTGCTAAGCTGTTTCTTAAAGTGAACAAATGCAAAGTGTACAGGCATTTTCTGCATGATCTGAACTCTTTCTGTTCCTACTTTTGACTTATCTGAAGTTCTCTTCTGCTCCTTGTTTTTAATTACCCTCTTGATTTCCTGCGTTCTGGAGATCATCACATCCCGCTCTGCTCACCATGGTCTGATGTGAAGTGGTGACTGCTGTGTCAGCACCACCAGTGAGAGCAGACTGCCCATGCTCACAGCATTTCTCACTTCTCCAGGCCCAAGGCACAGGGAACTCACACAGGAGTGTGCTGCGAGGCTCTGACCCAGCACGGTGTGATGCAGATAGGAAGACCTCTTTAAATGGGAAATACCACTCCATCTGCCACAGGTATGACAAGCAAAACATGGTGCTGTATGTTCAGTTACATAGAAAAATATCCCCCAAGGCAAACCACAGAGAGCCTGGACCATGGATGGGCAGACCTCTGCTTGTTCCTGACAAATGGGGCTGGCACGGCTCTGGTACTGTGCTGACACACAACAAGAAGGGCTTCTACAAGTACATCAGCATCAAAAATATCAGGAAAAATGTTAGGCCACTGCTGAAGCAGATGAGTGTCCTGGTAACAGAAGACACAGGGAAGGCAGAATTACAGAATGCCTTCTTTTCTTCAGTCATCATTGATGAGGAAGACTCTCAGAAGACCCATACTTCAGAGGCAAGAGAAGAAGGCTGGAGAAAGGAACACTTCCCCTTAGTGGTTGAGGATTGGGTCAGACATTGACTGGGCAGCCTTCTTAACACACATAAACCCACAGGCCCTGGTGAGATGCACCCACAGGTGCTGAGGGAGCTGGCAGGTGATGTAGCTGAGCCACTCTCCATCATCTTTGAAAAATCATAGGAAACAGGAACAGGGCCTGATGACTGAAGGAAAGCCAGTGTTACTCCCATCTTCAAAACTGGCAAGAAGGAGGGGGATCCAGGAAACCACCAGCCAGTCAGCCTCACCTCCATCCCTGGAAAGGCGATGGAACAGAACATTCTGGAGGTCATCACCAAGCGTGCAGAAGAAAAGAAGCTCATCAGGAGCAGTCAGCAGGGATTCCCCAAGGGGAAATCATGCTTGACCAGTCTGAAGCCTCCTGTGATGGCAGGGCAGGATGGGGAGATGAGGGAGAGCAGTGGCTGCTGTCTGCCTCCACTTCAGCAAGGCTTTGGACACCATCTCCCAAAACATCCTCATAGGTAAGCACAGGAAACGTGGTTTGGGTGAATGGACAGTGGGGTGGACCAAGGCCTGGCTGAATGGATGAATGGACAGTGGGGTGGACCAAGGCCTGGCTGAATGGATGAATGGACAGTGGGGTGGACCAAGGCCTGGCAGAGCTCAGAGGGTCAGGATCAGGGCAGCAGAATCCAGCTGGAGGCCTGTAGTCAGT
>VXBC01007859.1:328110-356672 GCA_013399945.1 Ploceus nigricollis
CAGCTGATGCACAGGTGAAAAGACTGTGGCAGGGGGGTTTGGCATCTGTTAGGAGACCCCTGGCACTGCTTCCAGCAAAGGTGAATGCTAATGTTAATGTTAATGTCAGGCAGAGGAGGCTGCTGCAGTCAGTGGTAGCCAGAGCTCACCTGGCTCAGTGATTCTCTTGAGTCACCTGCCCTGATCTGGGTCTGGGTGCTTTCAACACCTGGACAAAAAACAGGGTGAAACACAATGAAACGGCAAAACAAAAAATGGGGCAGGTTTAGTGATGTACGGAAAGTATTCACACCCTCAGGGCCTGCTGCACAGCAGAGGCAGAGGACTTGAGCCTTCTCTCAGAAGGCAGTGGCCACAGAGAGCCCTCCACACACAGCTGTCTGGTGACCTAAAGCCTGATGTCCCTCTCCTCTGGGGCAGAACAAAACAAAAGGTGCCTTCTCATTGTAACCCTGGGAGGCAGAAAATAATTAAATACTGTGACTTTTCTTTTCTTTTTGTGTGTTACCTATGTTGAGCCTGGATGTTTTCAGTTAGTGTGTCCAGTCATCTTGCAGTTTATGATGACCAGTCACCAGATGAGTGGTCACTCTGTTTCTAAACCACCCATGCACCTGCAATCCTCTGCATGCTCCTGGGGAAGAAATCAGCAAAGTCCCAGTGCTGAGAAGAGAGCTGGTACAGCAAAGCTCAGCTAATGACTAGAGCTTCTTCGAAATTCAAAACTATTGAGCCCCTGGTCTGGAATGAGATTCTTCTCTTTCTGTTTTTAAGACATCTCACCAGTATATATGTTCTTTCTGAAATATCCATCTTCACCAAGTGCCTGCCTAAACTGAGTCCAGATATTCTCCAAATATTTTTCATGGGCACAGAAACAGGCATTCTCCACAGTACTGAGACCCAGGCAGCAAAGGTTTCCACTAGTGTCCTGTAGCCATACCATGAGGAAGGCACAAGGTATCAGCCCTCGGCATCCCTCCTGGCAGGGCAACATCACCACCATACCCACTATGAGTCAGCCAACGAGGACCCACTGGACAGCTCTTCTCAACCCTATCCCTGCCTGTGGTCTGATATGAGGTGTTGAGATGATCTTTATGGGAAAAAAAGGCACTCTTCCTCTTCCCCAGGGCCTGAGGGTCCCTCTTGTCTGATGTGTTTGTAAATAAATCTCCATTTCCAAGGTGATTGTTTCCTGTTTGACCCTATTAAACACTCCTCTTCTTGTCCTGGCTTCCTGTGTTTGAAAGCCCTGAACACTGTTTGTCGTTTCACCATACCTAAGTGACCCTAAATGAAGTAAAGGCTCATTTACAGCTACATGAAATATAAATTACATGTAAACAATGACAAATACAGTAACAAACATGTGGAGTGATGACCAAAGAGTTTCAGTTGTGGGAACAGACCAGACCAGTGCTGTTGCAGGGGCCAGGACACATCCACTGAACTAACATTTCAACACTGAAAGAAGACTGAAAGGAATGCCAGGGAAATATTTTCTTCCCACAGCTTCAGAATGTTTGGATAGTTCCCCTACACCCCTTTATAAAGGAAAACATATATAAGAAAATCAGTAAACTTCATTTTATTTATGAACAATAGTGCTACCCTAAGGTAGACTCTTTATTTTCTGTGACTATTATCTTCTCCTTCCTATTCACATGTAGCTTTAATTCCCTTCATATAATAGACACTTCCTACATGTGAGGATAGGTATTTCAGCACAATAACCTGGTGGAGCAAATCAGTATTTCTTTCTAGATGTTTCCTTGCCATTCTCTGCAGAGGCTTCTCCATACCGATTTTTAAAGAGATTTCTAGAATCACCTCAGTGAATTGTTGACTTGGCTACAATCTTTTGAATTCACCACCATCCACCCGCTGGATTTAGACTCTGTTAGTCAGAAGTTCACATTGTGCAGCAGCAGCTGCATTGTGTGCCTGCTGCTGCACAATGTCATGTGGCACACGACATAAACTAAGTTGGGTATCAAGCTGGACAAATCCAAATCCTTCACTTAGGTGAAAGAAAATCTTGTGACATGCCTCCCCATGTGAACTGGGAGTGTTTATAAGTCATTCATAGCCCCAGAATAATTTTTTGTTGGAATTCATGACTGTTTTACATAGGAGTGAAATTCAAAGAGTTCACAATATATTTATCAGCAATCTCCCAGCAGCAAGGAGAGTCAAAGTATTATGTGCATTTCCATTGCAATTAGCTTGCAATTAACATCTATACACTAGGCTTGTACAGATAGTTTTATGCCCAGCTTTCAGAAAAATCACCAACCTAAAAACTAGGATTGGCTTTCACAGGTTTTTCCACTGAATAGTCATGATGGCAAGGACAAAACAAATTTAAAATATTTAGACTTTATTGCAACATAGAATCAATGAATAAAATAATCCTTTAATAAATTATGCTTCCATGGAAAAATTGGTCAGCTTGCTCTGATTCACTTATTTCCATCATACATAAATGTTAAGGTCATTGTGTTTTGACATTAACAGGGCTCAGGATTTCCTCCTAAGAACTGATTTGTGGGATGGTCAGATTTTGCACAGAAGGTTAAACACAGACATTTCATGTTGGCATTATGAACTCCATCATACTGTTGGGTGATAAAGATTTTGCACCAAGGTGATGCTGTGTGAGCATGCTTACTTTGATCAGGTCTTTAAAACAAATTGTTAAGATGGGAGTGGAGTTCCATTTATCACAAGTTCAGGGACATTTATTATCAAGTCCAGAAATGAATAGTTTTGAGAAGACTGTTCCTAGGATATCCTAGGTGCTAGTAAATGTTTGGGTTTTTTTCGTTTCGGTTTTGGGGGTTTTTTTGTTTGTTTTTGGTTTTGTTTTGGATTTTTGTTGGTTTGTTTTGTGGCTTTTGTGGGGGGTTTTTTGGTTTTTTGGTGTTTTTTGGTTTATTTTTAAATGGAAAGTGTGGAACCTTGGATTTGTACAAGTTATCAACTTCCTATTTCTACACAATCCAGATGATCTTGCTTTCCACCTTGTGCAGCTGCTTCTCAGGAATGATAAGGATCCATGTTGTACTAATAAAGGCAGTTTCTCTTACACAATCTTTTGAACTATTGTTCAAACTACCCTGTGTGTCAAGTGTTAGAAATATCGTCTGGAGTCTGCAGTTCCTTTCCTTGTTTCCTTTTGTTATTTCTCTCCACTTATGTTGACCTATGGTTTTTATTACTAAACTTAGAACTGGCACCTGTCTAAGTTTCCTTTCCCTGTAAAGTGAGGAAAATACGTTCAAGAGATAGCAAGATGTAAAACCTGCAATCATATACACTTAGTGCTCATTGAGAATAAATACTGTTACAGGGTTCCAGGAAGCATGTTTGTCACTGAGTGCTTGTAGAGGGTCTGTAGTATCTTTACAACTCAGTGCAGGAAAAGGACAGGGAAACGAAAGAGCTCAAGAGCAAGGAAACCTCCATTTTCATACTCTGGTTTTCCAGAAGTTTGTAGCTAGTCTGTTCTGTTGAGAGCTAAAGAGGATTCAATTCCAGAAATATGTTGGCTCAAGAACAGTTTGTAAAGGGATTGCTCCTCCACTTCTGTGTCATTAATGTACTGTAAGTGACATTACACTCAGGTAACTGATGAATGCTAAAAGGGAGGGACGTTGTTCCAGAAGTGCTTGTAAAGACAAAAAACAGTTGGATCTATTTGATGCTGTGCAAATAAAAAAGATGCTTATCAGCATTTTCCTCCAAATAGAATGATTTTTAGGGATCACTATTGTTACTTTATGTCATGATGGCACACATATTTTGAGGCTAGATTGCCTTCTATAAAGAAGGATGTGAGAGTTACAGAACAGGAAAACAGGCAGTGAGTGGAAACCTCTTATTAACAGCAAGTACTTTCAATATAACATAGAATATTACTCTGGTTAAAAATTGGTTCACTTCTAAAATTATTGTGCAGGCAAAGGCCATGCTTTCTCCAAGTTGTACTCATGTGCAGAGACCTGCTGGCAGCTCATGAAGATGACATGGTTTTCTCACCTGTAGACTCTTCATGATGCACAACTGTGCTGAGCTCTCTCAGGGAATCCAGGATCAAGTGCAGAAGCAAACACATTTACTAGCAGACAACCAAACTTTACAATTAGTAACTGAAACAGCAAGAAGGAACTAAACTAATTGAAAAAAAAAAAAAAACCAAAACCATAAGCAGAAGGATCCACGTCTTCATTACATGTAAATGTCATTCTTCACCTTATACTAGTAAGGGAATATGAAAAATACAAAGTATTCGAAAGAAAATACAAGATTGAACTCTGTCAGGATTTAATTTTTGACAGGAAATCCTGTGTGAATTTCTGTTTGCTATTTTTACCCCTTTACAAGGGCTGCTGTTGATAGAGTCTTTTCACATACCTGCTTCTAAAGGTGATTATCCAGCTTCCCTGCAACACCCCTTGCAGATATGAAGCCATAACCAAACACAAACGCAGACATCTGTTTTCCAAGTCTGCCCCTAATTCATTTCCATGTAAGCAGAAGCTCTGCATTCAGGGAGGCCAGACTCCCCCTGGGCTCTCAGCCTCAGGCTCCCCTATCACCCTGAGCCCCACAGTGCAATTAGCATGGCTGAAGCTGCCACTGCTTGCAAAGGTGTAATCTTGCCATGAACTCACTGCATCAGGAGATCTTTTAGCTGTACCAAGACAGCTGCAAGGTGCAAGAGAAACCTGAGCAGATACTATTGTTATCAAGAAGATATTTCTAGTTTAGCAACCTCACCACAGACTACTGCTTTCTCTTCTGCAGAAAAATTAAGACATTTTTTCTTGTATTCTTGCAGTTATTGAAGTAGTATGTCTCTGAGAGATTATTCTTATTGGAGCATTACCCTGAATCACTCTTGTCTGCATCAGCAGATGTAAATAGCCTTTTTTTCTGGCCTTTCTTCCAGCAAATACTTTTGTTCAAGTGCATATTTCTGGAAAAGTCTATTGAATATAGTGTATTAATTGCATGCACACATACTTTTCCAAACGTGAATGTGAATTCAAGCATAGTATATTTCAAATCTTATTTCCACAGATCATCAGTTAACCTAATTTTTCAATTGTAATTCATTTGAAGGGATTCCTGACTTGGACTTCATCCCCTTGGGGTCTTCAGTTTTCTACGGCAGTTTTGCTTTTCCAAGATATCCCCCTGCATCCCACGGACAACCCCACACTGGAGCAGGTGCGTGCCCAAAGGAGGTTGTCACCTTATGGGCAGCCCATGCTACAGCAGGCTCCTGGCAGGATCTGTGACCCTGTGAAGAGAGGAACCCACACTGGAGCTGGGAATGAGCGTAAGAAGTCCTCACTCTGAGGAGGGAGGAATGGCAGTGGCAACGTGTGATACACTGGCTGCGACCCCGATTGTCAGTCCCCTGATGCTGCTTGTAGAAGAGGTCAGAGAAACAGGAGTGAATTTGAGCCTGGGAAGAAGAAAGGAGTGGGAGAAAGGTGGTTTTAGATTTAATTTTTATTTATTTACTACTCTGATTTGATTGGTAATAAACAGAATTAATTCCCTCTATCTGAGCCTGTTTTTCCTGTGGGAGGTCTGTGGGCTGGGAACTGGTCACATATTTCCCTCTTGGCATCAGGGACTTCAAGCAGGATCTGCATGTGCAGGGTGGCTGGAACAAGACTTGCGGCCTGCAAAAGCCTCTCCTCTAATGCATTTTTTACAGCTTCTGAAATATTTAACACAATCTCTTTCTTGTGTTACTCTGCAGAAGTTTTAATTAGTGGAAGTATTGCTGGGTGCAGTAATGCCCCAGTGCTTTCCTCAATGAGATGTCAGCTGGGAGGTGTCTTTCCCCAGCATGTCTCTGGCACAATCACCCCTGAGGACAGTGTAACTTTTGGTGAAGAAGGTGCTCTCTTGGCCCTCAACAAACCTGCCTTCATCGCAGCGTGGACGTGTACTTCAGAGCTGCATTTCTTCTCCTTTTGCCACTGAAGAACATAATCTACCCCAAAGTCCAAGTCATGAAAGGAGAAGGCAATAATCATTCTCCCTAAAACCAGGTTACCTATTTTCATCCTACCCTGGATGGCTGTGGATATCAAACTAATTTGTTAACTTTTTACTTGCATGGGGTCAAATTTAATCTTGCTAGCACCATTTAATCAAAGGCAATATTGCTGAACCCCTGTTTCAGGGCTGGAAGCTGATGTTTAAAACCACAAGCTGGTGAAACATTTCATGGTACTAAATGACTTGTGTACCCAGTGATGCAAAAGCTGACCTTTTAATCTACAGACAGCCAAAGCTAAAAATGCATCCCCATTCAAGCTGCTATGCAAATCTTTGGGAATGACACTCCTGGGTTACGTCTATGGAAATCAGATCTGACAAAACAACACTGCTCCTAAGGGTCTGAAAGCCAAAGCCCCCCCATCCTCCTGCACTGGATCCTTGAAGGCTTCCCTTGAGCCATCCCTTTGGTTCAATACAGAAAATTCTGTTTCAGTCTTGCATCTCCTGTCTTCAGGTAAATCCATAGAATGGCCGTGAGTCAGACATCAGACATTAACATATATTTCAGTGTATTGCAACATGAGGAACCAGGCCCAAATGGTTTAGTAACTAGCAGAACACTCTATTCACTGATGCCAATATACCTTTGCTCTTTGGGCCAGAACAATGCACTTGAAGTGATAGCTTTTATAAACATAATCAGAAATGTTCAGCCTCTTATCTGGCAATATAATTTGTGGGCTTGAGGCAGAAAAGACTTTGGCACAAACGAAATCCATCCTTTTCATTTCATCCAACCTTTTCATTTGGGGTATATCAATCCCACCTTCCTGGGTTTTGTATTTTGTATTTATTGTATTTCTGTATTGTTGTATAACAATGGTTTCTGCCAGCCTGTTTATAGTCATCCCTGGTTCTCAGATCAAAGAGCACCATCTGCCCTGGGCTCTTCTGTGATAACACAGTGTGGGAAAATGAACAGCAAACCCAAACTAGGAACATCCTTCAACTGTGACCTGTGAGGCAGGAGGTGAAAAGGGAAGGCAGTGGGAGCAGCCCCAAGGCTGCATCTCTCTCCCTGCCAAAGGCTCTGGAAATCACATTCCAGCTGGTTCACCAGGCTCCCAAAGACTGGCTGCGCTCACCGCAGGAGGTAATACAGTCCTGCACAAGAGTGACCAAAGGGGGAAATCAAACAGCCCTGTTGGGAAGGCCCTCCAAGTGCTATAAACTCGTAACAGGTATTTATCTCAGAGTCAATCAAAATATATCTGTTTTCTAATGCTCAGTTTCTGAAGGCAAGGTGGGAGGCCTGCTCTCTCAGGACCCAGCACTAACGTGGAGGCTCTCGCTCCAGAGTGTGCCTTACTGGAGACACCCAGACACCAGCGTGCTTTGCTGGTGCTGCTGAGGCAGGGAAAAAGTATTTGATGCATAATTTCAGCTGGTGACAGCCTTTGTTTCATACAGCTTGGAGAGCACAAAGCAGCTGAGGAGTGACAGGGGTAAAGTGCTGCAAACAGCAGAACAAGTGGTAGATGGAAAAACTGCTGGAAGAGGTGCTCTGGAAGACTCCAGGTAGGTGCCCACTGCCACAGCCCTCAGTGCTGGCTCCTGTCCCACTGCTCCACCAGGCCAGGCTGCTCTCACACACTGCCGAAGACCCAAGAAGATACACGCTCTGGTAAACAGAAGGAAAAGTGAAGGGAATTGGCTAAACTCGCAAATTAGAAAGACTGCTAGGATATAATACAAAAGCACTGGAATAAACAGGAATGAAATCGGCATTCCTTCTTCACAAACTGTGCCAGCATTTCTAAGTCTTGGCTGCCTGAACTTTAGTTCTGGTTGAAAACTTCCATGTAACTATGGTAATGAGCATTTTTTAGGCCAGTAACTATAGCTCATGGGATAAAGAGTAGTATTTCCCAACACAGATTATCTTGTACTCCAGTGCAGTGCTGGGTATATTTTTGTAGCTAACTCATCGGTGTTGGCTTTATAACCTCAAACTACACAAACAGGTCATAGCACAGGGTTTATTTGCATGTATTTTTTATAGTTTGCTTGCTTATTTAATGATTTATGGGCATGATTAAACACTAGTGCTCTGACTTTGAGATGCTCCAGCAGCAAATGGAAGTGACTTGGAAGAGCACCATCTCTTTGCCTGGTGAGGAACGGAGAGTTCAAAGGGCTAAGCACTCCTTTATGCCCTCATCTTCTGCCCTCATTATGGGCATCTCTAGAGCCATTCTCCATTGGAGTAGGACAAGTGAGCAAGAACACACAGGACTCAGCTCCTCCTTTCTCACAACTGACTTCACCTCAGCCATTTTCCAAGCAAGGCAGGGCCTCCCTGTGCCCTCACAGGACTCCTGTATCCCAATTTATTGTCCACGGGTTTGGGAATGGGGCACTCTGACAAACTGTCACAAAGGCTAGAGGAGCACTTCTTTTAGGGGAAGAGTTAAGGTTGTTGTGAAAGTGATACTGCAGAAGGCAACTCTCAAATTTTCCAGTATTGAGAGGTTTAAGTCAATTGTGCTTCAAGTCTTTAAGCATTGAATTCATGTCTTGGAAAGTACCATGAACAGTCAATCTCCCTACCTGATAGCATTCATTTTTCAGATGTAACAAATTTCAGGTGCTTCAAAATGTAACAGCAGTGTTGCTTTTCCTATGTAGTTCGATGGTTCCCACCCAATCAGCCATCATATCCCAGCATCACCTAGAAGAAGTGTAGCAGAAGAAGGGCTGGGGAAATGCCATCACGGGCATGCAGGACAACTGTCCAAAACCTGCATGCATGAGCACTCCTCCTGTGTTCACACCTCTCCTTGGTGCTGCTTGTGCCAGCAGAAATTTGCATGGGGGAGGATCAGGGCATCCAGAGGGCAGCCCTCACTCCTGCAAGCCACAGCAGGCAGGCTGGCTTTGGGGAAGGAGAGTGGGTGGCAAGCCAAGAGCAGCACAGGGTGGGTTTGCACTGAAATGGGAACATTTGCCTCTGCCAGCACTGTGCCCACCTTGGCCCGGTAGACTCCACAGAGAGTTCAGTGCTGGATCAGTGTCCCTCAGCAAGGACTCTGAAGAAATGCTAGATGTCAAGTTCCCTTGAACAGAGGCAGTGAAGGATTTGGACTGTGATAACATGACATACATGAAGACCAGTGCAAAGTCAGAGAGTCTATTTGTGGAGGATTTGGTGGTTATTTTTTTTCCCCCTGCTGTTCACTGAAGAAATTGTGACAGTCAAACAGACAGTGGCAAATGCTGTACACAGCCCTCTTTCTGTGGTCCACACCTCAGGGACGCTTCGACAGAAGGACAGCACCTCTCAACAAAACACACTTGCTGCAGGAAATCAGTATTTGGCCTTAATAGGGCTGGGCCATTTGGAGTTTCAGAGCAATATGCATGTGAAAAGCATATGTGTGTGGGGCAGGCCGTATCTACCGAAGACACTGTGTCAAGTGACCCCAGAATAAATTTATCCTCTCTCCCTTCTAAGGCATAGTAACTTTCAGAACAGATGGAGCATGCGTGGGAGTTTCAGAGCCCATTGAAACATTGACTCTGAGAATGACAGTTTTGCTCTTAGGACTGAATTTTGACAAGAAAAAAGCAGGTGGAAATATAGCAATGCTACAATTCATGTTCCCAGAGCTGTCAGAAACGCCCCCAGCTGCCCATAAACCACGTCCTGCTGTGCATACAACCCCAATTTCCTTTACTTTCTCACCTTAATCCAGAGAGAATCAGTCTGTGCCCCCATTACTTTTTTCTAGTACTCTCTCCCTAAATATTCTTGGGTGTCAACCACCATACTTCAAATGGATGACCTGATAGCAAGCAGCCCAGAGAGGATCAGAGACACAGTGTGATGTCCAGATGTCAGCAGCACAGTAAATGGTGTACTGTAACAGCAGTAACATTTGGATGGCATATGAGTTTTTTAAAAAGGGGTTCCATCTCAGGAGTTTCTTGTTCAAACTACCCCAGATTTGGGGTAATCTAATCCACACTTGGAGAGCAGCTTTCAAGGGAATTCTACAATTCATATTGACTATTTAGGTATGTCTGTGTTGCACAATGCAATGTACTGGAGAGGTTAGTCTAATACCAGATAGGCCAGCTCCCAAAACAGAACCATCACAGCTGCCCCAAACAGAAGATATACCTACATTCACCTACATTCAAATTTATCTCCATACATGCTGTGTCCTTGGCATGGAGGTTCAGGTGGAGCTTGCTCAGGTCCCAGTGAGGCACCACACTACCCTGTACAGGCACGCCTTCAGAATACAGACAGCACTGTGAAATAATGTTAACCTTGTCCTTACCCTGACTTCCTAAGAAAAATAGTCTTTAGTAACAACACTGTTTATATCTGTCAATCTCAAATGCCTCTCAAAAGTTTTTGATCCTGTTGCTGTCCTTGTCAGTCAAATTTAATGGAGATGGAGGCTTCAGGTGTAAGAGCATTGGGTGGCTGCATATAAGGAAGAAAACCCAAATGAATACTCCCAGTGAGGGAAGGGCTGCAGTGGGAGTTCACCTCCAGTTTTGGAGGGCTGGAAGAACAAATGGGAGAGAGACCCAGGAAAGCAGGCTGACAGTGCTCCATGGTGGCTGGGGACAGAAAATCCAAAGAGCAGCCCTGAAGAGGAGTGTGGAGCTTTAAGCAAACACTCCTCCCACACATTTTAACCTTTCAGCATCCAGTAGCACCACTTAAGATAACAACACTAAAAGGCAGAGGCTTCTATTATTTAGCTTGAAAAGCTAAATGCTTCTCACATTGCTTTCATGCCATGTAGCAAATCTGGGAGAGCTGTTTTCCCCAGCTGCTGTTGCAGGCTTCTTGGTGTCTCTGGTCCCAATGCTGCAAGCAGCCGGAGGCTGGCAACCACAGAATCACAAAATCTTTCACGTTGGGATATACCTCTGAGATCATCAAGTCCAACCTTTGGCTGATCATAGCCTTGTAAACTAAAGCATGTTACTATGTCACATCCAGTTTTTTCTTGCGCATCTTCTGGAATGGTGATTACACCACCTTCCTGACCAGTCCTATCCAATGTTTAACAATCCTTGCTGATGTCCAGCTTGAATCTCCCCTGGCACAGCTTGAGGCCATTTCCTCTTGTCCTGTCACTTGTTGCCTGGGAGAAGAGACTGACCCCCACCTGGCTATAACATCCTTTCAGCTGGTTCCCCCCAAGCCTCCTTTTCCCCAGGCTTAACAACCCCAGCTCCCTCAGCTGCTCTTCATATGACTTGTGCTCCAAATCCTTCACCAGTTCCATTAAAAACTGTGCTTCCACACTGTGCTCTTCTCTGCACATGCTCCAGCACCTCAATATTTTTATTGTAGTGAGGAGCTCACAACTGGACACAGGGGTGTTGACTCACCACTGTCAATGCTGGTACCTTCATTCGTGCACAAACTTTAAACAAAACAAACAAAATTCAAAATTCAGGGGTTGAGGAACAAGGAATCCATGCCTTGGTATAGATGACGAGAAGACTTGTCATTAAGTCTTGATGACTTGACAGGGACATTCCAGGCTGGGACAGGATTTCTGCAGCAGAGCAGGAAAGGCTGGATTGTCTCCGACAGCTGCTTCAGAATAAGTCCACAGAAATTCCTACTGGCCATTTCTAACAACCTCCTAGCAAGAGGGAGGCCAGGGCCATGGGGAAGGAGAGCTGGCCTGGCACAAGCCAGCACGTGTCTGTCGAGATTCATCAGCCCAGCTTTATCCCCTCTCCAAGAGTGCGACTGCAGTTCAGTGCAGAGGCACGCCTCTGCAGCTGCCAACAGGCACCCTCAGGCTCCAGAAAGACATATAGAGAAAAAACAGTACTGTAATTTATGCCACATCTTCTTATCTCCTCCTTTCACCACCAGGATGCAAATTAGTCATAGCTTTAGTAAGTGATTACATAAGCATCATATTAATTTTGTTCATATTTCCCCAAAGAAATCAGCAAATTCTTAGAACAACTTGGACTCACAGATTCATTTTCCAGGCAGCATGGACTATTGGCAGCTGAGGTGCAGTCATTTATCATTTCACAATGAAGATAATCTGGTTAACAAACCAAATTTCTTCCAAAACAAAAAAGAAACAGCAAGTAAATAGGCAGTGACAATCAAAAGCCACGAGAGGGTTTGGAGGAGAAAGCAACTTTGTTTCAGCCCATTGTTTTTTGCATTGTATTGTCTCGAGCTGCCTGAAGGTTCATTTGTTGCCATCCAGAATATTCTATTACACAAAGCACTATTCAAAGACACGGGGAAAGACTGCACATTCACAGATGGAAAAGGTCTTAAGGAAGTTCAATATAAAAATGCCCGAAACTCTCAATCCTATATGATTTGATAGCCCCAGAGGACCCATCAAGAACACCTCCCACTGACTGCCACCTCCTCCAACTTTTGCTGAATGATACATGCACAAGTTTCACTGGAACGAAAAATAGGTTTGATGAGAAAATTTGCTGCTGCGTTCATTTTGAGTGCAGCAATAGGGCAGTGAGAATGAGCTCTTGGCAGGAATGTGAAATCCCCTCAGCACGGCTCAGATTAACTTGAATTGTGCTAAAGAAGTAGATCCACACAGCCTTTGGCCAGCCCTTGCTCTGCTCTTCCTTGTTGTTAAGTGCCTTTCTGGGAAGAAAGAGCTTCTTGAAAACCTGTATGAGCTCAGGCAGAACCTGCCTGACCCTTCTTCAGGCAAGGGGCTTCTCCTGGCCACAACATGGGCTGACACTTATGACAACTGTCTTAAACCTGGGAGAAGGAACAGGGCTTAGTCTGTAAATAAAGTTATATTGTTTTATCTTCCCATGGAATATTCTCAGCCATGAGCACTCTGGAGTGGGCTGATAAAAACCAGGAACCTTGAACTGCTAATTTTATTATTTGTTTCTTGCAACAGACAGCCTAACACTCAGAGGGGATGAAAGACAGTGCCTGAGCATAAAGCTGCAAAAGGCCAGTCACAAAATTCCTTGCCTGTAAGCACCAAGAAATACAGAACTACACAAACTTCTCCACCTCTTCTACAGAATTTGTCAGCCTGGGGCTAAATGATACCACCTTGCAGTTCCACTGTGGAGACAACCAGCCACAGCCAACCTAAAAAGGTCCCTGCACAGGACACAGTGGATAGAGTTCACAACAGCCCAGCTGCTGAAACACTCTTTGCCGCAATGGTGAAGAAGGCAGCAGGCACCCATTAGCCATCAGCTTCCCTGGCCCATTCTCAGGGTGATGTTGGTCTGGTGGGTTTGCCTGGAGGTGCCCACTGCTTCTCAGTACCTTCCCCTTCTGCTCTTCAGGCTCAAAACAGTGCCCCTGCGACCCCTTCACACCTCTCAGACAAGGATTATCTGACTGGGGGCACCAAGAGACAGCAGAACAGAATGGACTGTGCTAAAAAATAGGAGGAGGAATACATCTTTGCCAAGTTCTACACCTGGAGAATGCCTGGGTATAAAAAACCCTAGAGCTAAACATCCTGACAGTCTCTCTTTTGACTGCTCGTCATCTTCTCCCTTCATACAGGGTTGTCTCCAGACTTTCCCTTGAGGTGACGTGGTTATCACACATAAAAGAATACAGGCATAAAAAACACCCTTTCAAACCAAACAACTGGAGGAAAATGTGCTTCTCTGTTACTCTGAGGCCAAACAGTCAGCGTACTTGTTTAGAGCCAGAGAAACTGTGTCCAGGTCCCTCCTCAGCTTGACAGGCTTTACCACAAAATCTGCCTGCAAAGCATCCTCCTACACTGATGTGCTCAGGAAGGCTGTGGTTTCTTCCCCTCACAGACATTCTTTGGGTCAACACATATTTGCCAGATTAGAGGGAGAGAGATCATCAGTGCCATCTCAATAGACCATCAAAAGCAGAAGTGAGGCAGACCAGGACCAACACCTACACACACCTGCTAACACCACATCAAAATCACTCTGGTGCCTTGTGCCAGGCCCCTGTCCTACCAGGCAGCTATGCACAGGAGTGCCCCAATCCCTCACTTCTTTTGGTGTGACAGGGGTGGATGTGTTTCCACCAGTGCTTGCTAGAGGGAATGATGCCATGGGTGCTGTTACACCAAGCCCTGTGGAGTGCAGGGGGTGAAATGGGTGCCACACTGACTGGGCTGGGGCAGAGCCTCCATGGACATGGACAGCCCAGTGCCAAGGAAGGAGAAGTGCTAGAAACCCTTGGGCTTCAGGCAGTGCCTCGGCTCAGAGGAGGATTTGTACATTGAAACATTAGCCCTGAGAGTGGTCTGTGGCAGGCAAGAGCTATGTCTTTCTTCAGATTAGGTGAACATTCTCTGCAGACTTTGTTGGAGATGGGGTGTTTCTTGCAAGATGTTTCACGGGCACCAACTGCGCTGAGTACCACAGCTGCCAGCCCGAGCAGCATGAGGTCTGAGTACAGGACTGCAGGTAATGAACAGCCAAAGACTAATATAAAAATGAATATTTCTACATTTCTGAGAGAATGATTGTAACAGTCCACTTCACCCTTCTTCTCTTTAGCTTTTAATTATACTATACCCAAGATGTTACTAAAACAGCCACAACTGTATTCTGTGGATCTAGAGTGATTTCTTTGTTAGATTAAGAGCCACAGAAGAACTCCAGAAGCATTCTTGTCCTCTGCATTGAACAATTTCATTCTCTCCTCTCCACCCATCTGAGGAGTTTAAGTCCTGAGATATTTAAAGCCTACTCCAGCAAAGTACTTTGGCACTAACTACACAAAAGCTCTTCTGGACCAGTATAAGAGTAGTTATTTTGAGTTTTATTTAGGAGATATTTAGTTGATACAGCAGTGGAAAGCCTTAATTAAAATTTCACTCTACATATCTAGATTATGTTACATTTGTGTGTTATCTGACACATTTGTGTCTACGTACTTCAACCACACCACGCATTTTGCAGCACATGCCTGCAATTCAGAGGTCAGTTATATCCAGGATGCTTTGGGGGTGCAGGGGCTGTTCTTTAAATATGCCTGGATTAAATTCATTAGCATAACATAGTCTATTCCACTACATGATATGAACTGTTGTTATTGTACAGTGGAGCAGCTCGAGAGCAGGTGCTTTTCATTGGTAGGTTAATTGTTCCCCTCAAATTGTGGAGAGATGATGGACTCTGTAGATTATATTACTGAAGAGTAGAAACCCAACACATTTTGTGATAACTGCTAACCTCCAACCATCTGTATTTCTTTGAAATCTTTGAATGATGATTTGTTTCCAAGCTGAGGTTTGATAAATAGGGTTCCAGCTCTGAGCACAATTCTGAAGCCAAGCTTGAACTTCCTGCAAATGAAAATTCATTATGAAACATAAACAAGTCTCTAACTATGACATGAAGAATACGATCAAGAGTGGAAATCACTCTGCTGAGCTAAGAACAATTTTTCTATGCAGGTGAATCATTGTCCTAGACTGAGCATGTGAAAACAATTAGGTTAGCCTTACCTTCTCTGTCTTCAATTCAAGTAATTGAAAGTTAACAGAAGGTAGACTAAAATTATCTCAAAATGCCACAGCCATAGAATAACCCAGAAATCAAACCACAGGCCTGTCTATTGCGATTTAAATCTAAACCAGAATGGGACTACTCCTAAAATGGCTCCTATCGCTCTGTGGTTCTGTCTGCTCCTCTTGTGTGCCTGCTGATTTCTGCTACATCCACTGGAGGAAGGCCTTTCCTGAGCTCACCTCCTTCAGTGAGCTCAGATTTTACACCCAGGTTTTCCAAGTCCTGCAAAGATACAGACCTCTGCCAGGCAGAGGCACTGACCCAGCATCAGGACGGGCAAGGACAGCCACACTCCCCTTCCCAGCAGCTCTGACGGGTGCTGTAGCTCCTAATTCAGCATGCTACACCCTGGCTTTGCCCAAGTGACACACCCACACTCTCTTTGGTGCCAAGGCAGCGAGCTGTCCTGTTGGGGAGTGCCAAAATGTTGGTTCAGGAGCCTTGAGCTAAGATGTTAGGCAGGTGCCAGCAGCACCTTCCCACAGCTGGGGCAGATGTCTGCCTGGGTATCTTCAGAGGCAGGAAATGCTGTCTCCAACAGCTTCTGCAGCAGGGCCAAGACAGCTCTCCCATGCTTGGCATAAGCGGGGGTGCTCCATGAATGCTGAATTTCAGCTTTGCAGGGCTGCCCAGGTGGAAGGAGCTGTCTGAAGGCAGGAGGACTGAAAATGACCATACTGGAGTAGGACCCTCTTTGGTGCACGTGCCCATGGATGCCTACTTAAATGTAGCATTGAGCTGTGAGAGGACACAAGCACAGGGTGTCTTGGAGAGCTGGCCTTCCACTGCCAACAGCAATGGTGACTGCACAGTGACAGTGTCCCAGGCTAGTGCAGCCCCTGGCAGAAGAATGTCTGCACCTCCAGGCTCCATCACAGCCCAGGGCTGCCCATCACCTGAGCCAGTGGCACCGGGATATGAGCAAAGATCAAGCACCTGGAATGCCTAATGCCCCCTTGCAGCCTGCTCTGCTGTATGCTGGTCAGTGGACAAGCAGCTTCCTTTCCACCTACCTTGGCATATCCTGGTGGCAAAATCCAAGTTCTAACAGGGCTTTTGTTTCTAGCGGGGACGTGAGCAGTAACCAGGCAGGAAGGTGCATGTGCAGAGCAGACCAGAGTGTGCCAGCTGCCTGTGCTTGCTCATACCCACTCAGACTCCCACAGATGGGCAAGAATAGTACCTGATCACATTGCACATGTGGCTTGCCTTCCCCTGATAAAAGTGCTGGATCTTTAAGCAGAAACAATGCTTCAAAAACACTCTTTTGGTGCTACAAATGGCAGGCTTCTGCATCCCCATGTTTGTACATGGTCAGATCATTCCTCAGTAGCAGCCAACAGGACCAGTGTGTGCCTAGGAGGCTTCATCCTCAGGGCTGTGTGCACATAGCTCAGCTGCCTCTTTGTTAGGTTCCCTAGAGTTAGAGGTGAGGGATATTAGAGCAACAGACAATAGGATACTCCCAATTCTGCATCTCCCTTCTAGCCTCAGTCCATGCTGCCTTTCCCTGTGGGATCCTTTCCTTTCAGAGTCATGACTACATTTTGAAGGAGACAGTTCTGCATGTCTGCTACATGCAGCTCTGCTGATGCCTATTGAGAAACAGCTGTGACATTAACTCTTAAGCTACAAAAAGAAATCCCACAGCAATCCCATGCTGAATTTCTTATGTGCAAGACACAGTATCATTAGCTTCCTAGAAAAGGCAGTTCAGCTGTGTGGCTAAGGCACTGCTTCCAGCACTGGAGGGAAAAAAGCCAGGGCCAAGTGGAAGGTATGCAAGTCTCTGGGAGACTTTATGGGACCTCTGGCAGGTAAGAAGAAAGGATGGCCAGATATGGCCCCTGGACCAGGAAGAGTCATGAATGTCGGCGCAGGATGTGAAGGACCCACATAGAACTCGGCAGTCCTGATCCTGATTTTGCAAAAATAGCTGGTCTTCCCTAATAGTCCCCAGTCTGTGTCACATTATTTACCTTCCATCTCTTCCCTCGTGTGTGCAGGACCTTAAGAGCTAACACTGTCAGTGCAGTGCAGACCTGCAGTCCCAAACATCCCCCAGCCCAGCGAGAGGGGAGCCTGAGGAGAACCTCAGGCATGGCAAGTAGTGCTCAGCAGGCCACTGCAGCTGCACAAAGCCTGTGTGCACTTGTGTCTTGCTCTTCAGCTCACCTTTCTGGCAGCCAAACGATTTCACCCTCTCACAGGCACTTGAGACATGAAGACAGGATGATCCAGACCCAGAGGTTGTGCTTGTCTCAGAGCAATCCTGAGTGCTGGCACCTCTGTAAAGCTCTGGCTGCTGAAGATTTCAAATGCCTTACTGTAGAGGGGTTTGATTTTCCTTCTGTTCTATTTTACTTCATTTATTTGCTCCTCTAACCAACAGTAAAATACTTTCCTTTCATTACCTATTACACATTTTTAGTTCAAAACCTGAAAAAAATGTGTTCCCATTGAGTAGGAGCACGAAGCACTGGGATAATCTTGCCACTTAATGTCTCAGTGTATCTGTGGGAGGGTCAGCTACTTAAGCACATCTGCAGCTTGCTAATTGTCTGAAAACCATGCAGATTAGCCAAAAATCCAATTCACAGCTGTGGATGCTTCCTGGGCAACAGACTCTGCTGTTGATTTGCTAACTCCGAGCTGGCTGGTGGGAAGGAGCAAGCACTATGAGGAGCTGCATGCTCTAGTCCATGTCTTCTTTTCATTGAATGCTCAATGAGATTAGATCATCACATTTGCCCAAGGATTTTCTGATCCTCCTTTGCTGCAAATTTATCACTTCTGTCTTTCTCACAGAGCCAGGATGATGCTGGCAGTGCAGAGGAGCCAGCTTGCCCAGCATGGCATCTCCTTGCTCTGTGACAGAGCTGGGTCCTGTCCTGTCTGGCTTCTGCATGGGTCGGGCAAGCTAAGCTGACTGATGGCATCATTGCACTTAAATGTGTCATGCAAGCAAGAGGCATGTTCACAAACAGGTGCAACCTCTGGTTGCCTCGTGTAGTATTGGTGTTTGCACGCTGTTAAATATCCCTGCCACTGGACTGATTGCTTAATGGATTTTTTGGAAACTGCTTGTGGGATATCACTGGAAAGAAGAAGTGCAGGTTTCTGGTTCAGCTTTAGTCTCACAATATCTTGGTACCCCACAACACCCTGGTAGAGGCCTGACATGTTTGGAGTTCACAGACAGCATGACTTGCTGTCATGAGTTTGCCAGAAGAAGACAACGCTACCAATCTCAGTGTTAGCACTTCATTCATTTAAAATTTACAACATATCTTCGGGGAGGATCGTGTTTGCTGATCATCTGTTTCATACCTGTGGGGATCTGGGGCTTTGTTTTTATTTACACAGAAGCAGTTTGTGATAAACAAGGAAATGCCTGTATTATCAAGTGGAAGATGGAACCTGTTGAAGCATGTCTGACTCTGATGCTTAAATGTCGTGTGGATCAAAAAGCACTGCTGGCAGAACCAATCAGGAAAGGCAGTACACCAGTCTGGGTGAGGAGCATCCTTAGTGGACATCAAGAAGCAGGATTATAGCTTTGAAGAGGAAAGTCCTCCACCCCAATACCCACTGCCATGACATGGCTTATCCCCCACAGAGAGGAGAGAGGGATCTGGGAAAACTGGTGGACCGATTCACGCACCTGGAAAGGGAGGTGGACTAATCACAGCAGGGGCAGCAGTCCAGAGGATGCTGGCCAAAACAGGCAGGGTGATGAAGGAAGGCAGGAGCATATGCTGTAGGCTGCCAGGGCTGCTCTTCCTGGCAGGTGTTGGGGCCAGCCAGGAGCAGAGTCTACGTTCTGGCCACCAGCTGTGGTGGTCAGGGGCAAATTTCAGAGACAGCAATTTCCCACTTGGCAAGGAAATAGAGAAATGATGTGCTCCTCTGTCAGGTTGTCTGCCATGGGGTGTTTCTAGGGAGCTTGGACTGTTAGAGGGAGTGTTTGGATACCTCTGCTCTGATGGATCCTGAGATACAAGGTTAATTAGGCAAATTCCCCACCAACCTACCAGAGCCTGGTCTGCCCTAGAGATGCCCAGCAATTTTTGCAGCTCCCAGTAGTGCCTCATGGCCCAAAGCCAGAGCTCAGTCAGTGTGTTCACCTGATGCCAGCACAGCATGGGCACTTGGTAGTTTGAAAGAGTGTGAGGAAAATGCTTTGTTTGCAAATGGTCCCTTCACTCTGGCTAGATGGATGGAGGGTGATATGGAACAAGAGCATGGCTGTTGGTGTAGGAAATGCAGCTCATGGCACGTTCGTGTTCGTGGGCTTTGGCGCAGGGTAGAGGGAGAACAGTAAATGCTGCTTCCACCAGCCACAGCAGGAGAGAGGCCAGGCCTGTCTGGATGAGGTTAAAAGAAAGGGATGTGGCTAAATGGCATCCATCTCTCACCTCACTGCTCATCAGCTAGACCTTCACCCTCAGCAGGAACTAAGCCAAAGGTTACCCCGTGCTGCCCCAGTGCTCTGGTTCTCTAATATCTACACAGACGCCTGTTTCTGAAATGCAAACTGCACGGCTCTTAAAGCAAGTTATTTGATTTTCTTAAGCATGTTTAGTGCACGACTCTTAAATTGTAGACTTCTGCACTTGCAAATACCTTTTAACACCATTACTGGGTGCAAATGAGGACATAGCCTGCAAACAATGAATTACTTGATTGTAGTAAATCACTCTGGTAAATATCTGTGTAGTCTCACTTGAATCCACAAGGAGTTGCAGGTCCAATCATTAGACATATTAAAATTATAGAATGCAAAACAGGAAGAAAAGTAAAGGTTGTTTAAAAAATTTGAGACAGAATTTGGTGGGCAGCAAACTGAGTCTACTATGTTCTTTATCCCTACATGCAGAAGCCATTACTATAGGTCACTTATATACTGGCTAATACCAAGACTTTTTTGCCTTTGCAAATTTTTTTGTAACCTGCAAACTAAAAATATTTCATTGTTATATAAAATCCACTGTAATTTTTTTTTCTGGTTTTCCTGCAACAGTGGTAGTCTCTAAAGAGAGTGATATTTATTACAGAATGACTGTCTCTCAGCTAAAGCTCTTCTTTGCCCATGCTCCTTCAGCACATCCTATCCTCAAGTACTCACACAAACCCACAAGTTTTGTGGAAACCTTGCATGTTTCAGAGCCTCAGCTCTGAATTTATATAAACGAACACTGAACCAAAAAGCCCAGAAAAAATTCTCCCAAGAAATGTCAATTTTTCTTCATAGTTAGATCCATAATATCTCAAGTGCAATTATTTTTCTAAAAAAAAAAGAAAAAAAAAAAAGTGTTTCTATAATAGATACCTTTTTCTCAGTAGATTACTCTGACAGGGAGCATGCATGTGCAAACCACCATTTTCCCTGCTTGAGATGAAGTTATGGGTGAGACGTTGCAGTTAAGCCTTACGGAATGATCTATTTTGGAAGAAAACGGTTGCCTTGGTGCTGTGCCTCCTCGATTGTTTGTGCTGGAGTGTCTTGGCTGTATGAGGAGTTGACTGTTTCTTTTAAAAGCCACAGTAGCACACATGAGAATCAAATCATCCAAGCAAGGAACGGCTTATGAAAGGATAGCAATTACTTATTTTCAAAATATTTTTTGGGGAAAAAGAGCCACAAGGTCAGAAGTTTACCTCCGAGTACAGTTTTTTGGCCAAAGACAGCAGACAGATTTGACCCACAGGGATTATCACATTATGCAGCAGGTCAGTGCCAAGCCCAGGAACAATGCCACCCCAGTCTGACTCCTACCCACGGTGCTGCAGGCAGAGCTGAGACCTTTGCACAGAGGAAGAAATCAGCGAGCGCAGGGACTCGCTGCTCAGCATGGCCCCCACAGCAGGAGTTTACCAAGGCTTCAGAGAATATTAGACATAACTATTAGGAGGTATTTACAGACATGAAATGTTAGTAGGTCACGGAGACTCCTGCTCAGGTAGCAGACCTCTGTAAACAGCTGCCTAGAAAATACTTGGTCTTTCTGCAGACAAAATAACTAGCACACAGAAAGCACCGAATCCAGCCATGGTAAATTTTGTTTACTGGTTGAAAAGAACATGATGGACATGTAGTTATTTTGATCATCCTTCTCCCCTTTGAACACCATGCTGAGTACAGCGAAGGACAGACATGAGCAAAAAACATTTAATTTTTTTCCTATTAACCAAGGACCTTGAGTAGTGTTGCAGAACATGCTGGTTTGATTCCAGTGAGCAAGCAAGCACCCTCCCTGACTGCTTACCAATCCAGCTTCTCCAACAATGCACTCTTGAGTGATTTTCTGCAAGGAATTCTTCCCCAGAAAACTTATCATTAAAAGCAAAGAGAGCATGTGGTTGTAACTGATCATTTGGAAGATATTTATAACTTTCTTGCTAGAGGCTTGTGCGGTTGGACTCGAGAAATTAAGCAATTCTGACTCCAGAGAGCGAATAGAAAAGATGTCAGTAACACTTCTCTGACAATGTTTAACACTTCTGTGACTGGGGGAAGATGGGTTTGTTTTACACTTGCCTTGGACTTCCATATATGTCTAAGGATTTTCCTTGATGTGGGTAATGCAGACATGCCCAAATGATCAGAGCTTCTCTCCTACACACAAGTGTTTGCTTCCTCCATTCCTCTCCCTCCAAATAAAAGTATTTTTTAAATGCACAGTCACATTGTCATATCAACCTTTTCTGGTCTCCTGCTGTGACACTCTAGCTGATACTCTGATTTGACTTTTTCTCATCTGCTCTGAGCACATCCTTCATCCATGCTTTTGCACTTCATCTAAACAGGTAAATGATCCACAACTCAGCAGGTCAGTATGTTCATGAAATTATCTTCAGCCCTCTGAATTCTACTGCTTAGGGTTACCTGAAGACAGGCAACCTCTGTCTTCTGTGCAAAACAGACTGCATTTTTATATAAGGGTATATACTTCATAATAAAATTGAACAGTACTCTCCATTTTTAGCCAAAGGTTTAACTGGGTGACTTCCAGAGATCCCTTCCAAGCAGTAATTCTAAGTTCCTATGAATTTATGTGTGTAGAAAAGGACAAACTACATGTAGATTGTCTCCAGATGCCTCTGTGAGTTATCTTGATGTAAGAAAACCCACATTTATTTTCAGTGGACATGAACTTGGACGGGAATGATTAGCCATGTTAAAGAAGGGATGGCAGCAGCTCTTCTATTAACACAGAAAAAAAGGCAAATGAATAATTGCATCCTCTTTGTAATCCTGTTCTATCTGTGGAGATATTTGATTCTTTTCTGATGACTTTTAAATCAGATTACATGAAATAAATTACAATCAGGAAACCTCAATAGAAACCTCAGCAATAAAGCAGGAAGGGATACATGCCTGCATGTCAGTTTAATTTACTGTTATTTATTTGCTGTGATTCCAACTACCTCTTTTCAAGGTACTACCATGTAACTTTGCACAGGCAAGTGCAAAGTGGGGTCAAAGAAAGCATTCCATTGGGAACCAAGCATCCATCCCCACTGGTCATGGGAAGGACTGGCTTACCCAAAGCACCATGCCCTCCCCTGCCCACCCTGTGCCAGGCTGATATGCAGGGCTGCTCTGTCTGCAAAGATGGGCTGGCATACAGAGACAGAAGCCAAAGACATCTCTCCCTGAGCTCTCTTTTCTGGTCTCTCAAAAAAACCCACAGATAAATCACCCCAGACTGCTCTCTTATGAACTTCCCCTTTTTTGCATTTGAAACTATTACTGGTGATTAGATGCTGAGAAAAAAAAAAAATCCACAAATGAAGGAAGTTTGAAAAGTGTAGTTATTTAAAAAAATAATTTGAAAAAGAAGCTCTCAAACCAAAACAGTTCCACGTAGGTTTTATAAACCCTAGGACAATAAAAATACTTCTTATTGCTCCAATTCCACATAACCTTAAGGGCTCATCTTCCTGTCTCCCTGAAGGATGCAGTATAACTGGAAAAAGTTCTTTGACACAAGAAAAGTAAAAAAAATCTGTATTGAATAGCTGGTTTTCCTAACTCTGCATCTAAGAATAACATTTACAGTAAGTCACATACAAAGAATCTCCCTATAAATATAACGCTAAAGACAATATTTAGTCAGTCATTGAGAAATGGACATAGAATTTTCCACTCATGTTATTGTAGCTGGTAAAGGTTTACATTCTGATTCTCATAAAAGGATTTATAGAGTGCTGTAGAATTACAAAGCACTTTCCAAACATAGATAAAACATAGCCCCTGACCAAAATGTTGTGGAAGACAAATGTAAGAGGAGAAGCAGGAGGAATCCTGAGGAAGAATTAGGAACTGCAGAGTTGTGAAAGCACATGTTAAATGTAGCAATGCTCTGGAAAACACCCAGTCTACTTCTTGAGTTTCTTGCATCGGCTCATACAGGTACAATCAATTTCTTGAGGAACCGGATTTCTGCTCCACACCCATAAAGCAGAAAGATCCTACTTCTTTCATTCTGGCAGGAAAAAATAATTTAGAAATTAGCAGCAGATAGAAATCTGACTCCAAGATTTGAACTAAGGATTCAAAACCGAATATATTCAAACCCTGATTTTGGGAAAAGGCCATTTTTTAAATGGGTTTTTTTCAGAATTAAAATTCAAAGCACCATGAAGAGATTCAGTCTCCAGTCCAGTTTTGGATCCTAACTTGTGACCTAAACCAACTACACTGGAGATTGAAGCATGCTGTTCCGTGCTTGATAAGACTTGGGAGCTCAGGGCTGCTCAAATACGTTGAAATAGCACAAAATAGTTGCAGCATTCTGCAGAATTAATGCTAGAAATGTTTGTCTAGAGGTTCTAACGCCAGAACTGTTCTGTTATACCTGCATATTTTCTCTCTTCCTATTGGATTTTGCTGTTGTAGCAGTTCTTAGAAATGCTCCATTAAATTTTAGATGATCTAATGAGCAAGTAAAACTCTATTCCGTGAAAACTTATTTAAAAGTCTCATCATTGCTATCTCTAAAATACTACAGTTAAGCTCTAATTAAGCAAGTCATTCTCAGGGCCTGGATTTGAGCCTTTGGCTGGGAAACCTTTTTTTCTAACTGTTACTTTAAGTATGAAATTATGTTTGGGCAATCACAGTATCTTCCAACAACACGGAAGGAAATAAAGAGCTTCAAACAAACAAGCAAACAAACAAAAGCAGAAAAAGAGATTAAGGAGCAAGGACTGCCCTAAATGTGTCTTTTCTCTACACAAATCATAATCTGAAAATCACACTTCTGTTTAAAGCAATGTTTGCACAACTCTCACTCATTTCCAGATTGACATCAGCAACTTATAGTGAATTTCATATCCATTTTCTGGTGCACCAATATATCCTGAGATCCTGAAGGTTAAAATAAAAGGTTAAAAGTCTGTGTCGTTGATAAAAAACTCATACTGAATATTGTCAGAGCAGTTTGGATAGTTTACTTCCTTTATTAACCTTTCTGTCAGCAAGAGCCCTGTACAGATTTCAGTTTTCAAAGGAAACTGAACAGATTTCAGATTTCAAAGAAAAAGATTCAGAATTTCTCGTAAAAAAAAAAGTTGGCTTTTCTGACCATATTAAGAAAGAATATTAATGTAAAATCATTCAAATTTGCACATTGGGGTGGCTATGCTCTTTTAAAGCTCTGCAATGGTCTCTGAGCTCCACAGACCTCACATTTTCAGTTGCACAAAGAACAAACCTGTGGGGTGTTTGCTGAAGTGTGGAAAGTGGAAAGATTTCCAGGACAGAAAGTCACTGTTTCATCCTGTCCTCATATGCATCCCACACACAATTATTTTCCAGTTCTTCAGATGTTATTGGTACTGCCTTGTTCACCTTTGAGTCTCTCAGCCAAGGAAGGAGACAGTGGCCCCACCTGCCATCCCACCCACTGTGTCTCCTGGAGACCCTCAGCTGCAGACCCACAACCTCAGTGGTGCCCAGAAATGGATTCAGCATTCATGGCTGGCTTTTAGGGAATTATCTGCTGCAGTTCTAGTCCTAGTCCAGGACAGATGATGGCATGGTTTGCTTCAGCCCAGTAAGGGAGATCTTAGCCTGTGCCTTTCTTCTGAGTCTCTTCAGGAAAATGAAATGAAAATGTCAGAAAGACAAGACAGGCAATACAAGTAGAGGATATCTACCTACTGCTGAAATGTGACCATCCCAAGATGGAGAGGATCCTGGCTCACACAGAAAGTCAAGAGAGCTGCTGTGGTGGGTATCAGGCTGTAAAATTGAAGTATCTGGTGAAACTAATAGGTGGATTTGTTGTAACTAACTTTGTCACCTAGTCAGGTATGTGCTGGGATCCTTCTGTAGAATAGTGATTTAGCTATTATTGTATTAAATAACAGGTACAACTACTAAACATTCATTAGAGTCACAGAAGAGTTTGGGTTAGAAAGGACCTTAAAAGGTAATCTAGTTGAATAGCCCCTGCAGTGAGTAGGAGCATCTTCAGCTAGGTCAGATTGCTTAGAGCCCCACCCAGCCTGGCCTTGAATGCTGCCAGGGAGTCGACACCCACCACTTCTCCAAACCTGTCCCAGCATTTCATCATCTCCATGAAAAGGTTCTTTTCTTATATTTAGTCTGAGTCAACTCTCTGTTAGTTTAAAACCATCACCCTTTTCCTATCCACAACAGACCCTGCTAAATGTTCTCTCTTCACCTTTCTATCAAGCTGCCTGTTGTTAAGGGCTGAGAGGCTGCAATAAGGTCTCCCTGTAGCCTCCTCTTCTCCAGGCTGAACAAACTCACTCCCTCAGCCTTTTCATAAAGAAGAAATGTTCCATCCCTCTGATTATTTTCGTGACCCTCCTCTGGACTCCCTCCAGCAGGTCCATGTCCCTCCTGTGCTGGGACCCCAGAGCTGATGCAGCACTGCAGGTGGGGTCTCAGCAGAGCAGAGCAGAGGGGCAGAGTCACTTCTCTTGACCTGTCAGCCACAAATCAGCATCAATGTGTTTGTAGCCAAGACAATTAGCTAATTTTAAAGGTGAGACTGGAGGACAATTCAAAGACCATCTTCATGTTGCAGGGCTCATTCACGGTCTGGATGAGTGATGGAAGTAATTAGCCAAAGTTTAGCACCTATGATTCCAACTTTTAGAGCTGAAAATGACAATTTTCATAGTACTCTATAGCAAAACATGAACAAGAAAAATAGTCTTAAAAATTAGACTCACCTTTTTTTTTTTTTAATAAAACACCTAACACTCTAAGTGCCTGCAGTGTTCTAAGCAATCTGCCAGCCTTCACAACTGGGAGCTGCTGTGCAGAATCTAAGGCATGTCTACAAAGGCGTTTTGGTATCTGAAAGTGCAGGGATTATCTAGCAGGCCTTAGAAGTGTGTCATTCCCTAATTTAGACTGCAATTTAAGATTAATGGAAATCATCTGCAAGAGTGCTGTTAAAATTCAGTTAAGATATTTTCAGTATTTTAAGGCAAAGAGGTAAATTTGAAAACATGGACTTTTAGCTGTTTGGTAAGTTTTTCAGTTTAGCAGAGCCCGTGGCCAGCATCCATACATCCCTGGGTATCTGAGTTTACAGACACAAGCTCAGGCTGAACAAAATGCTGAGGGAACCTCCAAGGTCTAAAAATTACATTTTATTAAATTAATTTGCATTTGGTGATGGCTTCCAGCTAATATTAATTTCCACTTGCCAGTGAGTCTTGTAAGTCAGTCCTGACTGGGCATGTAAGACACAGGTCCATCCTATTTGTTCTGTTGTTCCTAGAGTTAAGTCTTGATTTCATATTTATATGTTTATCACATTAAAAAGCAAATAAAGTAATTGATTTTTCTGTAAAACCGGTAGTATAAAAAGGTCTAAACAAGTAATTTCAGAAATACTGAGAACCAAAAACCGTGTATGGAAAAATCTTACTAAGTGGATTAGCCTGTGTTTTTTAATATGAACTATTTATTTCACTGGATTTTCCCAACAGCTGTGTAAAGAAACCAAGTGTCATTTGACCGAAAGGTTTGGTATTCCTGGCAAGCCAGGTGTGTTTGGATTTAGCTGATAAGACTGCTGGAGATTGTTTAATAGTCTTCAGGGAGGTCATCAGAGAGATTAAGGTGCTGTTGAAGTGTGTTTCTTTAGTTGGTTTGGGGGAACTTTTTTGCCTCTGGGCAAATTTTGAGAATGCTTCATATCTGAGGAAAAGACACTTGTGCCTCTCTTACAAAGCTCTAAAAAGCATCCTGAGTGCTGTCAGTTATTATTATTTATCCAGGTCATTGTATCACCCACACTTCCTATTCATCCCTTTAGCCACAAAGCCTGAATTTTTACATGGTGCTGGAGGGGAGTAATCTCCTACAGCTTAGGTTGTCTAAGCACCTTGGAGAAGTGCCTGTAGGTGCCTTTATTGCTATTGACGACAGGCCAGGAGTGATCAGCATTTAAACATCAATATCATCGTACTGGGGAAAAAACTAAACAAAAACCAACCAAAAAAAAAAAACCCAAACAAACAAAAAAACCAACAACAACAAAAAGACCAAAAACGAACAAAACAAACCAAACCAAAACAAACAAACAAACAAACAAACAAACCAAAAAAACAAACAAACAAAAAACCAAAAAAGCCCCCACAAAACTCCCACACTATCACTGAAAACAGAAACTTGGAAGCCCTCCACGTTTATCCTTTACCAAGTGTGTACTAGTGCACCCATTCCCATTCATGCTGACTTATCTTTTAAAAGTATCTTTGCCTGACCAGTAGTAGAGGAGATATTATATCAACAGAAGACATAAATCTGCAGTCATCCCCATTGAAAATTTGGTTATCTCTAGTAACTATGCTTAGCACTGTTTCCCACTTGTAAAATGTTATTTCCTTTTATGACTAGACAGCCGACCTAGCTGATGGGGGGGGGCAGTTGATGTGATTTTTTGGATTTCAGT
>VXBC01007860.1:6589-42643 GCA_013399945.1 Ploceus nigricollis
AAAAAAAAAAAAGAAAAAGGCAGGATATATCCAAAATAACAGAATTTATTCATTCATTTGTCACAAGTATCAGTTTTTTTACCTCATGCACATACACAGTGCACCAAATCTAAATCTGCCCAGACGGCACTGCTTCAAAGAACATATTTTTGAAGAGCTACACTCACACTTAAATTGCGTCTTAGCACATTATTGTAGAACATGAAGAGTGCTCAATCACCTCTATAAAATCATACTCCAACTGTAGAGTGAACACCTCTCTCAGCACTTTTCTAAACTTAGTTTCACTTGGATCAACAAAACTAAAAGTATAGTGTGACTAAGAATAATTTATTTCTATCTCAGAGATGATTATCCTTGTAAGAAAAAAAATTTAAAAAGAAAAAAAAAAGAAAAAAAGAAGAAAAAAAAAAAGAGTGAGAAACTCTATTGAAGGAACCTTTCTGTCTGGCCACAATATTTTTATGAACTGTTGACTGTGCACTGATTTTTCAGGTGAAAGTTTTTAACTCCAAGTGCCTCAGGCCAACTGATTTTCAACAAATTTTCTAGAAAATGTTCATAATTATATTTAGAGGTAATGACTCAAAGATTATTTACTTACTTTCTTCATAAATATGAGCATTATGCCTATGCACTGATTTAGAGGACAAGCTTTTTCCTTCCAGAAAATTTTCTCAAATACCATGGACAGAGACAGTGTTTGCCAGTATTTAAATTTTCAGTGCTCAATAAAAAATTATACAAAAAATTCTTATAACTTTTTAAAAAATTTATCTTTTAATTTGTCTTTTATCTAAACACTGTAGTTGTAGGCAGTACTATGTACTGTACTATTACCATATAATAGGCAGTATATTCCCTCTCTGTATGTAAATAGATAAGGATGGAGACATATTCAGCAGCACAAAGCCTCACATGATTAACTGTCAAGATTCATTACCTGCTGCTGATAAAGTCCAGCCTTCAAGAGAAGTTTCACTGCTCCTTTACGGCATATTTTTAAGCAATCAAACAAGTCTCACAACTGACAATGGTCAAAAACCAAAATCGCGATAAGCTTCCAGTCCAGGAAGAATGCACGTGGTCAGAACTTAAAATAAAATGCATGGGTTTTTTTAAGAAAATTCTTTTTTTTTTTTTGCTGCTAATAGTTTTCATGAGCTACCAGAGCAAGTCTTTTGTTCATCATCTGGGATAAGCACTTGTGGACCAGTCTTTGGATGTACTTACATGAATTCTAATCAATCCCAAAACATTTTGCAATGATAAATTTCTGACTTATTTCTGGAAATATTAGAAATTATGTTGATGAAGGAGTTAAAAATGCTCTTAAACAGTGCTAAACCCAAGCGAAGAGAGAATATCACCTAACCAAAAAAGCTTATTACATCTCAGGGAATGCAGATGTAAAGCTCCCATGAATTGCTAGAGTCATTAGACAATACATACCATTGTTATTCAGCCTTATTTTAGACAGAATCACTTTGTTTATCTTAGCAGATAAAAGCCTGAACTTACAGTATTTTTGTAAGAAAATCTTTGCCATCTCATGAACTACTCATCTCACTCATCTTTTTCCCTTATTTGAAATTTAAAATAATTTTAGATTTTTTTCTGATTTCCTTTTCTGACCTGCTCACTTATAATCACAACCTTTATAGTCTCTTCTGGAAAAAGAGACTTCTTCTGTACTTTGTAGCTCTTGATTTCAAATTATTTCTTACTTGCACTGATTTGGCAAAAGTTTGATCTCAGGATTTATAGTCCAAAAGAGGAAGCAAATAGCCTGTTCTGGGTTTTACTGGGATAGACTTAATTTTCTTCACAGTATGGAGCTATATTTTGGACTTGTGCTGAAAACAGTGTTGGTAACACATGGGTGCTTTAATTGAAGCAGTGATTGCATGGATTGAAGGCCTTTTCTGCTTCTCAAACCATCCCACCAGCAAGTAGGCTACAGGTGCACAATAAGTTGTGAGGAGATGCAGCTGGGACAGCTGACCCCAATGACCAAAGGGGTATTCCATACTGTGTGGCATCATGATCAGTATACAAAGAGAGGGAAAGAAGAAGGAAGAGGGGGGATGTTCAAAGTGATTCCATTTGTCTTCCAAAGCAGCCATGATGCATGATGGAGCCTGACTTTCCTGGAGATGGCTGCACACCTGCCTGCCCATGGGAAGTGATGAATGAATCCCCTAGTTTGCTTTGCTTTCCCTATTAAGTTGATTGTCTCTCAGCCTATGTGTTCTCTCACTTTTACCCTTGCTATTCTTTCCCTTGCCCCACCAAGGGAGTGTGAACAAGCAGCTGTGTGGTACTTAGTTAGGGGTTAAACCATGGCAAGAACCTTCAACAAGATTGTTGAGCACGTAAAGGATGCAAATGTGAAGTACTGAAAAATTCTTCAGAGTTCTACTCTGAAGGGCAGGGTACTATACCAAGAACATTACAGTAAAATTCATCGCCCTCCAAAATAAACTCCAACTCCTAAACAGAAGATACTATTGGAAAACATTCTCCTAAAATGAAAAATAGAACCTTGGAACTTTTAAAGCCTCATTACAGAGAGCAATGTGCGCTAAGGTCTCTACTACAGCTAATATATATGCAAGCACAACTTCTAAGCTGAGTGTCTGGCATAAATTTTAACAAGTAAGTAGTTGCTGTGAGTAACTGTGCTTTTTAAGCACAGTTTTTCTTTACATTCATAAAGAGAATTCCTTGGGAGACTGGGATTAGTACACTTAAAATTGTTTACTAACAGCAATATTGTTATGGAGATGGCTGTGGTCCTGTCCTGGACTTGAAAGGATGTAGTTAGAATACACTTGGAGACATGGACATTTAAATGCTTCTCTTATTTCCTAGAAAAAATCCCTAACAACTACACTATTTTATAAAAGTTAAGAATCACACAATTCTCTAACAGTTCCTAAAAGTTAAGGCAGATTTAAAACATTTTTATGAGAAAATCAATCATGTCAGTTTATGTTAGAGGTGATTTATTAGCACCTAATACAAACTGAGCCCCAAAAAAGAGGAAAATAATATCAGAATAGTATTTTTGTATCTCAGTGCTGTATAAAACTGATGTGAATGTCAAACATTTTAGTATTGTTCAGGCTGTGGCTGTTCTGAGCATGTTTCTGAAGCGGTACTAGATGTTCTCTGAAAACAGAACTTAGCTATGACAAACAAAATAGTATAAAATTGTATTGAAATAAAGAGTTTGTGGGATCATAGTTTGAATATCAAGTACTTGAATCACATTTCAATCCAACTTTAAGCACTAAAAATCTTTACAAACTGTAGAAACCACCTCAGTCCAATCATGGTTCATAATTTAGTTATTTAAACTTTTCCTGTCTTTTGGGGGGCCTTAGATTTGACTTTTTAGTTACAGTCACACTGCTGGTCTTCTAATTGGGACATACTGTCTGAAGTAAGAAATGAAGGTCTACTTTAATTATATTGAAAAGATTGTAAAAATTCGGTTTCTTTTTCCATAGTAAATGCACTGAGAACCTAATTAAAATGAAAATAATCTGCTTTCAGGATAAAATAGAGAATGTCTTGTGAACCAAAAACATCATTTAGTTAAAATGCAGATTACAAGAGCATGATTTTAAAGATATCACGCTTTTTATTTCTAGAGACCAAAGGTAGAGATTAGATCATATTAAATTGCATAAAAATGTTACAGTGTTCAGTGCTTTCTCCTCTGTTCAGTCTTTTAATCTGCTCTTAGCCTTAAAGATAGTAATAATGAGAAATGTGATAATCATAAAACTTACTGTTTAAAAATTATACCTTCTTATTCAGTGCACTACTTCTGGGATTATATCTACTTATTTTAATGACAAAAATAAGCTTTTACTGGTTTTTACTCTTTTTAGCACTGAAAAGTTAGAACAGAAAAGAGAAATTTAATCTTGTTCTATAATGGTTATCATAAAAATTGTAAACTGAACTTTAGTAATAAGATTTACTTTACCAGTTGCCGTATTCCCATCAGAAATGGAGAGAAACATGATACTTGTAAAGTTGACTAAATTGTTTTGATAAAACTAGAATCAATCAGGGACCTTTTTTTTTTTAAATTAAAATATAGCTAAGGAAATACCAAGTATCTTCAGATTCTTCCAAATCTACTCCACATGTATCACAGAGGAGTATTTTTCACAACACTGTGTACCTTAAGAATATGATGTAAAATCTTTCACGGTTTGAAGATGAAATGACAGTCAGCAAAAAAATACATGCTGTAGAGAAGGCTACTGAATAATGTTAAGAAAAAAATTAGCAAAGCAGCATTCATCTGGTACATTTTGCACTAGAATCTAAAAGATTATAAAAACTTAAAGCACCCTTTTCCTCTTCTGTGAAATGTGCCATTGGTCATGAAAGAAGGAAAAAAATAAAACCAATGAGTAAAATCTGAAATCTGTATCTTCAGCCAAAATATAAAAATTTAAGAGTATGTAATATAATTTCCTTTTTAGAAGAGACTTTATATAGGTAGTGATTATTTTATCAAATGTCCTGGAATGTATACAAAATTAACCATTTTCATGTAAAAATATTACATTGATCAGCATTAATCTTGTGCTGCATCACAAGGAACTCAGCTAGGGGTATTTTACCTCTATAAGCATAAGCCTGTAAGTTTACTATGAAAATAGCCAGTTACTTACCTATGTTACTTATACTTACTGAATTTGGGGCAAATATAATACTGAAATTATTATTCTTGTTACTAATTACTAATAATTCCTAATTTCTTATTACTCAGAAAGATTTCAAAAGCTTTTATTGTCTCTTTATCTATTTATCTATCTATCTATCTATCTATCTATCTATCTCCCTTTATCTCTATATCTCTGTATCACCTATCTGTTTATTCAGTATGTATATCTTCTATATCTGTCTCTTGTGTATTTCTCACAAGGTTGTCTGACTATTCAAAAGCATTTAAGACTTGTCAAATTAATGTGTTTGTGTCTTGTCTCATGGAAGTGGTCTTTATTCATCAATCTTACTGAGTTATCAAGAATGTTTTTGTTGTGAAACATCTACAGATTCTCTTTGAGATATAGGCGGTGATTCACTAGAGACTGTTGGTTCCTATCCTTCACTTAATCAGGGAGGTGCTATTAAGCCAGTCAAGGAGGAGTGATGGCAAGCCTGTTTTGAAAATGCCAAAGAGGCATTTTCATAGAGGGGATTTCATGGAGAAAGACTGAATTAAAAAAAAAAAAAGAAAAAAAAAAAGCCACACTGACAAAGTTGGGGATATCCAAGAAAGAGGTGGAATTCAAAAACTATCAACAAGACATTCTTTGAAATATGGAGCAAATTAAGCTGAAGACCTTGAGCAGCTGGGCAGGGAAAACTCTGATGTGAATCAGCTAAGTAGCAAAAGAGTTGATTATTTTAATATAAGCAGTGCAAGTTTTGATTCCCTTTTTTTTTTCCTCATCCATACCTAATCAAATAAATGTCTATACATAGAACAGGCTGTTGTGTTATATATGTATATCACATGCATTCATATTCTTATACAGGTGTATCTATGCATTCTGTGTATATATGCAGTATAATCATTCCCTCACATCAGCACAAGAGTCTAAAAGCAGGGTACTGTGACATTTTGACCATCCCCTGATTCTTTTCTCTGTATGCCATTGTAGGAGCTTCATGAACTTAAAGAGAGATGTTACTGCTGGACCAAGGGGATGAAATGTCTTCCACTGTGAGGATAACTCCAAAAGCTCTCTCACAAGCTTCAGGGCAGTGCAGAGCAAACCTATAAACCCCAAAACTCCCAAAGGAGTGTATGTTTTCTGCTTTACAGGTGTATAAGTCTTTTTATATACACTTTTGGAAAACAAATTTATTCATCTAGGAAGGAAGCAACTGGCTGTTCTTTATGACTTGGTAGGCCTTTAAAATGAAAATATTTTCTCCTTCCCAAGTGAAAGAGTGGTGAAGTATTAACCTTATACCAAAAGAAAGACTGTCACTACAAAAACCACTCCTCCTGGCCTTAATTTTCCCCTTCATGCAGATCACCCAGTGCTATCATGGCCCAATTATGCTTCACTTCTAAGATCTGACAGAATTACAGCACTTGATGACAAGATTACCCTCTGTATTTTTTCTCTAATTAGCATGTATCAAAGTATCCAGAGTCCTTTTGATTTCATACTTTGAGTGATGATAAGTCTGTATTTATTTCTTCTGTACCTTACTGAGGATCTGCACTTCTTAGCCAGGATGTCAGGTTGCTAACTGTAGCCACGAGGTTAGTAGCTTCTCCTACAATGCTCATTGACCCCTATCCCTTCTGTCCTTGTTTACAATGAAGGTGATTAGACTGAACGCACTGACACAACTCCACTTACCTTCAGTAGTTGAACAAAATTGCTTTATATTTTATTCAAAGATTGTAGACCATCACTTTCTTCAGGTATGACTGGATAGCAATCTTTTATTTTTGTGTTGTATCTATGAAAGAAAGGATAAAATAGCACAAATCCTCAATTTGAAATTCCATTAACAGAGCAGAGGTATCTTCTGATAATTTACCTTTTAAAACCAGTTAGAAATTTAAAATAATAAAAGAAATCATTCTCCCTTACTTTCTTGATTTTACATACCCTTGGACATATTAAACCGCACTTCAAACAGGAATGATAAGTACTACATGGTTCTATGATCAAATACAAAACACGCAATATTTATAAAGGATAGGGTCAAAAGCAAAACTAAATACATTTTCTTGTGCCTGTGCATCTGCCAAAATAATTGCAACTGAGTCAATCCAAAATTACTTATTTGCTTTCTTCTGGAAGATTGGCCTTCTTCTGTAGATAAAGGAATATAAAAAAGAAAGTGGATGGCCAGTGGAATCAAGGTTGGGCAGTTTGGGAGGACTATGGAGATACTGCTCACCATTGTAGGGATAAATTTTGTATGGCCAAAGCTCAGTTAGATTTGAAGCTGGCCCAGTACTGAGGAAGACAACAGAAAGGGTTTTTAAAAATGTCATAGTAGCAAAAGGCAGACCAGAAATAACATTGGCCATTGGCCCCATTCTGTTACTTGACGAGAATGGCCACCTCACAAACAGGAGCATCGACAAAGCAGAGATGTTTAATGCTTCCTTCACCTCAGTCTTCAATACTAGTGATAGCCTATAGGACCCCTGGAGCCCTAAGCTGGAAGATGATGACAGCAAGAATGATAAATTTCCAGTCCACCCTGAACTTGTGTGTGATTTTCTCTTGCAGTCTAAGTTTATGAGACCTGATGGGAGTCATCCCAGAGTACTCAAAAACCTGGTTGAAGTCATTGGAAGAGCTCTCTCAATGATTTTGCAGTGTTCTGGGAAATTTGAAGAGGTTCCCAATTTTAAGGAGAGGCAAGAAGTTTGATCCTGGTAACTCCAGGCCTGTGAGTTTCACTTCAGTGACTGATAAAATCATGGAGAAGGTTATTCTGGGTGATACTGAAAAACAGGGTAGTCATTGGTCACAGCCAGAACGGGTTCATGGGGGACCCGTCCTGCTCAATAAACTTCTTTTCTTCTTAGGCAAATGTCACCCATCTAGTTGATCAAGGGAAGACAGTTAATGGAATCTTTTTGGCTTTCCTTCTGAATAAAATTTCAGCATACAAAGGGATAAACACATCATGAGGTGGGTCTTATAGGTCTTCACTTTAGGGCCAGTGCTCTTCAATGCTACCTAAATGAGTTGAATGGAGGACCCAAAGATATACTAAGTTTGCCAATGACAATAAGTTGGAAGGAGCTCTAGATTCCCTGGAAGGCAGAGAGGCTCTACAGAGAGACCTGAACAAATTAGAGGGCTGGGAAATCAAAAAGTGCCAGATTCTGCACCTGGGATGGGGCAAACCTGGATGTACGTACAGAGCTGGTTGTGAGGACCTGATGAGCAGCACCGCAGAAAGAGACTTGTGGGTCCTGGTCATCAACAAGATGAATGTGAGTCAGCAGTGTCCTGGCAGCCAGGAGGGACAAGAGTGCCCTGGGGTGCATCATGCACAGCATGGTTGGCCAGTTCAGGGAGGAATTGTCCCATTCTACTCTCTCTGGTGCAGCTGCATTTGAAATGCTGTGTGCAGTTTTGGATGCTGTAATATGAGAAAGATATAAAGCTATGGGACAACATACAAAGGAGGGCTACAGAGATGGTGAAAGGGCTAGAGGGGAAGCCATAGGAGGAGTGGCTGAGGTTCAGTCTGGAAAAGAGGACACTGAGGAGAGAACACCTTGCAGTCTACAACTTCTTCATGAGGGGAACAGGAGGAGCAGAAACCAATCTCTTAATTCTGGTGAGTAGTGACAGAGCCCAAAGGAATGGCCTGAAGTTGTGTCTAGGGATGTTTTAGTTGGACATTTGGAAGAGGTTTCTTCACCCAGAGGGTGTTTGGGCACTGGAACAGGTTCCCCAGGGAAGTGGTCATAACACCAAGCCCGAAGGAGTTCAAGAAGCCTTTGGACAATGCTCCCAGGTACAGGGTGTGACTCTTGGGGTTGTCCTGTGTAGGTTCAGGAGTTGAACTTCAGTGATTCTTGTGGTTCCCTTCCAACTCTAAATATTTTATGACTCTTTGATTTAAAAGAGAATGTTTTCTTTCTTTTTTGCATCCTTTAAGTCCTTTCTTTAACTTTTATTTTAATTCATAAAGTATATTTCAGGAAAGACTAAAAGTTCAACATTGAATATGAAAGGACAGCACATTTCAAGATATTTTTTAAAATATGTTGTGCAGTGTATGACACATTGAAAAATTTTCAATTTTAATGAAAAGAGGGAAAAAGTATGACAATTTTCACAGTGGAATTTACTACTCCCTGCTACATCACAATGAAGAAGGTAGATAAGCCCATTTAAAAATAGCTATTAGAATCATCCAGCACCCATAAATTTTGAGCTCTTCATTGAGTTTAAGCCTAAGCAGGCATACAGGAAGTGAAAATTAATTGAGGTTACTAATCACATACAAAAAAATCCCTGCCATTAACTGTGAGCACAGAGTAAAAAACAGCTTACTGGTTTTGTTTATTTATGAGACTTTATGAAGGATGAGTAATTTCCAAAATACTAGAGAATTTAAAAATTAGAGAGTTGCAAAGAGAGGAAGAAAGATTCTGTGGAATTATAGTCCAGAGAAAAAAATTGCTATGCCTAGAAAAATAGAAGCAAGATCTCTTTCTGTAAATAGCTTTTAAATAAAAAAGATATTGGCTAAAGTCAGTATGGGTATCTAAAATAATTCAGGTCACAATAATCTACCTTTGTTTTACAATACCATAATATGATGGGGGTTTTTTAAACATGAAAGATGCCATATACCTTGACTTTAATTAGGTTTTTGACACTGCCTCAGATACATTCTCATAAATGGTCATTGGATTTTTCAAGAACTAACTATTCAAACATCAATCAGCAGTGACACAAGTATAGATCATTCTAGTTTGGACATGGGCTCTTCCTCTGAAGCCACTTTTAAGTCTGTGATTTTAAGTAAAATTGGCTTTCCATATTATTTGCTATTTACTGTAACTCCACTAGATTCTTACATTATTTATTCATTAATCATGTGCATTTGAACATCATTACTTCAACTCCAAAATCCTGATACTTAAAGTCCATGTAAAGACAAAAGTAAACATTTTAAATGGTCTTTTAGTTGCTGAGTCAGACAGACTCACACTCCATAGCAATCAAGAGAGTTAGAGTTGGGGTTTTTCTTGTTTTGTTTTGGGCTTCTTTTCTTTGTTTTTTTCCTTAAATTGACATTAAAATATTATCTCTTGATATGGGGCTTTAAAAAACACCTACATCAAAAGGGGTACATGAAACTAGGAAGAAATATTCTTACACATTAATGAAACATCAAGAAAACATGCTGCATTGATAACATCCAAGTTTCTTACTCTTAAAAAAAGGGACAGGACTTCAAAAATTCAGCCATATGTTTAAAACAGAAATCTAAATTTGTGAGGGAAAGGAAAATGAGAAATCAGACAGCTGGCTTGTCAATTAACATTTGTGTCAAAGACAGAATTCTGTGATTTTTCATACAAAATGTTAGTTACTTGAAACAACTTGTGGAAAGGGTGTTACTCTTTTGGGGGGAGGGATAAATGTTTTGGTTTTCCAAACATGGGTAAAGAAGACTTAGAAACTATAAAAATTACTTTTTGACCTTCACTTACAGGAAGAATTTTTGATCACGGAGATGAAATACCTCCTCTTTTGAAAGTATGTTTCTCCTGATGAGAGGATGGTAGTTAAAAGACATAAGTGACGCTTGCAAAAAATTTACTTTTAAACCTGATTTGCTTTTTCAGTCTCAAGAACTCTTTTTATATTGAAAAACAGTTTCTTATTTACATCTGTAGCGTGCAACACCTGTAGTTGCCACAAAGAATCAAAAGGGACTTCTGCATGTCCTGCTTGTGTGTCTTGCCTTCTTCAAGGAACATTAGAATACAGGCCTTTAGAGCCTTTCAAGAATGTTCTCATTGTCAGATTGACTTGCATTGTTTAATTACTACAGAAAGACAGAGTATCAGAATATCTGCTTTCTTGTTACTAGGACTTAATTATAACTGAATATCTGCAAGGACTATGACTTTAAATGAGGCAAAAGTATAGAAGGCTACTCTGTTCTACATTTATTGGGATTGACAACCTGAATGATATTACAAGTTGTATATGCTGTATTGCACAGACTAACAGGACAAAAAACTATGCACGATGGTCTTAAACCAAAGTGAAAAGGACATTCCTGAAGTACATTTTGGACATTCAAAAGACAGTTCTGCTCTATTAGTATTGTCAAACTCATATTTTAATTGTGATTGATGTTAAACAAAGGGCTATTTAAAGGAAAAAACCTCCTGGCCTTGGTCCGAACCCTTTACCAGGTATGAAAACTTGGAGAAATCCTGATCTCCTTACTCAAAAGTACAGCCTTCACACTGGCAGGGTAGCTCAGACAAGAAGCACACACCCTGCCAGGTTGTTTTGGGAGAGGGCTGAAGGGCACCAGCAGCCAGTGCCTTCTGGATGGGATACACTGCTTGCCAGCAGAGACATATGCTTGTGGTGATTGGCTCAAATCAAAACTGAGGGGTGACAGGCACTGGCATGCCAGCAGGCAGTGTCATGAGCTGCCTTTGTGACTAAGAGCCAACATGTCACTGCTGTCCTCTAATCTGGGTATAGGAATAGTACTGGTTCAAGATGTTTGCTGAGCCAGGAGTCAAGATTTTGGCCAATAAGCAATATAACTTTTGTTCTCCACATTGGCCCAAGCTATAAATCATCATATAATCTTTCAGGGAGAGAAAATACAAAAAGAAGAAAAGAAGTGTTTTATTTGTGTCTTAAAATTTTTTATTATTTGTATTTTATTTTTCTAAGAATAATTTTGAAGAATATGAATGCTAAAGCTGGCTGAACCTTTACATTTACTAGTCCAATGCAGATTGTTGCTTTTTCATTCAGTTTCCTCACTACACAATTCTGTCAGTGCACAGATATTTAAAAGTGTCACTTCTTTTCTCTTGCAATGTTGGGCTGTTTCAAACCGAAGCTTCCACATAAATAGGAGCTTGTAACAGAACTTGAACTAATGAGCACCAAACTTGCATGTCACTTCAAGAATATGAAGAAACACAAAGAAGCTAAAAATGCTTTCACTGGAAGCTAAAAATGACTATTCTTCCATGTCTGTTTCTAAGTAGCTAGTCACTGACTGAGCAGAAAAGGCTGGAGTATTGAATGCAGGGCAGGAGAGCTTACGACTTCTGAAGAGCTGTCATTTTTTTTGTCCTTTTTAGCACAGAGAGAATTATTTCAGCTGTATCTCAAAAAATGTTTAAGAGAAAAAAACAAAAACAATCACCGAATAAAAAATGCCTAAAGTAAACCAATATCTGGGGACTACCTAGATTTAAAGCTTAGCATCTGCAGTGCAATCTGGTACACAAAGTAAATTTTAATAAAAAAGGAGAAATTTCAAAATCTAAAATGTTCACAAAATTCGTTCCTGACTAAATAAAAATAAAGAAATAAGTCTGATCATTTAGCAGATCTGGATGTATTTTTTTCTTTGTTTTTTTAGCAGAAAAGAATATAAGTATTACAGAGTATAAATCAGAATGTTAATTCAGTTGTTTTCTACTGGATTCTCTTTATCTCCTCTCCAACATTTTGCTAGTGGCTGTTTTTTAAGTGCAGTAATAGTAGAAGTCTTACAAACACTTGGAGGTATGATCACTCGTCCTAATATTTGAAATGAAAATAACTGACAAGTCATTTTTTTAAAGTTTCCTATGGAATAAATGACAGGAAAAGAAAAGTTCTTTGTGAAGGCAAAGGCTGAAAAATAAATAGATAATAAATTTGTAATCCATTTGATGGATAAAAAGTAGAACTCTGCTGTAGTAAACAAGTTTTTTCTTTAAATCTCAGATTAAAGATTTGGAAGGCATTATTTGATATCTCATGATAGCTGAGAAATTGTGACTGAACTCAGCAAATGCCATCAGCATGGAGAATGTCTTTTGTGATGGAGCAGTAGATCAATGAAAGCATAAATCAGAATAAAATTAAAACAACAATTTTAATCCAGATATTTTGCAAATGTGATACTAGAAACATTGTGGAGAATGACACAGATACTGGAAACCTTGTAGATAAATATACAGAAGCTTCCTGAAATTATATTCATACTGAACTTTGTCACTAAAGCAAAAATGTCAAACTTTACTTCGGGCTTTACCAAACAACTTCACCTATTTGTTGTATGTTAAAAATCAGTACAACAGCAGTCAACACAAATATATATTTTTAAGGATAAACTTTTCTGCACAGATTATACATGTCTTATTATGATCAAAATTTCCTGTCTGTCCTTGTATTGTCATTATATGTCGCTGCTCTAAAGCCCCAGAAATACTGCTGTTAGTACTTGCTACCCGTGCTAAATTGAGACATCCAAACCTGGAACCAGGGTGGATCACAAATGATGCGCGACTGAGCTACCACTTACAAGCTATTTAATTTTTTAATGTATTCCAAAGGGAAAGTTTCTAGAAGTTCTCTGTGGGCTAGGGAATTGTTCATCAGTCACTAGAAAACATTGAGCAATTTCTTGAATAGATAAATTTTCTGGAATGCAGATTTCAAATTTGCATTGATTACTTTTGGCCTAATCAATCCATAAAAGCACTGTTCAAGTACAGGCATCCATGGTAGTGAAAGTCAGTTCCCAGTCTATCATCCCCTTTCTCTACATATGCTTATCCATATAGGTGTTCATGCCTTTCTTTTAATTCTATGAGATACATTCTAGGATTTTTTCTCAGCTTCATGCATCAAGAAAGAACTTGTCCTCCTCCACCCTTTTTGTCCTTTTGAAAAGATACTGAAAACTGCCAGCACATAACTGACCAAACCTGCTGTCTTTTAATTATATCACTGCTCAAATGAGCTTAACTGCAGCTTTTAGTAAACCAAACAAGTGCTTCTAAATCCAGATTAAGGTTTGGCTCTGTACAGAGAGGAAAAATAAAGAATAAAAGTTGTTAAAAAATGCAGAGACACACAAAATCAACAAAGAAAACTATTCACACTGCATCCATTAATATATGCAGAGTACACATTGTGTATACACAGATACTCTTTGAAGTTGACTTGGCATGTTTCCTTAAATTTTGTCTTGTTTCCACTGTCTTGGTGAGGGAAAACTCAAACAACGTTTTGTTCTTTTTTTGTTTGTACCTCTGCTAAAGTAAATTTGGAGAACATAAACCTCACTGGAGTCCCACGGGTGCTAATCAGGTCTTCTAGAACTCTATTCTGATTAATTTCTATTCAGTTCTGATATTCTACACTGCTTAAATGAAAAATTAGCCAACAAAATCATCAATAGCATGCATCTTAAAGCATGAGGGAAAATAATATCAGGTAAACAATCCTTTAGTATACTTATTAAAAGATTCAAAGTTTTGGGGATGAGTTCTGTAAAATATTTTAAAGGAATTGTTTAGATTAAAGATGGACAATAAAAAGATTACATTCCCCATGTAAACAGTATGCAAAGCTTTCTCTTTTTTTCAGCATCTCCAGGACCTCTCAACATTTTGTGCACTTGTTCATAGAATGAGAAGTGCCTGAAATTACTGGGAAGTTAAGCAGGTTTTCACACATTATTTGTATTCAAAGCTCAGCTTTCTTTTTGCAAGACAAGAAGCAGCAGCATCAGAAGAAGGTCAGTTGTCACAATCATTCCTTTTGCAGTATCACCTAACAACCATGGACCATGACTTAAGTGCACTTAAGACTGATTTCTTTGAGATACTGACATTTGTTAAAGTAAACCAAGGTTGATACATTTTGTCTGGCAGTGATAACACATCTTTGATTTCAAATTCAATGATTACCAAAAGAAATTACAAAAGCATTTATTACCTATCAAAAATATATCTTGAATACTAGTAAATAATTTGGCATTATAGTACTCCCTAAAGTTAAACATTATTACAATTAAATGTTTATTTACATTTGTAATAAAATATTAACTTTAACAACTGTTTTCCCAGTACTTTATTATTTCTTCCTAGCAACAGTCTTTATTACTTTCTTTCCACAGCGAAAATAAGCATGATACAAAAATAGCAATCACTTAAGGGCTTCAGCCTTTCAAAACTCCAAGCACTCCAGTATATCACATTCCCAACTTGAGGGCTTCCATTTAGACAAGGTATCTAAAAGAGCCTGAAGAGACCTACCAAGAAGTTTTGACTCTGTGGGGGACCTATGGAGTCATTTTGCCATTTTCTCTTTCTTCCCCTATAAATATTCTACTATGTCCTTTTTGAGTTTTTTTTAAGATCTTAGAAAATTAGTTATACATCTGACAGATACAATTGTTGCCTATTCTCATTACAATGAAAAAAAAGCAAGCATAAAATTTTCTAATTATTAGAAAAATGAGAAAACATTAATTTATGATTGGAATACAAGTGATTAAAATAAAATACTTATCATTTATATAATTCAGGTAGTTTGTTAAGAGTGAGAACAAGGAATGTCCAAGCAAAGGTTGTTTCTCTTTTCTGTGTTTGACTGCACAGAATGTAATTTTGCCTTATCACCTCAATGAAGCTAAAGCTGGCATAGTGGTAAACTCTAACACGATGCTTTTAGGGACAACAGGAAGGAAAATTCTAAAAGCAGCTCAAGAGAAGTAAATGTGAGTTTACACAACTCAAACTTATGAAGTGAATTGAATTCAACATGTGAAGTGACTTGTGGTTGATATTACACACCACCAGAGTGAACAAAAGAAAATGGAAGAAAAGAATGCTAAGATATGTATTTTTTCATAGTACCTCATTTTCCTGAGCAAATCAAGTGCCATAATCACAAACTGTATTGACTGGGAAAAAACTTTTTCATCAGAGAGTACATAAATTTGTTCATTAACTTACAGAATTTTAATTTGCAGACAATTTAAGTGTGACTTTATATTGACCTTCTCATTTAATCCAAGTTCATAGAAATACAAATCATAAACAACCCAGAAAGGTAATTCGCTGCTCAAAGAGCTATGTAAGAAAAATAGAGATGAATTTCTCTTTTGCCTTACATGGCAATGATCATTATTGTCAAATTTACACTACCTTCAAGTTAATTGAGAGGAATATAATTTCAAAATCACAGAATTTTACACCTCCTTGTACAGGGCAATTATTGTGTGAAACTGCTTTCTTTTATGAGACTTCTAAGATCCAAATCTTTGTGTAGGTTCTTTCCATATATAAATATGCTGCCTTCTGTAAAAAATTACACTTAGCAAGAAAACAGTCTGCGGCACAAATTTTGTTTGCAGTGTTATTCTGACAGCTTGGTCACAACAGAAACTACAGAGGGTTTCAAGTCCCCAGGGAATGTCCTCCCTCACCTATGGAAAGTTGAAATACTAATGCATGTTCTCTGTGTAGTATAATCATGACTAGAAACTCACGGAGAAAACAAGAGTTTTTTCTTCTACTGAGGTTCTTAACAAAACAAAGACTGAAGTTATATATTCCTAATTAAACAATAACTCTGAAAAACTATCCTGCAGTTTTCCTTAAAAAAACACCAATCAACCAAAATAACAAACCCCCAAATCCTGTACAGTAGCAATTCTGAAAGGATGTGGCTTGGATCTTGGATTGCTTGCTTCCCATTTACTCTTTCAAACCTATTTCAGATAGACGATCAGGTGAATAACCTATGTGTTTTCAGCAGCCCATCTCTGGATGTGTATATGGTTAAGAAACTAAATTAGGAACTGAATGTCTGGGAGTCTAAAATGGACCTTTGCCCTCCTTAAAGAAACCAGGTGAATGAATGATAGAAAGACATTGGATCTATAATTCTGAGTCAGTCTGAAGAATTTGCATAGGACTAAGAAGCCAGTGCAGTAATGATTTTAGTCTGTATTTGTGATTAATCTCCACAGAGCAAAATATTTGACTATAAATATATAAGAAAGATGGCTTGCAAAATACTTTTCTTTAATGGCTATCATCAATGACATGTTTGCAAATATAATTATTTAAGGTCTTATCTAAGGAAGAAGTTGAACTTGACTTCAGGAAGCAAAAATTATCAAAGCATAGTTGATAATAGATTTTTATATATTCACATAAACCATACTTTTAAAAAGTGTAAATTTATTTTAAAATCTTGCTTATGCATAATTTTAATGAAAGGATTTCAAATTATCATAAAATATTGAAAATTTCTGAATCCATCACCAAATTTACTTTCCTAACAGTAAAGCTTTCTCATTATTGATAATGGTAACCTATTCCATACCTACACTGCAGATACTCTGTTCCCTTTGTTTGAACAGACTATTCTGCATATATCCCTCCATTTTAAATTCTGAATTTGTAATTATGTTGAGACATGGCATATGATGTTAGCACTATTATTCCTCATAAATCCAAGACAGAAACTAATGAGACAAATGGGCAGCACCCAGAAACCTCTGAAATATCCATAGGAAAGATGCAAGCTCTCTTGTATGTAATGCTTTATTTATTTTTTTAAGTGGTATAAATCAAAGTAAAACAAAGAATAACTCATTCAAATGTAGCCTCAGATACAATATAAAATATATTATTAGGTGCTATGTGTTCTAAGACTTGTACAACAATTTGTCCTAAATCAATTTACTTGGTGGCAAATTATAAAATGGAGTAAATCTTAAGATCCTAAAAATTGTTTCATTGAGGTTTTTAAATTAGTGCAAGAAACACAGAATGATTTGAAAATACACCTCTAGTAAAGGGCAAAAAGCTTTATATTGAAAGAATCCAACAGTAGAGAGACAGGGCATTAGACATTAGGTGGAAAAAGGACACTAATGGATGAAGAAAAAATGCCATCTGAGTTAGACCCACATCCATTAGTTCAACTAGGATGGATCAGGCATCATCCAGAAAAATCTCAATGGTAGAAGTAGGACAAATGCTCGTTTCTTAAATTTTTTTCACTCTGTACTCTTAAGGGGAAGAAAAATAATTGAGTACCTTGAACAGGTCTGCATAGAACACGTTTCTTTGCAACTTGATATGCATTTTTATGATTAAAGTTCAAACTAAAACCAGTGCAAGAGATTAGATGATTGTTAGCAGATTTACTATTACTTGTGTCAATAGAAAGTCTCAATGATTATTCAACAGCTGATTTATGAATGCCTAAGACTGAATAATTAGTAGAAATCTATACTCCTTAATGCACATTGCATAAATAGGAAAAAATCCTATCTTACTTCCCTATGAGAGCTTTTCCATTGACTAAATAATTTTTTGGAGATGTCATCCTTAATGCATCCTCTAAAATGTTATCCTCCCTGTGTTGTGCATTGCCAGCTCTTGCAATATGTTCAGAAGTCCCACAGTGATGTAATTTTTATTTTTCAATATCAGCAACCGGACTCAAGGGAAGGGATACATGAGAATATTCAGTTACAGTTATTGGGGCAGGGGGGAGGAGGGAGGAGGAGTGAAGGAGTGAGACATGAAAGTATTTTTTTTGCTTGCAGAGCTGTTCAGAGAAACCCCAAGAATATGAGTAGCATACATTCAAAAACATTGGAAAATATGTCAGTCAAAAAAGGAACACAGACCCTTTATGCAAAAAATAACAATAAACCTGGCAACTTCACAACTCTGTGTGGATAAACACTTGATTTTTCTTACCAGTCTTGATAGACAGTGTAACAATGGATTTAGCGAGACTGATAAGAAAAGGCTCTTGTGGATTACCTGAGATATTATGAGTTTGGAAAGGGAATCTTTCTTTTATTCAGGAGAAAGCATAAATTGAAATTTCTCTAAAAATCATGCCTGGGTAAGCCTCAAGTGGCCTCTTGCTGAGCCAGAGTAGGCGTTCTACCACATTTGGGTGTGGATGACATGCTGCCCCTGCTATGTGGCTGAATCGTCCCTGTGACAAGGAGGCACAGAGTCCCCTCCGTGCCTCTGCTGAACAAGAGATGTGTGAGGGCCCAGGAACAGCAATGGCCACCACTACCAGACAAAATGGCCCCAGAGCTGCCCCCGGAGAGCAGGAGCAGGGAGTCACTCTGTCCCAGTTCCACAAGGAAGGGGGAGACAGAGGGGAGCGGACAGCAGCTCGGTGACAGGAAGGGGTCAGGCCACTCAAGGAAAGTCTGCAGCCTGCAGAGGGGCATGGCCTGGGACAATCCCCTTAGCTCCAGCCGTGAGGAGCCTCCCATCCTGCGGCACCTGGTTGCCCGTCTCTCATCTGGCTTCAAGATTTCTTCTGTCTTTCTGAGAGGTGTGCACAAATAGTTTGACTTGAAACTAGCTGAGGTTGACTTTCACTGGAATCTCAGGTTGCTAGGTAATTGCTGAACTTTGGCCGTCAAGAAAATCTGACACAAGGTTTTGTGTCACAATTTTCCTACAAATGAAGGATCGTCATGGAAATATTGAATCCTTAGATGCTACAGGCCAAGTTTTGCCTTCATCCTCTTTCATACCATTTCAAAAATGTATCAGTTGCTTTACTGAGTGTGGAATTTTGCTCTGGGTTGTTCAAATAGCATGCTTCAGATGATAGTTTCTTAACCATTCTTCCAATTAAGCTCTAGGAAGGAGTCAGACACTGTCCTTCCACCCTTCTATAAGCACTTGGAGACATAAAATCCATACGCCTTTCACTCACTCTACTGTTATACATCACAAGTTTTACGCTTCTTTTTACAGTTCCTTTTATACCCAGAACAACCATTTCCCTGTGTGTAAAAGCTTGTGGTGTATGTAATGGCAGGATAAACAATTACAGACTGTGGATGACATATTGTACAAAAGAAGGGAAGAAGCACAGCCTGAATGACTGTGCAGACTAAAGGGAATAATAACAGGGGGAGTGCAAAGAGAAATAAAGGAGGCAACACCAAGTGTTAGATTTGTTTGGCAGTCTATTTTCTAAATAGAGTGAACTGACAGAATAAATTGACAACACAATATTCCCTTTTACTTACTTAAAGCCTGCCTAATGATAGAGAGGATAGTTTACTGTGGCTTAAATTAGACATGTAAACCCAGCATCTCAAAAGTAACCATACACCCAATTTCTTGTGAAATAACTGTTAGGTTTTAGTCTCCTTAAGCCTGAGTTCATAAACTGTGAAACAGGGAGAAAACATGAGGCATGACAATTTTCAATGATCAGTGCTGCATCACTATGATAGGCAAGCTGAACATTTATGCTAAAAGATAGTGAGCATAGAGGGAGGTCTGTATAGTCTCTGAAAGGAGCAACTAATACCAAGCTCAAATGGAATTGGCGGGGCTGAACAAAGGCCAGCCAAGGGGAGAAACCAATATATCTGTCACACTGTATTCTTTCTATGTCCATGGCTTCCATCATCCACATTTTTTCAGGATAGGGTCCACACAAGTTCATGGTAGAAAATCCCGTTAGCAAAAAGATAAGCTTGCTTTGCTTCAAGATTGTTTACTTCTTGTTTAATCTTACAGAAGTCTCAGGCTTGGCTGCTTTCCACTGAAGTGGAATCTAGATAAATATTGTCATTTCTTACTTAAAAATATTTTATTTTCCCAGTGACAAGGAGAAAAACAAACTCTATCCCTCTGATTTGCAAACACAGGAAGCAAGATAATTATTACATCATTATTATAATTGGTCTATAGCCTGATTTCCTAAGAAAATAGTTCTCTCAGTTTGTTTCTGAAATCCTTAGAACTTGTTGGTCAAATTTGATCATGTCTAACAGAGATGTAGGTGATATGATTTGGTAAGCATCATAAAAGTAGAAAACTGTATAGACAGACTTTTAATAAAGCCTACAATGAAAAGAAGAAAGATGAGTCAAACCAGTCGTTTCTGAGGGACCTTTTTAAAACACGTATTTCAAGCATCACTGGTTCTATATAAACAAACTCTTGACAAACTCTTTCTGTACCCTATTTTCCATACAGGAGTTGTCTCTTATATTAAGCAGATTCAAGTCTTTTTAAACCTTAGAGATCAACATAGGAGAAAGCTATTATAAATGCCCAAACCACAGGAAAATTTTAATATAAGTTCACCCTCGTATGCACAACGACAAATCTAACTACAGGACATGAATATTAAATGAATCAAGCTTCATAACTTTTGCTCAGATGAAATTACTTTTCTGGTTGTATCTTACTGGTATTTCATAGTCCTCATCATGGCCTAAGCATTATAGAAGGCACTATGCAAACATAGAACAAAAATCTGTTCCCCTGCTAGAAAACTCACTACCTTGAGCAAATGCCTGGCTTTGTCTGAAGGAAACAGGAAAGGGAGTGGGAGACAGAATGGAATGGAAAAGGGAGAGAGGAAATGTTACACATTGCTCTGGTTTTTTTGGTTTTTTTTTGTTATATAAATGATTTTTTTATCTTATTGTCTTTTATCAGTTTTAAGATGATAAATATATTTCATTGCAACCAGTTGATTTTCACCTAGTTGTGCTATGACAACTATGATCAGTTCTTGACAGAACCTAATGTACAGCTTTTCTGAGTATAGAACTATAACATTCAAAATTGACAAATTCATCTCTGGCAGAACTGGGTAAACTTAGACCACACTCCAAATATATTCATGTAAATAGTTGTTTTTAAATAGTAAAAAAATAACCCAAAAAATTCCATTCTTAAAAAAGAAGAAAATTAGGATTTTGACTCATTCTTGTGTGAAATTAATTTAGATTAAAATATAAAAAAATTAAAACAATGTTTTAAAGAACACAATTTATTTAAGAAATATCCTTGTTCCTCTAAAGATGCCAGTGAGTAAAGTGCAAAGAATTATCAACATTTTCCCAAACACACAGAGTGATCCCATTGATTTTGAGAACAACTCCAGAGTCATACAAAAGGATTTAAATTTACATCACATTGAAAGACATTAATTTTCATAGAGGAGGGAAAGCTAAAATTTCAGATGAAATAATTGTAATTATTTGATTTGTCAAAGTTAGCAGCCTCAAAGCTAATGTCATAGCGACTTTGTTGTTTCTATCCGTGTATTTTTTTGCAGTACCCTAAAGAGATTTCAATTAATAGCTCAGACTTTGGCTACATTAAAGATTACATATAATTCTTTGAACCAAGAAGACAGTTGTAGTCCTTTAGGACAATAAATATTATAAAGCTCTGGAAGAAGAATTTTACGGCTGGGAAAAAGAAATCTCAGTGGGCAGGCAGAGATCTAGCTATGCAGTGTCTTTCTAGAGTTTATTAAATAAGTCCAGAATGTATGATTTCAGTGGGTTTTGACCATTCAATGGGAATGACCTTCAAATCACTCACCAACTTGTATTAGCCTTCCATTGTTCTTTCTTCCATCAAAGCAGGTAAGAAGCAAAAACAAATAAAAAAAGAATAGCAACAAATGAAGCAAAACATTTAGTCCTGCTCCTTTCCCTACCCTCTGATAGAACTCTCCTTTTTAGCAGAAGAAAATAGAGGACCCTGGTCATTTTCCAATCATGTTTATGTATATTATTATGCACTGTGATGATTAAATATATATATAGGCAAATTGATGGTTTAACCTCAATTTTTACCAAAAAACATTTAAAATAATCTTTCTAAAAACTAAAATTGAAGTTCAGATATTGCTTTGGAATGTTTTGGATGGTTTCAGGGTTTTTTCTTGATGTTTAAAAAAAAATTAAAACATGAACTCAGGATGTCAGAACTCAGAATGGCAGTTTTTCTTTTATAGCACAAACACCTAGAAAGTTATTCTGATTTTTATGAGTAAGTAAAGGACTCAGAAAAATGTTGACAGGTGACTGAACATGATATTTTTCAAAGCTACTTCATTAAAGCTCTGTCAATAAAAATCACAATTTTTTCACTGAAGATTATTGATCCAAAACTCTATGCCACCATTTCTGTGCTAATGAAACTGTGATGCATACAACAATAAGTGGCAGTGAAATCCCAATAACTTTAGAGAAACAGTGTTCAAATCGAGCCCACTGACACTGGAACTGCTTTTCATTGTATGGAAATGAATAAGCTGCTATGAAAATGCTCAAATTAAACTTAATGTAGAATATTATTTTTCTCGGTGTCTTTCATTTTCTGCTTAAAAAATACTGTTGCTAAAATAATTAAAACACAAATTTTATTTCAAATTTAGTCTTGAATCATAGACCAAGTTTTATTATTTAGAGGATGTAATGAAAGAAAATTAATTCTGCTTCAGGACTGAACCAGTATCAGATAAGTTAGAAATGTGTACTGCTAAGGAACAAATTCCAATGGTGTCTTAAATGACATTTTATTTACATTAATAATTTTAGTGGCATAATTTTTACAAATTGTTATGGTTGGGGGATTTTAGTAATTTCATCTTTTGTATATAATCCTTCTAATTTAATTTTCAGAAAGATAAGATTTTAGCCAGGTACAAGTTAAATGTTGAAAAAAGATTAAATTCTGTCCATGAAAAGCCATGTTGTCTTATATTTAATTTCATGTTGAGTGGGAATGAAAGTCAAATTTAGAACTTTTTGTGTTACACAAAATACTTGTAACACATTCCTTTACAAGCTAATGGAAATGTTTTACTTTTTACCCTTATAATTCTAAGTGCTACTGCACAGATGTTATTCCAGTAATTTTACAGAACAATTTTAGGTGAAACTGGTTCTTAAAAAATTTTTAGTCAAACTAGAATTTTCCATGGGACCTTTATAAACACATATTTCAAGCATCACTGGTTCCATACAAAAACTTGATAAAGCTCTCTCTGTACTCTATTTTCCATATGGGATTTGTTTCTTACATGAAGCAGAATCACAGAGATTTCTGTAGACCTGTATCGTTTTGCATTAAGCAGCTCCTTCCTCACAGCCATCACAAACATGTGCACACATACCCCTGTGGGTGCGGGTCTGCTTTGTAGGAGGTCTATTTCTAATGCAGAGATTCTGAGGGAGGCAGCACACACAACATCAAATTCATCTTAAGTTTCAGTTTGAAGGATTTTAAAGCCTGCATATTACATTAAAACTGTCAGAAAGTTGCTTCTTCTGGGCCCACAGGTGAGCTAGCAGATATAGATAGATAAGCAAATAGCAATGAGACATTAGTTCTGAGCCCTTCTCTATGGTCCAAGATTATTCACTCTGATCACTCTGGTTTTTTTTGTATGATGCAGTTTCCTGCAGGGATTTTGAGATGCAGGTCAAAGTGAGAAAAATCTTTGAAGTATTCAATTTATATGGATGAACCACAGCCAACCAAAATGATTCTTTGACAAGATGTGTGCAGAATTCATCCTGAAGTGCAAATCATTCCAGAGGGGAAGGAAGGATAAACTACTAAATTTTCTTCTTGATAAAAAAAATGCAGGGAAAAGGGAGAGAAAGCACATTTTAATATAACATGGTCTATCCTTATTTCCTATAAAAACTGGGTATCAACACCAAAACCCTGTTGTGGATCTCATAGACTCTACCCATCTATGAGAACAGTAATTCCTTTTTATGAAAAAAAACCAATGTGAGATCAGCAATGAAATGAAAGAAAATAACTCAGGGTAAATAGATAAATTTGAAATGCACTCTAGTTTTTCAGCTTCAGCATCATTACTAACATAAGTAAAAACACCTAGAAATTGACCTGTGGTAATCACACACATGCCCAAAACATCCTTGTTTGTTTTTTTCCCTCTTAACCAAGGATTTTTTCTGTCTTAATGCCACAGTAGCACCTCGTCACTTTATGAGCATTCCTGAGCAGCATTGAGGAGTACAGAATGCTGAAAAACTTAAAACACAAATTGGTCAGCAGTGCATAGATTAATTATAACGGATTTTTCAACTATTTCCAGTAATTCAGATTAATGGAAGAAAAAAAGTATAGATATGCAATCAGGAAGATTATTATAAAAATGCAGGTGAACCCAGAATGGGAAGAAATGATGTCTGACTCCAGTTCAGAAGGCTGAATGATTTCTTTATTATATCTATACTATAATACACTAATATACTATTTTAAAGAGGATACTAAGCCTACATACCTGCTTTTCTAACTACCATATCTAACTCTAACTCGTGAGCCTCTCCCTGAGAGGGTCCAGACACAGGTGGACATGATTGGCCACCAGACCTAAACAATCCTCACCAGAATCCAATCAAGCAATCACCCAAGGTAAACAATTCTCCAAACACATTCCACATGGGAAAACAAGGAGCAGAAATAGAAATTGTTTTCTCTTTCTTCTCTCTGTGCTCCTCTATGAAAAAATCCTGAGAGTGAGAAAATGTGCATGCCACAGAAGATAAGTGCTCCTGCTTCTTCTGTGGACTTCGAAACCAGAGAAGTGCTCAAATCAATATGTTTTATTAGTCGTGGAAGTATCAGAAAATGGTATATTTAAATATATAGATTTAAAATTGTTTCTATATTTACATTTTCTTAAACTCAAGAAATTAATTAAAAGGCAAAAGTTATTGGTATGAGATGGAGAAATGAGAGTTCAAAGAGCAATAATAAACTGCTGAGATCATCATTCAGAGATGCCGTTATTTTTTACATTAATTTTTACATTAATTGCTTCTGTTTACTTGGTGACATCAGTGCCTCATTGACAATAAATGGTGACTGATTATGATTAGGTGCCATTCTTGCAAAAATCACCTTTGGGAACTGTTATTTTGCAGGCTGATTCTAAGGTGTCAGTGAATCACTGTCTCACAGCTATATTTTATAAACAAGAGACAGCACTTTCTGGAAATAGAAATGGTTATGTCAAGTTCAAATTGTTGCAGGGAGGGGGAAAGAGTCCCTCTCTAGTGGAACAGAGAAATAATCTTTCTTTTTCTTGCAGCTAACCAAAGCTTTGAGGAATACACCTAAAATATTTAGTTCTGGATGTAATTTTTTTTCTTTTTTTTTTTTTAGGTAAGACTTTGAGGCTGATGTTGGAGTGCTTCTAATATCTTCTGTTCCATTCCAATGAGCAATGACTGAACAATGTCAAGTTTTTTCTGAGCTCAGACAGTGGACAGTTGTGCCTGTTACCTGTGAGTGAGACTGTAGATTTCCTTTTTTTCAGATATGTAAGGAATTAAAAATGTACAATGTGATTTAGACATCAGAATCTCACTAACAATTAAATTTATATTTGGAAATAGAGTTCATTAGTGCACATTCATATATTTAGACTTTTAGGATGACTGGATGAAATACAGATTATTCATAAAATACTATTTTCATGTGGTGTTAGTTCCCCAAATCCAATTTCTATTTGGTAGTTGATTAATTTTTGATTGTAATAAATGGATCTTGCATTTACTTTAAAAACATAACTATAAAAATCGGTATTGATCAATCTCCACTGCTAGCAACCAACAGTGAGAATCTCAGCCTCAATAAGCAATCATTCCCTTAGAAATTAGAGAGTGAGCAGGGAAGGCAGAATGGAACAGACTGCTAGGCTCTTAAAGACGCTATTTGAAATGTCATTGTTGAGGTTAACCTTGACTTCATCCTTTGACTTCTGGAAGAAGAAAAGAAGAACGTATTAGAAAATGTAGTAAGAATGTTAGGAATCCTGGACTTGGGTAAAATATTGATGTCCCTTGAGTCAATAAGACCTACTTCATTTCAAGTTATGGTAATAATTTTAACTTATGCAAATACTCTTAACTACCTACAACAAAAGGATGTATATGACAACTGTCAAAGATGAACAATCAAATACAATTCTCCAATGCATTCAGGTTCTCAGAACTGTTATTATTAAAAAACCCCAAGCAAATAAATAACAACAAAAACCCCTAAAACGCCCCGCTAAAAACCATTGTGGCAATTCCCTCTTTTAAGAATACAACTGAATTCTTGAAAGCAACATTGATTGTTTGTGTTTGATGATCATGGCATAAATCTTTGGTAACAATCCACTGAATTATTGATCCAGAACTGGTATTCTTTGTTATTTTGTTAATATGAATAAAGAGCATTATCCACAATCTTAAGAAAAATTTGTTCTGTTTAGTTTCCTTTGGTGCTAACATCGCAAATTTAAAGGAATGGGAACTGGATCTTTTCTGTTTGTCCAAAATAATGCATTCTGTCGGAAAATATCAATCCATTGAAATAAGTAATTTGAATCCCATGTATAGAATTTTTTAAAAAAAAACTCTTAAATAGTTCAATAAGATAAAAAATCATTGCTTTGAGTTCTCCATATTAAAAATGTTTAAAATTTTAAGTAATGTTTTGGAATATAACCCAGTAGTTAAAAACATCTTCTAAATAAATTTTTAAAAATTATTTTAATGACATGTCTCTCAACTGATGTTTCAGATAAAATCATAATGAAGTTCAGTACTTTGATTTAGATGCCCACTAAGGTTAGGGTACTTGAAACCTCTGAAAAATAAGTTCAGAGGATGGAAAAACTTTTTTGTTAATGTTAATCTGTAAATTTAAAGTTCTGATTAATTCAGTTTTGAAAGTTCAAGTTCTAAACACCTTTTTGTGTCGCTGGTCAGATTCTTAGCATCCACAAAGGCTCAACAGTACAAGTTGTGTCAAAGTTATATTTCACATGCCCATAGTCACTTTAAGACTTTGCTTCTGAGATTTATACACACTTCTGAAAACAATAGAAAAAGCAGAAGAACCCCACTTCCTTGCCCCTTGGAATTTATATGGAAAACACATCTGATAAACCAGCTACCTCCACTATTCCATTTATTTCCTACTGCATTGTGCAATGACAGCATCTGAGGGCAGTAAAGACAGAAAGTTGGGAAAAGGTATGAAAGTTTTTCTTTCCCCCTTTTTGAAAACAAGTAAACAGCCTCCCTAAGACCATAGACAGTAGAAAACTGAGCTTCACTGGTCTCCAGAGCTCTCTTCTACTCCATGATTTTCCCAGCTTGAGTGAACATTCAAATACTGAACATTTCCAATATTTTGTAATTTCACAGCAGAAGTGAAATGTGTAGGCTTCTATTTTTTCTCATTTCATTGCTAAACCTCCTTAATCTGTTGTCTCACCATGTACAGTCTATAAGGAGGTCATGAAAAGGCATTAATGGCTTTTAAAAGCCAGTTGAGACGTGTTAGTCATTGAAAATTTTAGTATAACGTGAGGGGAAGAATACATCCTGACTTTCCACAGTTTGTGTCAACATTTGTCAAGCTCTTGAACTACAAAAATGCATGTAAAAAAATTACATGAATGCTTATGGTTAACAGATACACATCTTGAATTGAAATTGCGGTAGCACTAACAAGTTGTCTCCAACCCAAGTTAAAGATTACCAGTTGATTTGTTCAGAGCATTAAACTAACCTATTCAATTTCCTGCTGGTGTTTAAAATAAAAAACATAATAAAATATGAAATTTAAAATTTGTAGCTTATTCAAATAATTCATGGTACTGGATCTCTAACTACTCAAACAAGCCTACTTACAAAGCACTTTTTGGCAGTATATATATGCACAAGTAGATTATTTAAGCCATTAAGTCAGTGTCCAAAAGAGGGAGGGAGTAGAGATGTGTTTTCTTGTTCAATGGATCTTATTCACAAATCTTCTTTACATTTAAGAATAGCAATATTCTGAGGAAAAGGCCTTTTTTAATATGACTTTGATTTTGCAAATTAAGTATAATTTGTATGAAATGTGGAAGTCCTTGAATTTCCATTCTTCTTGTGGCAGTAGTCACACAACTTTAAAAAAAGTTGATTTACCTGATCATAAAATGATAATGATTCAAAGTTGCCACCAAAGTTTTTGAGTCAGACCATTTTGAATGAATTTGTATTAATAGCAAAAAGACTACCTCAACTACCTTTCACAGAGGTCACTGGGATTAAATAATCTTTGACTGCAGCATCTTGCATCCTCAGTGCTCTTTAGCCTTTACCCATCAGACACACTCTAAAAATCCAAAGCATATATTTTCACATCTATTGAACATCTGGTTAAGTGTTTTTCACAAAGAAAATGCAATTTTTACTAGCTAGAACTTATGCTGCTATTGCTCTAAGAAAGTGGAAGACTGATACTCATTATCACATAGCTAAAACACTTCTGTAAGAAAAGCTTTGTAAAACAGCTGGTGGTGTAATTTCTTTGGTTATTAATTTTTAAATGTATGATACATTCCTATAACAAGCAAACAAACTAAATAACTCAACAGTAATTAAAACTATGTTAAATATATCTACCAGTAACCTGGCCACCTTCAAATCTTTCCTCAAGCTCTAGTGAGTTTAGAAATCACAGGATGGTTGAGGTTGGAAGGGACCTCTGGAGATAACTTGTTTCAGCTTGCCTGCTCAAGCAGGGCCGCCAAGAACTGGTTGTCCAGGACCATGTCCAGAAAGCTACTGAAGTCCAGAAAGAAATTTGACCATTTCTAGTCTCAGAGGTAGCAGAAGAAGAACCCATGAAATGTGGGAGCTACCAAGGATGTGAAGAAATCGTAGAATAATGTCATGTTTTTGTGGCATACTTTATGTTCACACAAAGATTAAATACATAAAATGCTATAGAAGTAGATGAGGAGGAGAAAATCTGAGTCTAATAGGGTTAACTCTCTCTGGAAATTTTAGATTTAATTTAAGAAAAAGCCATCACAAAAGTTTCTATGATATTTCTTACCTGCTAGGTTAAAAAAACAAAGATTCAAACCTTAAATATATTCCATAGATCAAACCATAAATATATTTCCTGGATCTGAAATCACACACACCAATTTTACTACTAACTTTAGCCAAATTAGCCCTTCACATAAAGTTTTACAAGGTCTTCACTTAAAACATCAGATTTTCTTACGTATGAAAAGAATATTCTTGCCTTGCTATGTGTATGGATACAAACTGGATGGAAAATCAGCCTGAAATCTATGGTGTAACACAGAGTTCAATCAATTGTTTGGAGTTTTACTTCACAACACATTTGTAGGAAAGTCACTCCTGGAAGACTGGCCACTTGCTGCTCTTCTCTTTGTTTCCCTATCTCAGTACCTATGGGGTGCTCCCCTCCTTCTTGCTGCCATCACCTTTACTCCACCAAAACCATAATTGGTTCTGAGACCAATTATGTAATATTGAAAATAAGATTTGAATCTAAGTCATATAAAAATTATATACAGCTAAAATGAGCTATACCTGTGCATATTTAATTCCAAATGTTGAAATTTTAAATTGCCAATTAAAGACATTAGTGAAAGTCAATACAGCATTATTTTAATGACTCCAAGATAATCCCAGAGCAATCAATTTAGATCAGAATGAGTTTATTGTAAAGTGCCAAAGATGGGGAAAAAAATGCTTCCTTAGCACTACAAAGTAACGATCTCTCATATGAATAATGCCTGTTCAGAATTTAACTAGATAATTACTTCATTTGCATTTGCTAAGGTGATAAGAGGAATGAAAAGACAGCTCAGAGGGAAATGATGTAAGTGTTAAAAGGTGACATGCAAAAGACAGTGTTACTCAAAGTTCTGGCTTACCAACTGAGTCCATTTTAAAAGGAACACATCTATTAACCCAAGCATCCTGCTGGAAAAGGGACAAAGCAGAAAAAATATGTAATAGAAAAATATATTACATCACAAGAATCTCTGACATGCACTTCAGAGTGACTGGAGGCTGAACCAATCAGATATATTTCCATTCTTGTTTGTATGTAATGAATTTGAAGACTGACTAATAGAACACAAAACTGCTGAGATCAATTTCCATATGTGTTATTGCAGCCTTGCAGAACAGAAATTGTGCTAGTCATGGTCACACCTGCAGAAACAATATTAATTTGAAACTTGAAAAATAATTTTAGCCATTCGTAGTTGCCCTGGTGAAGATACCTTCTGTTTTCCAGCTTTAGGCTAACACATTTAGTTTTTGAAAGGAAGATTAAGCACCTGTTTGTCTTCAAGTGTAGAAACTAGATTTTTGAAATACATAAAATTGTGTATGTGCTGTAATCACTTTCACCTCTAAAGTTTTCTAGCTGGTGGGGCATATCCACAAGCACAGCATACTTCTGCTGGTATTTCATGCTTTGTACTGGTATTTTGTGGACCTGGGCTCCATCTGTGCATAGTATGTGAGGGAAATAAGATTTTTCTGAGGATCAGAGTTCTCTGAGGATTAGAGAACCCCATTATTTTTCTGGCAAGAGCCTTCCCTGGCTGCAATATTTACAAACAGAGTTGCACTTATGTTTAAATATGCAAACAGAAAGTACTTATGAGAACTTTGTAGGTTTCAGTTCATTGTCCAACTGTTATGTGTTCTTCTGGCATATTTCGTATTCTAAACTGGGGCAGATTTTTACGCTTTAGGATACCTGTACATATTTTAACATTGCAAAATATTTCTCCTTTGCAGGTGAAATAATTTGCCATCCATGTTGGGTTCAGCAGAATTCGTAATAGCTGAGACATGTTGACAATTGGAAAAACAAAAGCTTGATTGGTTTCTGTTTTCTAAAGCCCTTCGCTAGGGAAGCACAATGTTGAAGCCTTTTTCTTCCTTAATCTACATTTCACTTGAGCTCATTTGTCTAAATTTATTAGCAAGTTGTAGACCTTACTCTTTGTTTATTGATATGCAGCTCCACCTCAAACCCTCATTTACTATCTAAGCAAGATAGTGAGGGTGTGTTACATGTATTTGTGAGAAGCTGAAACAGTTTATGGCTTATTTACATGAGAAAGCTCACAAACAAAAAAGATATAATAGTTTTTCCCTTAGGCCCTTTTATCTTTGTGGTAAACCCTCAATTCAACGCTAGATGGATTTTTCTTTCTATTTAGTAATTTGTTGGGGTGCATGCTTTCTGTTACCGGGTTCCAGTTGCTCGTTAAGTGTCAGTCATTCCCCTCCTCCCTTCAGACCCCTCAGAAAACGCAGAGTCATGGTGACTCTCTAAGTTCACATCTGTCTGTCAAGTGCTCCTCGCCACCCGAGTTCCTCCCTTGTTCCAGCAAGTTCTGTTAGACAGTTATTGTTATTGGTCAGAAGCCTGTTTCCCCACCCCTATTCACCCCTATTCTCCTGTCAGTTACCGAGAAGAGCCACTCCCCGTGCTCTCCCATTTGCTAGCCTGTTATCTCCACCCCCCGGGAACACCCCTGTTTAAATACGGTTGTTCAGGGCCATCGGTGTTCTTTCTCGACGGTGCTCCCCTGAGTTTGTTATATGTGTCTGGGATTGTATCCTTGGAAGCCTGAATAAACTTGGACTTTACCCCCGAGACTGAGTCCTCCCTTCGTCCACCGAGTCGCTCTGCTTCTTCACGGTCCACGTGTGACTCCAGCACGAACCCAGAGTGAGTCACTCTGACCCTAAGCACCAACGCTTGGGGGGTGACTCTCATCTGCCACGTTCTCCTCGTAGCCGGGCACCCTGCCAGAGTGCAGGGGTTGAGGAACGGCGGCAGGCTTGGGATCTGTAGTGAGTCAGATTTTTACATTTCTCTCTATAAGAATCTGTCAAGAGATGAGATGGAGTTGTGTGGAACTATTGAAATTTTCAACTGTCATCAAATTGCCTGTATTATCGGTTTATTAACATTCGTTATTTGATTATGTTTTCATTGCATGTGACTTGTTGGGAAACCAAATATTAGTCAAATCATTTTGCATAGTGTTAGTTTGATTTTTGCCAAGTTTATTTTGTCTTTTAATTGGGAAAAAAATTATATGGGAAAAGCTTTTACTTTTATTGTATGGATATATAATTTTGTCTCAACCAAATTTAGCCTGGGAGTGTATGCAAATCCCTCATAACCCAGGACCCCCATGCCAAATTCACCAAACAAATTATGAGTGGGCCTGAACAGTGAAACAAATCCTTGTCTCTATAAGGCAGAGTAGTAGAATGGGAAGTGGAGAAATTGGACTGTAAGAACCAGCAGCTGAAACTACCTAATGGAGAGGCAATGTGCTGGAAAGAGAGGAGCCATAGAGATAAATTAGAAACTGCCCTTTTAAAGGGTTCCCATATAATTAATTGAACCACAGTAGCAGCTGAACCTAAAAAACCTGGTGCATCTTGGACCTGAGAATGTTTATTTGGGACATGTGTACCTGTTGGGGTTATCCCAAATACAGCTGTCTAAACTGACACCCGATGCAATGGGTCTTAAGAAAAAGTTAGACATGGTGTCGTCCTATGGCATTCCCATCACCCATGACCCTGACCAAAGCAGGGTCTGGAATTCAAGTAAAAGTCACAGGAAGTTCCTCAGTCTGACCTGTATGGATGTTCACAAGTCAAATATTCTGCTCTGTGAGGAATGGTGGGGGGGCACGTTCAGATGGGAAAAGGTATTCCTGCTTGAACATGTATGATATGGCTGGACTCTGATGTACTACCGAGCTTCCTGCCGTGTGTCCTGGGAGAGTTTTTACCACATAGTAAAAGATCCAGGGAAAGTAATGGACCCCAAGCACAACCCAAATGGACTGTGCACAGAGTCCAAGCCTTTTCTGAGACTCAAATTGAGAAGCTGGGTTTCATTATGTTGATCATCTATATGGTTCAGGGTACAACAAAGTCATGGTTGAGACGCTTTACTCATATACTAAAAATATAATTACATAGAGAGGGACAATAACTGAAAAGCAGAGAGTGGACAACTGAAGAACCAACCTTTGCCCTTTTCAGAATAAGTCTGAATAAGTATGTCTTTCGGCATACTCTAAGTGTCAATGGAACTTGATATCCTGGAAAAACCAGAAGGTAACCTGCCAAGTGAAAATTTGCAATGGACTCAAGGGGAAACCAGTCAGTAGCTTTTTTCACTTATTTGTAAAAAGCAGGTTTATTTGAACTGTTTTATTTTGAAATTTTGTTGGGTTATTTTGTTGGTTTTTTTTGGGGGAGAGGGCTGATTTTAGGGGAGGGCAGGATTTGGTATGAAATTATCTCAGGTCCAAAATCAACAACATCAAATGCACTTCAAATTCAAGTACAATTGAATTGCACTCCAAATTCAATTTTCCTATAGAGTTTTCCCTCGAAATAAATATAGGGAAGAACCTGTCCATCTCAGACCATTAAATTGGTTTGATTGGAAAGCATGTGTCATAAATGAGAGTGAAGGTGATGTTGGCAAAATGTGCCACAGTTGACCAATAAATAATTATCTGGGAGATAGAGCACAATATGATGGACCCTCATAATGCATTTTAATTATGAGTTTTAATTACCTTTTGAATCCTATAAAAGTCAGTGGCCTACAACTCTTTAGCTGTTTTATTTCTTATCTGTAGAACTGTGCCAGCTTTTGTCTAGCTCCTGTGAAACAGTAGAGGACACAGTGTCTTTTACTAGGGGATGGAAAAATTAGAAAAGCTATTATTAACATATCATCTTGAATTTTGTCTTATTAAAAAACTCAGCTTGGCAAAAGAGTAACTTAGATTTATCACCTAAGATAAACACAATGAGGATGAGCTAAAAAAAAAAAAGAAAAATTTGAAATATAAAAGACTATATAATAATGCATATGCAGCTCTCCTTCTAATATTTACTTGTCAGTAATGGAAAAAAACCAAAACAACAAAACACAAGCAACAAAACCACTACCCTTTACAGCTGTAAAGAAAAGAAATTGAAAATCTTTATTATTTGATAGACCGTTTGGTACTGCAAGTCCAATGGCCCCTAAAATTATTTGTTTATTTAAGGGATTTTTGATTTTTGAAAGTTGGGAGTTAATTTTTTGATGTCAAAGATCCAAATTAAACTGTGACACTTCAAAGATCCTCCAGGGTCCCCCAGTTTTACTATGGAATAATTTCTTATTCATTATATGGATGAAATACAGTAAGAATTCCTCTGTTTAATTAAAAAAAAATGCATGTGTGTGTTTGTATAAATTCATTTGTATGGTTTAGAATAACTCTTCCAAAAGCTGATTGAAGGAGTTCAAAGGACTTTTCCACAATTCATTCAAAAACTTAGAATTCAATTTATTACTACTTCCATGAAATGTTATCACTCATATCTGAAGCTTAGTTGCTGCCCTTTAGTAGCTTGGTCTAACACAGATCTTTCATTCTGACCCTCAGGGCTTTCTTTCTTCTGAATTTACCAGCTGTGCTTCTTATCTGCATTTGTCAAATATTCAGCCTGTGTTACTGGAGTAGATGTTATTCATAAATGGAGTTGTTAGCTGGGCTGATGAGGTCAAATTGTCCTCAAGAGGTGATTGAAGCTGGAGGAAAAGAACAAATGAAATAACTGAAGGACAGGCTGTGAGAGTTGGGGTTGTTAGGTCTTTGGAAAGAGAAGGCTCTGCGGAGACCTTAGAGCATTTTCCCATTCCTAACAGGGGCCAACAAGAGAGATAGAGAGGGGCTTTCTACAAGAGCATGCAGTGAAAGGGGTTATGGATTCAAACTGAAAGAGAATAGGTTTAGCACAGATATTAGGAAGAAATTCTTTATTGTAAGTGTGATGAAGCACTGGAAGAGGCTGCCCAGAGAAACAACCCTGGAAGTGCTCAAAGCCGGGATGAATAAGATTTCGAGCAACCTGGTCTCGTGAAAGGTATCCCCCTGTACCTATGGCATGGTTTTACGGTCCCTTTCAACCCAAACCATTCTATGGTTCCGTGGTTCTGTGATTTTAAAAAATTTTAATAATTGTAGGCAACCCTGTGGAAGTGTATTCATCTTTATTAAACACAAACACACAAAAAACCAAAAACACCCTCCCCCTCAAAAAAATTAACATAAAAAGGTCTTTTTCATGACCCATCTTTGAATTTAATTGAAATACTTGGAATTTACCTGAAATTCCTGTTGAAGGTGCAGAAGAAAAGAGGACTTTCTGTGCTTCAACAAGAAGTGCAAGAAAAAAATTTCCTTTCCAAAAGCTTTTGCCAGGTAGTTTTGTCTCCATGATGTTCATTCTGATTCCAAATCGAAGAACTAAAGGAAGTTATGGAATCAGGCAGAAGACTCACTGTGTTATGTAACTGCAGATCACTACAGACTCCTCCATGGCCAGCAGATGTTTTGATGGAAACTATTTGCATTTGCTGAGCCCAAGCTACAGATAAAGTACTTTAGATTTCCAGCCTTTTTATCTTTCTTTTGATGCCTTATCTTTTTACTTATCATGTCTCCATTTAACCCACAAGTCAACAATGAATAAACTAAGGAAATACCTGTAATTTGTTCATTTCATCAGTTTTCCAAACTCAGTCCTCTTCCCTTGTCTTTATGCTTGCACTCACAGTGTGAAACTTCTCATAATCTGTTGCATTGAGAAATTATATAGCTAATGTCTGGATATTTTATGCATCTAAATATTTGCCCGTACATGGCACAATAACAAACACTTTTTTGACAAAATTATAGAATTTTTATAGAGTGATAAAATTTTTTAGGTTTGGGGGGGGGGGGGGGG
>VXBC01007860.1:48652-58758 GCA_013399945.1 Ploceus nigricollis
ATTTTTTTTTTTTTTTTTTTTTTTTTTTTTTTTGCTATATCATGAATTTCTGTGCATATTTAAAACCTCCCCAACAATTTGCATGGAAGAAACTAAGTTACAGCGATAGAGACAACCAGTAATTTTTTATAATAAATCCGTGGTTGTTTCAGCCTACACCGGTGTAACAGGTTTTCTTAAATGCAAGCAGCACTGCTCCCTGTTGTGTGTGTATATGTGTTCCAAGACTGGATCCACTAGCAACACTGTACAGAGCAATGACAGGCTTTAATGCCGACAGCTGTTAGATACCATGATATAAAGTGATCCAAAACTCTAAAACTGTTGTTATTCCTTTCCTGAGGCATGCTCTGACAATGTCATTCATGATAAAGAGATGTCACAGCACCTGTTCAGGATAAGCACCAGGAAAACCACATAATGGCTATACAGACCAATAAATAGCAGCTTCCTACTCAGTAATATCCTCAAACTGGCATGATGCCTTTTAATTAAAATCTTGCATCTTCTTATTTTCCATGGTCTAAAGAAAGTGGCCTTTCACATCCATAACCAGTTGCTCTATTAGTGGACGAATTTAACACACCAGAACAATTGGTGTTTTAACTTTCTGGAGAGAACTCTTATAGGAAAAAATCTGTCAACAAGAAACATCAACTTTGAAAATTAGAAAGGAGCACTTCACTGCAACTCCACCCCTAAAGAAAAGGAAACATTGGGGAAAAAAGAATTAGCAATATCATTAGTTTGCCCCAATCTTTTTTTCTTCTGTTGAAGTTTTTATTTTAGAAAGTTAAGGTTCTCTGTAGATTTAATTTTTTTTAACACAGATTTGAGCATTTCCACATGTGCAGATGTGAAAGATAGTTATGCAAATACATTCAGTGAAAATTGGGATGTGGGCTAAGTGACCTCAGCATTGAAGAAGAGCAATAAAGAATAAGATATAAAGAAAAAAATAAGTTAAAGATCAGTAAGAGTTTGTTGTGAAAGGCTATGAAAATAGAGATCTGAAGAATCTTGAAATACACCATTTATTATATAAACATTCTGGTCATCAGCACAGAAATGGCAGATGTTTTGTGCTTGTGATCTGATAAGTTCTAAACTATGATATCCTTTGGAGCTGCAATAAAAAGCAAGAGGTAGTGGAAAACAAGCTCTCTTTAATTAAAACAGATCTTTGAGAAAAGCATAAATGAAGCACCCTATGATATCTCACTCTCATATCAGTCTGTGCTACAGTTTCTATTTTCACGAGCTCCAAAAATTGCGCACCTTTTTGTAGTTTTATAACTTGGAAAGTTGATAAGGAAACAGCTGTAAGATTTGTAACCAAAATGATAACTATGAGTTTATATCTTTCTCTCTTTAATCTAATAGTTTTCTTTCTGTCAATTGTGCTACAGGACTTTTTTCTAAGAACAGTACAAACATGATTTTGGGTTTTCACCAGGTGTCATGGCCTGTAACTACTCAAGGCATTGGAATTGCTTCAGTGTAGTTTAGTGTTGGAGAACTGTAAAGCTCCCTGCTTTTGATGCTGTAGAGCACCCTTCACATTTTGCATTCTGGCATAAAATGTTAACCAACCAACAGATATACTTAGCATTTAATTCAACACTGATAATCAGACTTGCAGTTCTGTATACATTGGGCAGATTTTATGTTACAGCATGCTTAAACATATATTTAGATTCTGATAAAACTAATAATTCATATCAACATCAAACTGTTGGAATAAATGGTTAAATATGACCTACTATATATTCCTAATTCAACAGCAATGAAATTAAAAGATAGGACAACTTGAGTATTTGTTGTCTATATGATCCAGGACTATCTGCATTAACTTTGGAGACATCCCACAGACCTGCTTTAAATTAAACATCCAGCTTTCACATAACACAATGTAAGCAAGACAAATCTTGACCTCTATTGCACTATTTGTAAAACATTATAATACTTCTCTAATTGCAGGCACAGTAAGACTAATCAGTATCTGGGTGCTCCAATATTAAGCCAACAGAAGCCAGAAAAATGTTTGAGTATAAATTTGCAATGTAGAAAAAAAATTATCTTTTTTATCTTTCTTTTCAGAAAGAAATATTTTTATTACATTGCTTGTCCAGTTCCAGTAAAGAATTCAGTATTAAATGACAGATATATTTAGCATAACTTTCAAGATTTGGATTCCTGTTTCTGTATTTTCTGACTAAAATCTATCCTTGTTAAAATTCAACTCAGGCATGTGTTTGTACACAGAGTTCACAAAAATAAAAAGGTATAAAAATGTGTATTCTAATTGTTCCCTCAGCATGTAGGGTTAGGACTAGATAATAAAATCTCCTTTGCAATATAAGGTACAGCAAGTGTAAGCAACACAGACAATTGCAATAGTAATTTAAACAAAGTCTGCAGTTCTCTAAGCAACTATGGAGTGAACACATTAACAACTGCCTCAAGTGAGAGAAACATTGAGTGCTGGAAAGGCTCAGAGATTGGCACTATACATTATGTCTGAAAATTACTAAGGGAAAGTTTAGAAGTTAACAAATGAACCTATTTGAAGGGAAAGTGGAGCCTATCTATTTCCCTTCAAATGTAGTAATTTAATGGTTTCATAGGGTTCTTGCATGTATGAGATAGAGGAAGGGGAGGAAAATGTGATCCTTTCAGGGGACTAGGGCTTGAAAGATGACAGAGAGGTTTGTACATTAGCTGCAGTTTACCCTCCAAACAAATTTATATAACTGTAAACAAAGAGTTCCACTTATCTAGTTAGGAAGAAACAAATGCATGTACTAAAATGGTAATTAGTAGATATAATATAATTTGTGTTTCATCAAAAATAAAACATCTAAATCAATATTTTTTATACTGGTAGGAGGTCTGCCTCTTTCATTTCTGGATAACAACATCATTTTTATTAGTGGAATAAGGCTCTCTTTAATGTGTGCATCTTACCATTTCCTGTTTTTCTGAGTTTTTGTTTGTATTTCTAAAGGAAACAAGTAGAAAATAAAACCAGTACAAAATTAGAGATTTGATTTTGGAAATTAATGTATATTATGCAAATTAATAGAAAATAATTAGGTAGGAATTTAATTTGCTTTTCATATTGAAAATGGGCCTAATTAATGAGAAGCCTTCTGAGAAATTATTACCTTTTATACCAAGCCAGCAATTCTTTTTTTATATGAATGACATCACAGAAGTAGCCAAAAGCTTTCTTCAGCTGAAATGTTCAGAGTTTATGTACAAATACAAGGAATTGAAAAACCATACAGCAGCCAAAATAAAGTGACTTGAGTCAATTCTTTGCTCACCTAAAACTTACATCAAGCCCCCTAAAATCTGATGAACTATTTATGTGAAAAAAGACTTAGCTATATCTTAGGAGGAGACTGTTTTAGCTGTCTTAATAAAATCCTGTGTTGTATTCTCTAAAATACTGTTTGGATATATAAGGATTCAGTTAAGTTTTGGTTTGTTTTTTCCAATTTCCCATGCGGAGCAGAAGGGATTTGGATGTCTGGAAAAGCTTCCAAATTATACCAAACATGTTTATGTCCTGTAGTGGTTTTGACTGGAACAGCGTTAATTTTCTTCGTAACAGCCTTAAATTTCAGGTTTGTGACCAAAACACTGTTGATAACATGCCAATGTTTTAGCTATTGCTGAACAGTGCTTACACAGCATCAAGGCTTTCCCAATTTCCCACTCTTCCCCCAACAGTGAGTAGGCTGGGGAAGATAAAAGGCTGGGAGGGAACAGAACTGGGACAGTTGATGTAAATTAACCAAAGGATTAGTCCAGCAATAAAACAAGAGCTAGTGTTTATTAGGGGTTGACAATGCTCAGTGACTGGCTGGGTATGTATTCATCATCTGCATGTGAGTAATTGCTTTTACATCGCTTGGTTTTCTTTCTTTTGCTTTGTTTAATCTTTTAAAATAGTAATAATAACAATAATATTAATAACAACAACAAAAGTCTATAACAGTGGAAGTACTTATTTACAGATCATCAAATAAGACAGTGAGGAAATATCATAAGGATATTGGGCTCATAAAAACTTTTCTGTTACTCCTTTTGTAGGGAAGGTGCAGATGCACAGTCCATTACAAGATGAAGACGATATTGGTTGAACTCTTTGAGCGCTTCTAGAATACTACTACAGTTATTATAAAAAAAGTGGAAAAAGATGCATATCTAATTTGTTGAATTTACATACAACTGTCAGTAAATCATCAGACAATAGGTCAAAATTACAGACATCTGAGCATTTTATTTCAGCTGCAGCACAAGCAATTTAAATATGTGTCTGGTAACACTAGGAAGTAGGCGGGTTTTATAATGGCTGATATCAGTAGATGTTAGACCGACTAAGACTGGAGCATTTTCCTCTGTGATCTAGCTTATCTGTAACCATTTGTTATAATTATCTTATGGACACCCAGCCAGAAAGACCTGATAGTGTCTCTGAAATAATTTTAGTGAACACATACATCATCAGCCGCTTAACCGTGTCCTGGCTAGTGACCCTGCACATGAACTAGCAGTAGGACATGGCAGATTCCTGCTGTGCCTATACCTGACAGCTCTAAATAGGAAATCTGCCAAGCATATCAAGTTAGCGAGTGATTGCTTGCAAGCAAGTGATTAAATTGCAGATTATTTTTATTTGGCAAGAGGAAGAGTAATGAGTCAAAAGTGTTTCTGAGGGCTGAGAGGAGTGCAAGCTGGCATATTGTGCTTGATGCAATATGAAGTCACAGGAGCATGATTTAAAGGCAGAATGGGCTGGAATAATTAAACTCCATTTAGAAAAAATAGTTTGCTGCTGAAGACTCGAAGGAAATCTCAGCTGCCAAGAGGAAGCTTGTGCTGTTTGTGCTTTATCTGCCTGCTTCAAAATGTATCCACTCTGCTCCTTAGTCTCAAAACACAGATATTCGCTATTTATATTCTCAAATGCAGACTTTACAGTGATATATTGTAATTCCTAGTCTTGAATTGTAACTTTTTGAAATGAAGACAAAAAGTTATTACTTTAAGGAAAGATTTTTCCCTTCAGTTTTGTAATGAGAAGCAGGGGAGGGAGTTGGAAGAAGTTTATTAAGCTAATATGTAGAGCTAGACAAAAATGTTGATCAAATAAGATTATTATCTAATGGAAATTACTTTCTGTTTCATTACATTTCTCTTTGTGAATATGTTCAGATAGGAATGCTTGATGAAACAGTGAACTTCCATCTAGCATTTTTATGAAATGTCATTAAAAAACCAGAAACATAACTAGTCAGCAAATGAATAGCAAAGATCAAATCAGTACCAATCAGAACAAATCAATTACTTGGCTTTCTAATGACAATATCTCAGCAATGTCAGTGATGTGCATGAGAGATACTCAGCATGAATGTGCATATTTTTGCAGCGTTTATCCAGTCCCACTATACAAACCTCCCAGTCATGGTAGCTACTTACTACTTATGACCTAGTTTCCTGTTACATGAAGATCTATGAAGTCAACCAGATTTTTCCCATCTCAAAATTCTTTTAAGAAACTATCTAGTGGCATGAAAATCAGCAGGTATCCCATAGTCACAATGAAATGTACATCAGCTGGCTATTGCTTTTACCTAACTTCAAAGATAAAAGCATACTTGAAATTTAAAAAAATAAAAAAGGAATTACCTTTGTCTTCCAGTGCAAATTTTAAAATAGACAATGTGCAAAAAAAAAGGCATTCGTTTGCAGCCCTTGCCTGGGTTCCAAAGTATTAAGGATTATAAGAAGTAATCTAATATATCACATGCTGTGAATTATTTATCAGTTTGTAAAAATATATTGTACTATGGACTGGAAATATTTGAATACTCTATGTAGCATACATAATATCCATTATGCATACATACATACATACACTCTCTCTTTTCTTCTCCCAAAAGGAATTTGATTTCTATTCCTTTATGACAAACTAAAATGGATTTCATTGTTTGCCAACGGTAACTGGTTTGAAATGATCACATAAAATTATTTGTTTGGCAGGAAAAATGCCCAAAGTAGTTTGCTCTCTCTCTGCAGTCACTAACACCACACACTGCACACAAGAAGGTACACAATGCATTTGTGGGCATATTTGTTTCCAAATAAAGACATAATTTGTAATTCAACTGAAGGACTTACGGGAATTTGAGTATAATCAAATGCGACAGAACAAATAGAAAAGTGAATATGTCGGCAACAATCCCTGTTAGTGGATGACTACAAGATTGACTTTCATTTTAAAATACCTCCTTACTTATTCCTGTATAGGTGCTACTGTTATGTGGAACGAAGCTATTTTAAAATTTCATTCAAAACTATTGAGAGTGGTCTGCATAAAAGTCTGTCATGCTTTTACCAATTATTTGCACATGCTGCATTGTGAGTATGGGAATAAAGCCCAAGACATTAGTGAGTCTGAAATTTCATGTTGAGCTGGCTAGCTGTACTGCATTTTTCTTTTTATTTCCTTTCTACATGCAAACACCTTTCCTAGTTGGGGTATGTGCAACATTAAGGGAATGGTGCAGCTGAATGTGATGATGTTATTAACATTGTCTTGAATGACACATGATAATCCAGCAGTCATGATCAAGATATATGATCTTTCTTTCATGACACTATCTTGTTTTATGTCTTTTTTCTAGCAACATTTTTTGGCACATCACACCCATATAAATATTTCTTCTTCTTCAAGCACCTGCTGAAAGAAATCTACTCCATCTCCCTAGCTATGTCACATTTTTACTGCCTCCTAGGAAGCCATGTTTATATGTGAAATATTTGGAAAATAGTCATGGCAAACTCCTCATTTTCTCTCAAAGATGTCAAACCAGTAGTGAAAATACAAACTGAAAATTAGTATTGGCAAAACCCCAGACTCTTAACAAACTGATATTTTGTCTTTTCCAGAGAAAACATTCTAGACTGTTCATTTTCCCACAGAATATGCTTTTGGGGGAAAAACAAAAAATGAAACAAAACAAAACAACAAGAACAACAAAAACAAATCCCAACCAACCAACCAACACAAAAAAAAAAACCAACAAAAAAAGCCCTCACACAACATTCCACACCATACTTTGTTAGTCTGACATGTTAGGTTTTCTTGAATTGAAATACAGTCTATCTGGGTACAGAGAAACGTAAGGAGTGTTTCAAACATGCAGTAACAGTACTTGGCCTGATATGTTTCCAGAAAAATCTATAAAGTACAAATATGTGTTTGGAAATATATACAGGTTCTGATGGGTTAAAAAAAAAAAAAATCACCATATACACAAAATTCAGCAGCAGAACAGGCTGCCCAGAGCAACTGTGCAGTCTCCATTCTTGAAGGTTTACAGGACCAAACAGGATAAAACCCTGAGCACTCTGGACTGAAATCAATGTTGATGCAGCATTGAGCAGGAGACAAAGTGATAGCCTCAAAAAAATCCCTTCTCAACCTGAATAAATCTGTGCTCTCTGACACAGAAAACTAAAAGACAGGGACACAAAACTTCCATATACAGACTTGCATTTCTTTCACTCAGGAATGGAGGTTATAATTTAAATGTTCAGTCTATGTTGTGGGATGTTCTCTTCTACCATCACTAAGAATTACAATACAGAATTACAGAGAAAAACTTAACAACTGCTCTTCTTATAAAATATTTTTCCTGAAATGTTCGTATGACATAAATTTAAATCTCTTAAGTACACATATGTAAAGTAATTACATATATGTATAATAACTAAATATATTATTGTACATACTTAACATGTTATCTTGTATATATGCAAACTATGTGCGGTAGTTAATATAAACCTAATATGCCTTAAAAATGCACTGTAATAACTTGATACTTGGTAACATTATGTTTTCAAAGCCCAGATCATATATATCCTTGCAAATAGAATAAGTTGTTTTAGAAAAAACACGGTAATTCTTAACATTAGCTCTGATCTTAGAGCAGTGCCAGCGTTCCAGAATTCTGTTCAAGTCTTTCCTGCTTCAGCACTAGCACACACACATACAAATTTAGACTTAATGTTTATTTTTTTTTCCTGCAGAGTGCTGGAAAAAAGATTAAGTCATTCATGTTCTGAAAAGTATTACAGGCTGGATGGAAGAGGAGATGGAGATCATCCAGCTAAGCTGGAGTATGAATAAGTAGATCCTATTTGAACAACTGTGAAAGAATTTATTAATTTCACTTGAGATTAATGTTTTGGAGAGAGCTAACACTGTCAAGAACAGGATCCAACATAAGATTTGATCTTTAATACATCATTACAAAGAACTTCAGAGGTGTTAGTGACTCCTGTAGGTGAGAGCACCTACTGAGCATATGGAAGTTACATTTAAGGTCATATACACAGTTTCATTATTATGTATTCAGAAACTGGCACGAATTTTCAATATATGAGTTTAAGTCCAGTCTGAAGAACCTCAGACAAAAGCAAACAATCTACTCCATAAGTAGTTGATATTTTTTAGGTTGCTTTTTCCTTTTTTTAAAATTTTCTCTGTTTTGTAGTGTAAAGCTTACTCACATATCTATGTTTCTTTCAGATCAGGCCCTCACAGAATGTTCCTGTAGATTCAGCTGACCATGATTCTGCAGATAAATGAGAAGTATATGATCTTTATTTCTTTAAAAGGGTGATTCAGACTAACACAGTCGATGTTTCCATATGAAGACCACCAAAATGGAAGTTAATGTGGCTAACTACAGAATGAGCTCACTTCACAGTACAGTCATGAGAATAACAATACTGTCTTGTATTATATCTGACATTGTGGATACAGTTGTACCATCGAGTAAGGAACTAGCAGAAGGTTTAAAATACTCTGTAATAAAAAAAATATTGGTGACAGGGATTGATAGTTACAAGGTTGAAGAGAAGAATAGGCACTCTTAAAAGAGGAAAAATTTTGTACCATATTATATGAGTATCTCGATAAATGATGTGGAACATCAATGACATTAAATTTTTTTCAGATTTATAGTAAATAATGCTAAGAAAAATTCAGTCTTACAAAGCTTGAAGAGAATATATCAAACTTGGTAACACAGCCTCAGCTGATCTTATAGCAGGTAAATCTAAAATCATGTTTGAAAACTAAGAATGAAAATGACATTCACCAGCTAGGCCAGCTTATATTTTGGAAAGCAGAAGGAATGAAAAGGCCTTTGGAAAAATGACATATATGTTTGACTCAAGATGAGCTGCTGGTGCAGCATAAGGCTATGGTAATAATGAATGCTGTGAAAGCACAGAGATGTATAGAGCAGGAAATACTCAATGAAAATGAGGACTAGATTTTTCACAAAGGTCACAGATGACAAACATAGAGGACACATTTTATGGCTCTTTAGAGGGTTTTGACTGCATGTGTGTCACAGAGCTCCTTTCCTGCCCTTATGGCTACTCCAGGATATAGTATCTCAGAAAATTCTCTTTTTGACCACGTGTGCCAAACCAACAGAACCTACCATGCTTGGCATATATGCATCCTTGTACCAAAAGTATCTGTAAAAACAGCTGATTTAAGTGATGCAGAAAGTGCATATTGGATACTAGCTTTACATGCAAAGAGTGAAGACAGAGCACTACATTCAGCATATGCAGCACAACACAGCATCCCAGCTACATAGTTTTTTACCTGTATGTTATATAACTCAGCTATGGCTAAGTTTCATCAATCCATATCAGAAATGAGATGAATGGCTGAGCACCTGAGGTCTCCTGTTCACTCTGTGATTTATGCACATTGTGCTGACAGCTTATCATGTTTCCCAACCAACCTTTATAACACTTAAGTCATCTTTGATTCTAGACTTAGCTTTGGAAATAATTAGTCACATGTAAAATATGCCAAGCTGTATATAACTAGTTTCCATTTTATGGGCATAAACACTCTTGACTAGTTTGCAGATGTTTGCTCCATACATAATATATTTACTGTTGTTTGTTCATTATCTCGGAACAGCCACCTTCGATTTAACTCCTGGCAGTGGGATTAATATAAAATAAATACATATAGAGACTACCATACACTCCTCCCC
>VXBC01007860.1:58792-111438 GCA_013399945.1 Ploceus nigricollis
AATATTCTGATAGTAAAGATCATGTTTATTGGTGTCCACAATTTTAAAAAGCTGCAGACAAACAGAAAACCAGTAAAAAAAACACTATTTGAACAACCTGATGTTTGAAAAAGGTGGTTTGCAGATTTTCTGGTATATCCAGGGAAAGGGTAAGAGGTGACTTGATTACAGTCTACAATTACTTACAATGAGAAGATTTCTGATTGCAAATAGCCCTTTAATTTAACAAATGAAGCATAACAAGATCCAATATTTGAAGATGGAAGCTAGATGATTGATATTAAACTAGGTGCATATTTTTATCAGTGACTCTAATCAACTATTTGGACTATTTACCTAGGGAAGTACTTGGTTCGTCATCACTGAGAACTTTAAATGAAAATTCTATGTTCCTGAAAGATATGTAATATCTCAAGCAGAAATTATAGACTTTATGCAGGAAGCACTTGAAGGAATTCTGTCTTGTATTATGCTGTAGTTCTGACTAGTTGATTATTATGGCCTCTTCTAGTCCTAAAAGTTGAGTGAAATTTAGTTTCATTAAAATCAATGTGAATTTTGTCACTGACTAAAATCAGGATTTTTCCATCTGAGTTTACACTACACCCCTTTACAGCTTCACTAACACAATAAAAATACCTTCAAGTATGCAGAAATTTAATAATATTTAATTGTCTTCAACACTCCTAGGGTGATGAAAAAAGCCTTATATGTAATACAAATTAGACATTCCTAAAAACTATAAATGAATACTTTTAGAAACTGGAGTTGAAAGATTATGTTTCAACTAGTCTCCTACCATGAAGTTCGAAGCACATACTTAAATTTGCCAGCTGTAAAGTGTTGCTGATAATAAGTTAAGGCTGATATAAATCAATAGAAGGAAGCAACTTCCCCTCTTTCTTGTGCTTAAAAAACCTGTTGTCTCCCTTGGACAATAAGGAGTCCTTTTTGGAGTATTAAAATTGTTCTTTCGTCATTTATAATAAGGCACTCAGCCACTGTGTCAGAAGGCTGTCATAAAAAATGTATGTGGTAGAGCGACATTAATAATTAGACGTATTAAGAAATTTCAATACAAGTTAAAGATATAGATTTAGGATTTTCATTACTGCAAGCAAGAAATTATACAGTTAGAAAAAAAGAAAAAAATCAGGGATACAGACAAGCCAATCTGAGTTCTACTACATCCCTTCTCTTCTGGTATGAAAATAAAAGTATATGCTGTAGACTGAAGAGAAAAAAAAAACCCAAATAATTTCATTTCTTAGAGTTATTATATAAAGAAAAATTAAAAAGGCAAAGGACTTGCCATTGAAAGAGACCATAGTGCTTAAACGCATTAGGTATTCTTCCTGGTTTGTGTATCTAGATTTGCAGTAAAGAGAGAGTGGGGCTTAAAATGTTTTATGTTACTAGGTTTACATAGGCTGAATGCCACTGTAAGTGTGGAGCTGGAGCATCAGGTTTATCCATACAACAGCTCACAGGACAGGGCAGAGTTATTATCTCCCATTCTTGAGGTGGGGACTCGTGAGAAGAGCCACAAAATCAAATTCCCCAAGAATTTCCACTCCTGACCACGAACTGTATCAAGGTACATCCAGAAGCATCTGTCAGGATGCCAACAGTGTTATGCATCCAAAAACTGAGCAAGCAGCCCTGCCACAGAGACTGAGATGCCAAACAAGTCTGTGTCAGGACTTGCTGAATACAATTGTCCTTAGAACACAGCATGAATGTCTCATCTCAGCTGCAGGCACCCTGGAACCAGCAGTGTTGACACATGGACTGCAGGATAAAGAACATGTGATTTAGTCCTCCTTTTTTTGTGGTCTGGTAGACAGTAGAGACACAGACAAAGTGGTAGTGTGTCCACCTGCTGCTAAAGGGATGGGGAGTACTATGGGTATCACAGCAATTCATTCTTCTGATAGATTAATGACCAAATTAATCAGACAGAGAAAAAGCAGTTCCCTTATCCACCTCAAAGGCCATTAGAAGCTCAGCTATTGAACGGATGCATAATGCAGAGGGATGAGGTATATTTTGTGAGAAAAGCAATGTGCGTGTGCCCCTATCTGATAGATTTCAGGGACAGGCATCCTATGCGGAATGAGGGCCCCAGAGTCTGGAAAAGATACAATGAATAAGAACACATCAGTATGGCATTTCCAGCTGCCTATGTACCACCTTGTACAAAGCACATCATCCTGCCTACAACATCTCCTGTAGCTGCATTAACTTAATCAACAGAGGAAAATATACTTTATGTTCAGACTCCTTTTACCTGTCCCTCTCTCCAAAGTTCATAAATCTCTGCCACAGCAAGAGTATAAGTGCAGGTTTACTAAATCTGAGTCAGGCACTCCAGCATCCCAACACATGAAATTTAAATCTTCTTTACAGGCAAAAATAACAGCTTTCTTCATGTCCTTTAGGAACAGATTACATGCTAACAGTCCACTGTGAGATTTCTTTTATTGAATTCCCTAATACTGGAAGCACTTTGGTCAAGAAGATAGCAGACTAGTCTTTTGTCTCTTTGTGAAGATAAGTCAAATTTTAAAATATAAATAACTTAAAGACATTTGTGTGTATAATCCACGTATCATTCTAAATGTTAAATTATTAAAAACCCCTCAGGTAGGAGAGATTAAAAATTCCTACTGAACTATGGCAATGAATATGACTTTTATTTATTATTAAATGGATATTAATAGACTAAAGAGTTGGTAAATACATTTTACATAAAAAACATTTAGTCCTAATAGGGCAAATGGAAGGATTCCATGCTAATTTCTAACTTGAAAAATTCTTCCTTTCACATCTTAGCTGCTTCGCTTCCTTTTATATTGATTTTGGGTTTCCAGACAATGAGATTATATTTTGAAGCATTCACACAGGAGAGCATAAGGACAAGGCTATAACAAAACAATTAGATTCATATAAATGAGTCTCTAAAGACTTGAGTAAAGCATTATTCTTTGTTCACAAAATTATCAAATTTCTTCTTTCACCCATCCATCACATTAAGTGGTGCAAAACAGTTTTAAGAAAGCAGATATAATTTTAGTCCACCAGACAAGAAATAATTCAGACTTTTGATGACCCTACGTGGAAACACCTTTTTTAGAATGCAAAAAATAGTGATGTTATCAAATTATTCTTAAGCAAGTCTGTCACGGAGTTGCTCCTGTTTACAACAAAAGATAGACAACGTAACATTAAGCATAACAGTAACCTCAATATCAATTACAAGACCAAGTACTCATGAAAAACATTTGTGTCAGGATTTTCCGTAATTCAGTATTCATGCACTTGAGCAATAGAAAATGCAGCTGGAATATAAACTATACATAGGACCTCATCAGGATAAAAATGAGATCCTGATTTCTTGCACACAAAACTGGACCGTGTGCGGACTGAAGTATTTTTATACGAACCCAAAATTTGTCATTGGAGGCAGAAGATTTCTTGTAGCTCTGCTTTTCCTTGTTCTCTCCTAGACCCATTAAGGGGCAAAGATGGGATGGGCAGAGGAAGCTAAGAGGAAAATAGTAAAATTGAGAGAGGCCATTTCCCTGGAACAAAGGCTTGTCTGTATGAAATATCTGCTTCCAAACCAAAAGATTTCAGACAGACAGGGGAAGCAGAGCATAAAGGGACTACAAGGACAGGAGCCTGCACTACACTATTTCATATACTGGAAAGGCATTAAGGACAGTCCTGAAGAAGATGCCTCAGTAGAGTTTTTTGGGGTTTAGTTTGGGATTTTTTTTTTTTTGCCAATTTACAGCCATAGTTAGCCATACAAACAAGAGCAAATGATAGTTTCAAAATAATTGGTTTTTTTTTTCTCATTGAGTATTTTACTCTATTCAAATAGGTTTTTGCATTGTTTATTTCAATAATAATGAAATACATTGATTGAAAGGTATTCAGAGGACATAGAAATGGTAAGAAAAGACACATTCACATTTCCTATATTTCCTTATGCCTTCTCTCAGATGACTGGGTACGTTTATGGTGAAGAAACAATACATAAGAAACATGCTCAACAACTGTAGCATCTACCTGGCTACCTAAAAGGCAGAAAGGCAGTACAGAAACTGAAGAGCAGGCATGTAGTTGTGCCAGAAATATCCACCCAAGCATAGTCTTGCCCCTCAGCTCCACGAAAAACTTATGTGAAAATTCTATCTCTAATTGTCTTGCACAGATACTTGGGACAAGTGCACCGAGATGCATATCAGGGGTTTTCATATGTTTTTGAAAGTCCCAAATAAAATACTTCAAGGGAGATAAGTTGCAGAACCTTGGGTTTGGACCTCGTTGTTGCCTAGGAATAAAGTAGGTAGGAAGCTATATAATGCTGGCAAGATCAAGGCAACCTAGGACATGCGTAGGAGCAGAAATGCTGATGTTGGTGGTTATTTGATGTAAAAAGCCCAAGAGGCATTCATTGTTTTCAGACATTTATAGGACTGATGAATAAGTAAATGGGGACTTGAGAAGCTGGAGTAGGATGTGAGAAGTCTGTATGTAGGCTTTACATTATATTTTAATTCCAGCTTGCTAATTTTTCTTTCTATAGCTCCACTTCAATAACTGCAAAAGTAGAAGGAGGGACATGACTTGCACTCCCTGATCAAAGAAACTTTGTGTGAGTGGGGCTCATTTATTATAATTACCTCTGCATCACCCTGCCATTTGGTCTTCTATCTAGGGAAATGTTGGCTGCTTAGCATCAATTTTTGTTTCAGTTTTCTGCTACATCTCAGCACCACCATTACACTGTACAACAACTAGTTTTGATGTGTAAGCCAACATATGGCCATTAAACTATTGGCTTCAATGACAAACATAAGGACTCAGAAGTGTGACTTATTAGCATGAAATTATTAAGTTCCTCTTAGAAAATGTGGCCTCATCTTTTCAGTCAAACAAAAATACACACAAAACTAGAGTTACAAGATTTAATTTTCTCAAATGGTACCATTTTATTTCATGTATTGATATTTTATGGGCACAGTTAAAAACCCTTCCTTTAATAAAGGTGTTATCAAATTTAGATTATCTGATCCTCACACTCCTGAGTCTCTCTTTTGATAGATGCCATACTTTGGTTTGTTTTTTTTATTTTCTAAAAAAATAAAGCTTGCAAATTACAGATTCTGAATCTTATTACATATACAAGACGAAGTTTCATGACTATGTAAAAAAAAAAAAAAAAAAGCTTTAGAAAGCCTCAACTGTTTAGCTACAAACGTTACTCTCAGGAAAGGAAATTTGGAAGTACTTTGCCCCCATATTGTGGTGAAAACTCACCCAAAGTTTTTCAATTGCTTGCTTAATGGTGATATACCAAGAATGTTTTTTCCTGTAAGGTCTTGTCATTCTTTCTGTATTCTATGTAATGAATCTTTCCTGTCAAGTTTACCATTTCCCTTTGCTGTTCTCATTAACGTTAGTCATTAAAACACAATTGGGCAAAGTGCTGGTAAACCTACCCTCGGGAAAAACTTTATTTAGAAAGCACACACCATTCTACCAGAGTAGTTTAAAATGCTGCGGTTATTTCCCTGCAAGCTTCAGTGTTTTGGATGATTAAAATAGATTTTTTCAGTATTTGGAGAAAACAATATATTTCAAAAATAATGGAGAAAGTTACGCAGTACTTTAGAAAACCCTTGAAGCTCAATTCTAGGTTCTTAAAATCATAGAGAATAAAATGGGAGGGACTGAATCATCACCTAATTCCTCTGTGTCTCCAAAACAGCATTAGCTATGGTTACATATTTCTGATAGATGTTGTCCAATCTTCATATATCCTTGAAAATATTTGTTACCTTCTCCCAGTAAATAAAAAATATTGCAATCCAAAAATTAAACACATTTCTCTATATGAAATATTGTTTTTATTTTGACTAGTAGCCAGTCCTAACTTCTTCCTCAGCTAATGCATCTTGGAAAATAATTGCCTGTTCCCTTTTCACAGGACACAATGAATTCACATGAAGAATATACTAACAAAGATAGTTTGGTGGAAGAGTTAGAAGTTAGGAGCAACCTAGCCTGAAAAGGAAAAGAGAAAGAAAAAGACCTTTTATATTTTTATTTTCTCATTTTCTAAGACAACATTTGCATAGATTGTGACTGAAAAAACACTAAAAAAATGGGGCTTGGTATAAGTTTTACAGTAGTATGTATTTATGATAAGCTAATCCAAAATAAATTCTAAGCAGAAAAATCAGTTGTTTTGATACTAGCAAATTCCAAACACTTCACAAGCATTTCTGTCTCATAGCAAGACACTTCCTTCTACTTAAAAAATACTTCCCTGAATCAATAATTCTCAGTAATGTATCACTAAGAATAGAGGGTTGATATGAATGGAAGATGTTTTGTATCGAAAAGAAAATTAAGTGCTGCTTACTTTGCCAGAAATAACTGCCTCTGCCTTCGCCTCTCCTCCTCAGAAGTAGATTTATTATTGCCATTATTCATTCCTGTATGTTGTCTTAGGGAACACTTTTATGTGGAAATGTCACTTATTTTCAGATGCCAGTAACTTGAATTGCTTTACAGTTTCATTAAAAGCCACCACTGCTGCTGGCTGCTCAGCAGACATCTCAGCTAGTAAGCTCTGATGTGCTCTTTACAGCCAAGTTGAGAGGCAGTTTTAACTTGTGCTTTCCACTTGCCCTATAAATAAAACACTTTTAAGAGCTAAACGGTCCTGTCTTCTCTTCTTCATTACCAGGCAATGAGTACCTGCAATTTTCAGAGCACTGCAGGATTAAGGACCTTTCCCATCTTACATTTGTGAGCCGCAGCCTGTCAGGCTGTGGCCATGAGCCTGCGCCACGCTCACTTAGGCTTGATGTGTCTCCGGCCCCCCAGACTAGCCAGCCTACTATGGGACACAGAGCACTTTGCCATTCTGCTACACCAGTGTAAAGTGTTACTTTTTGTCTGTGTTTTAGCAAGGAGGGATGACCAGACATACTTTTGACAGATAGCTTGTTACTTGATTGGTTTCTACGCTAAAATTTATACTAAAATAGACAACATGCTCATTTGGGTTTCAACCACAATAAAGGTTTTCTTATTGCTTTATATTTGTCATTCTGGAAAGACAAAGACTGTTTGCCTATTTCCACATGTAACCCAATATTACACATTCAAGAGTTAGGTTAGACTTCACCCCTAGCTCTACTCAAATAATTATTTTAGGTTATTAATTCATACAATATTGATTTACAGAAAAGGGTTTTGACCAAGAGAGAAGAAGCCTTCAGGATTATCCAGTATTAATTCCTGTTAGAAATGAAATTACATTCTTGATGGATTGAAGTTTGCTATAATAGACAAATCAAACGCTTGTAGTTCTAGATGATGAGTGATGCAGGCGATAAGTCCTGTCAGGAAAATCACCTGAGCAAATGGCAGACGTGCTAAACTCAATCAGTAAGGTTCTTTGATTCTTAAAAGCCTAAGAGTACATACATATAGGGAAAACATGAGACAGTGTGTTTTATTTGTTTGTTTACTTGTTTATTTTCTTAATTTTATTACAATTGCTTTAAATAGATTAATAAGGATTAAAAGGGGTGGAGAGCTTTGGGGCTGGTTCTTTTTTTCTCTCTTTAAAGTTCTGTGAACACCATAAGCTGTCAGTAATCCGATTGTAAAAACAAAAAAAATCTCATACCCAGAAAAAAAAGTGTTTCCAGATAAAATTATGCAAGATGGAAATATTTTGCAATAAAAGTATTTCAGCTGTTCTTGCACCTGACTGAGATGAAATCAATTGAGGCTATGAATCAGCAAACTCTTTCTATGCAGAGACATTATGTGACTTGGTTGGTCTTCTCTCCATCTGCTAGCTGATTAAAAAGTCTACTAAGCAGCTCAAGTAGTACAAATAAAGAAGGAATCCAGAGTGTTTGCAAAAAAACCCTTTATCAGTGGCATACAGCTTGCATTCAGTGTACATAAGCAATGAACAAAACTGTTGCATGTGTTCATTATACCATTAATTTAATGTATTTGCTTTCTCGAGTTATAAAGAGTATAGTGGCAGATACTGAGAAATGGAAGTGGTAAAGTAACATCAGTAATTTTCCAATAATTATTATGCCATGCTGTGATATCCTGGTCTTTTAAAGTGTATGTTAAATGGGATACAGTGAGCAAAAAAATAAAAGAAACAGAGATGAGGACAGTGTTACTGGGAACAGGGCCATATGGAAAATAGCAATATTAACAATCTGTTCTTACATATATTTCATCATATCGTTCTCATTTCTCCTGTTTTATAAGTGGCTGACTTGAGCCACGAAACTCTGTGGCACTGAAGTGTCACTGAAGTGGCAATGGCTCAGAAACATTCCATTAAGATGTACATCCAACAGGAGTTTAGCAGCTAAATCCATTTTAGGTGACACATTTGTACTGCATGATAATCTAAGCTGAAAAGAGAACACTATTGGGGCACAACCCTAACAACCCCTGCCATAACCTGAACAAAATCAATGAGGACTGTAAAGACCTTGGGGTTCAAGTGATTTCAAAACCCACAAGTGTCCTTCAGGTATGTAAACAACAAGCAGAAACAGAAGGAAAATATTTGCCTGCTGTTAGACAAGGTGAATTAGTCACCGACAAGGGACACCAGCTTTTTGGAAAGTGACCTGGCGTGGCCAACAAGCTCAATATGAGTGAACAGTGTGCTGCTACATCAAAGCATTCCAATGGGATGCTGGGCTGCATCAGCAAGGCCATCAGCAGCAGAGACAGAGAAGTCATTATCCAACTCTATTCAGTGTTCGTCAGGCCACACCCAGAATAATGTGTTCACTTTTGGTCCCCACTGTGCAAAAAAATAAGTGAGCAGTTTGGAAAGGGTCCAGAGAAGGACCTCAAAGATGACCAAAGGACTGGGAAGTCTGACATGTGAGAAAAGGCTGAGAGAACTGAGTTTGTTCAGCCTTTAGAAAAGAAAGCTTAGGGTAGATCTTATCACTATGTGCTGCTATTTAAAGGGCGATTACAAGAAGGTGGAGACTCCATTTTACAAAGAGTCACATGGAACAGGTGAGGGATAATGGGTTTGAGATACACCTGGAGAGATTCTGATTAGACTCAAGAGGACAAATTTTCATGGTAAGAACTATCAGCCACAGGAATAATCTCCCCGGGGAAATGGAGGATTGATTCCCTAATGTGGGATACTTCTAAGGTCCAGATGGAAGGGTTATCTTGTCTGGACCATGCTTTTGACAAGAAAGTTTGGAGCAGATGATCCTTGAGGCCCTCTTCCCACCTGGTATTCTATGATTCTATGAAACAGCCTTTGAGTCAGTGAATTTGATATTATTAATCACGTGCTGTACATTGTCTTTCAGGGCAATTTTAAGCCTCAGTGAAGCCATGTTTTCTGTGACTTTAAGACTATTTCTTTCTGCCAACCTATTTTTAATAAAAAATCCATCATTTCAGTAGGCTCCTTGACATGTCTTTGTGGGAATGCCTTTGACATCCCTTTTTAAGTGGAACTGTAGATATATTTTATTCATGTTGACTTCTTCTTACCTACATACACATTTTAAAAACAACTGGCCTCTTTCCACACCTTTTAGTGCAGTTTCTTAGCACCTGCCATTTTTATAGTTGTGTACAAGTTAAGGATTGTCTTTGTTCATTTGTATTTGTACACTGCAGATGAAGATCACCTTACAGTCAGAAATAAAAAATAAGCATGATTATCCTTGGCTTATCGGATACTTTTTTAAGTAAACAAAAATGTACATGAAATAATTGGCCCATTTTTCTTCAAGCATAGCAGAGCAGACTAGGAACAGCTAGTTGTGAAACAATGTTAACATAAAAGGATAATGAAGATGGATGCAGCACAAACTTTGATTTTGAAGCTATTCCACAATGTTAATAGTAGAGAAGAGGATCCCTGAGGTTCCCTTTAAATGCTTCTCCAAAGCCAATATACTCAGGAGACACCATAAAAAGGAAACAACTTTTATTGTTACAGAACCCTAATAATGGTGCTTTCTGGTGATTATAGCTTGAAATCGTGTGTCAAAACCAACAAATATAATATTATATCTTCAATACAATCCAGCTATAAATCAGAAAGGATGTTTGGCTGTAGAGAACATAAACAACATAATTAGCCACAACATCTTTTTTTTGTTTAGAATAGTAGGTGGAGATTTGCTAAAAGGTTAAGCACCTGATGAAACCCGAAGGCTCATATCCATAATACTGAAATATGGAAATTCAAATTTTAGCAACGGTGCTTCTCTGCCATGTTATATCTACTACTTATGATGTGCCAGCAAAAAAAAAAAAATTCTATCAATATCCTCCTATATGTCCTTTTTACCTCTGAAAAAGAAAAAAGGAAAGATAGAGCATGCCTTAAATCATAAGAAGAATAAGATCCCTTGGCAAATTTTGGAATAATAATAATAATTGGAATTAACTATTCATTTATTCCACTTAATAGATGAAATTTTGACATTAGTTAGCATCAAAAAATGTGATAGCAAAATGCAGTTAATATGAGACATCTTGCCCAGTTTTAAAGGAACTCTCTTTAGTATTCCTATGTAAATTCCTGTGGACATAATATTAAAGAAAGTCTATGTATAACTTATGAGATAGATCACACAGTTTCATTAGAAATCCTTACACTCTTATTTTTGGACTTCCTGCTTATTGTTTTTATAATTCCAAAAGATACACTGCTAAATGTACCTCCTATAGTCATTAAAATTCACCCACGTAGTAGATTCTTAATCTATGATTATCCAGAGAGAAAATATTAGGAGTCAAGAAAAGAATCTGAATGTCTGTTCTCTGACTTAGATGACCCTGAGATTCTGTGAGCAGTACTGGGAAAAAAAAGTACCTTTATCCTTCATAGTGTTGGTCAAAGAACTGAGTCTTTCAATGTGATATGCATGATGACCTATATCAAAGAAAGTGGGTACAGAAAAATGATGTTTTTTTTAATCTCCTGATTGCTAATACAGTGTTTACAATTCCAAGACTAACAAAAAGTTATCATCAAAAAGAAAAAGTTATCATTTTTCATATTTAATTTTTAAAACTCCTGAGTTTTAATTTTAAAACAATTGAGTTTGTTCCTCAACATTTGATAATTTATTTTGTATTAAAATATCAACAAGGAGGATAGGAAGAAGATTGTTTTTCTTTCGAAGTAGATCACATGAGAGAAAAAAGGAACAAGACTTGTACAAAAAATCTATGCACCAAATTTCTCATCGTTAAAACACTTGAGGAATGAAGTGTTAGTGATCATGTTCAACAGAATTTCTATTTTAACTGTGAAAAGTCTTACAAAGTGGCTTAAATAGCAATCTGACTTAAATTTCTGGCAACAGCTGACCCACAGTGGTCATTTCTGCCTACAGGACTAAGAAAACGTTTTAATACTCTTTTTCTTAGATTAAAGAAAGAAAGAGAACAAAAACAATACCAAAAAAACCCAAACCAAAAGAGCAGAAAAGTCAGTCTGAGATGGTTGAGTAGAAATAATTGACATGAAAATTTCAGCATCATTCTTATTCAAAAAAACATGATCATTTTCCTTCAAAGATTTGATTTTAGTTTTTTTGATACCATAAAGGGTGTTGTTTATTATGATGATTTCCTGTAACTAAAAGGTGTTTTGTAGTGTGGGTTTTTTTTTTAAATCAATCAACACTTTTCTATTGAAATGAATCCTCAAAACAGACCCAGTTTATGCCCTGCTAATTAAGAAACAAATTAAGAAAGGACATAGCAGTTATGTGAATATAGAGCAAGAGAAACTATTTGTAATGCTTTCCTCACAAATTTACCTCTCTAAGCCCTAGGAGAAGAGATTGATATCTCACCGGTCGGCATTCCAGGGATGAGAGGTTGCCCTGGCTGCCGGGCAGCGTTTTGCCCTCCCTTGCCCAGGCTTTCCCCGGGGCTCTCGCCCGCCCGCCCGTGGCTGAGGGGCTCAGCCGTGCCCTGCGCTGGGGCCGCTGCAGCCGCGGGCACCGCCTGGGGCCGGCCCGGGCAGCCCCGGCACAGCCCCGGCGCTGCTGCCGCCACCACCGGGGCACCTCGGCCCGAACCGCTGCCAAAAAGAANNTTACTGTCCTGTTCTGCAGGAGGCAGGTGTTTTTGTAGATGGGTAGGTGAAATATTCCCGTATACAGATTCTCAGAAGAAGAAATCTTGGACCTATTGAAAAAAATCTGTAAACAAATTTTCTTCATTCAGAATTGCAAAGCTATATTTAGTTTTTCTTTCTTTTAAAGGTAATAATTTTCTTATTACTTATTACTCTTATTTCATTATATTACAGTATTTTCTCTGTAAAATAACAAAAGCAATGAAGAGACCACATGTAAGAGGAAATCAATAAAAAGGCTCATCTCAAAATCTGTAAATAAAACAAAGTTGTGGGGAAAATATCCCTACCTGAAGAACAAACAGATGCATCCAGAAACAAAAACAATAGATTTATTAGGATCAACAATACTACTGCTTGCAATCAATATGCAAATGCAATTTCTGTGCTCAAACAGAAATACCGTGTGGAGCAGAATACTTATGAACTTAGATGATTAGGCACGGCATGTAAAAAGCTGACCACTTCCATTGTAGGGGCATTATGAAATGACAGCAGGATATATGCAGGATCCATGTTTGTCTCTAAAATCCAGAACATTACATACATAAAATTAAGCTGAAATTTCAAGAAGTCAGACTCTGATATTCAAACACCATTACTGACACTGACCTCAATAGTAATTTTATCATCTTCCAAGCCATTTATGTTAATGCAGTAATATAGTTTTTTATTTTCTTCTCTTTTTTTCTTCTTCTTCTATTCCCTGATGGTTTATTATTGTCAGTGTTTATAGAGGCTGAACTTTGCTCTGTAGATATGAGGCCTAAAAGTTTTCATTAAGAATTAAAGAAAAAATAAAGTGGAAAAAGGTTAAGATTATTCTACATCACAGTGCTTGAGAATTTAAGATAAGTGTAGAACATCATGATGCTTCTAGAAAAACTGTGAGGACTGAAAGCTTAATATCTTTGAACTGACTTAAATAATACACTTACTAAAGGAAGAAAAGGAAGACAACAGATTCTGATTTTCCTTCTGAGAACATATTTCTGTCAGTTGTAGCATAAGATCTAAAATGTCATGTTCATATCAGTGATACCCGCTTCACCTTCTGTTTCCACAAAGCTTTTTGCTCAGGCTTCAGTTGGTGTTTCCTATGAAACACACAAAACTATTTTTTGTCTGTCTGGCACTGACAAGAGACCATTCAACCTAAGATGTCCAGAGCAGAAATTACAGGGTAGAAAACAAATAGAGCATTTAGAATATTGTATTTTCTCTGGGAACTATAGAAAACCTGCCTAAAACTGAAGGTTATCTGCACATTTTTGTAAACTCATTCTACTCAGACAATTTAATCACCTGGTGAGCACTTGCCAAGACACGAAAACACATTTGATATTCTTTTCGTGATGTCTTTGATAGTGCAATCTCTTTTTCCCTTATACCAAGACAGTCCGTTGCTCTCTGGGATATTAGGGTCTTCTGCAGTTCTGCATTCATTCCTCTCTGGTTTCTGATGTGTTTGCAATTTTACTGTTGTGTAAATGTTATCTTGAAATCCTCTCAAGCAGAAAGCACATCACACAAAGCCTGTAATAACACCATGGCACTGTAACTTTACAATTCCCATAACCATACCTAAGTAGTTCCCTCAACCAAAGGGAAGAATTGTAAAGAAACGAATGCACAAGAAGAATTTATTAATGAAAAATAGTGTGTTAAATTTTTATTGAAAGACAGTTTAAGAAATAGAGAAATACAAGGTTCTTCCTTTGAAGAACAGAAAAGCATCTATAAGTTTCTAATTCCAAAGAGTTTCATTAAGAAAGTCAATTCATTGCTCTGTTCTCAATAATAACATTACTTATAGTAAATCTTAAATGTTCCAGAAACATTGGGCCAGGAACTTAGTACTTACAAAATATAAATATAATTAAAATGCATATAGTTTATGTTTATAACCCAGCTATAAATAATGCTTTATAAAAAAATTCTATAAGTATTTTCTTTTTTGTAGAGTTATCTAAATAGCTACTGAGAAAACATATATGGGAAACAAATATGACAATCTAGTGTAATTTTCATACCTCTTTCTGACAGTTTCTATATTATGCCTAATTTATATTTTGGCTAAACCAGATCACAATATTTAACATAAAAATATAGAAATGCTTTGGGGAATAACATGAGAAATGTGTTGTGTTTTGGAGAGCAGCTTCATTGTCAGTTGTCACAGGCCAATTAATGTGTTTGTATGTAAATTATTATTCTTGGACCCATTAGGTCACAGCTGTTCAATAGATATTCAGCTTCTGTCTTCCTGAGGTGAAAAGGAAGCTGTGTGTAGCCAGTTAGTTTCCCTGAATTTTTTTGACTGATGTGTGAATATAAACAAGTCACCAGAGATCCCAGACAACAGACTGTCTCTCCATCCCTACTAAAATTTAAAAAAAAAAAAAGTGATATCAGTAGGATAGAGAGCAGAAATTTCAAATAACAATGTTTAGCTCTGGAAACAAGATTTAGGCATTGAAATCTATAGATTACATCCAATAAAATACAAATTTTCTATCCACAATTATTTATATTTCTAGCCCTAATTTGTGAACTCCTATATTTAGTAATTTTAGGTGCTATGTCACAAGAACATAACAGAACAGAACTGCATTTTCAACCTGTCAAAGCTGCAGAATTTTATTGCAGCTCAGAGAAATAGGGAGGATTGTATTGCAATTAGAGCTAGAAAGGTTCTCACTTTTTAAGACCGAGTGTCTTTGCTGAATACAAAACCCCATACAGTCCACCTGGTAATCTGTGAGAGTATGCAGGACACATCGACTGGGCTGTCTGGCTTGGAGGCAGAGTTCAGCTGTGACCCTGTCTTCCCTCATGCCCTCCTCCTAACAATAAGAGGCTAAATGATTTTTGTGACATTGGCCCAACAGCTCCACTCTTCAGGCACAAAATATAATCAATGATCAGGGCACATTTCTAGGAGTAGGATCTTAGTTACAGCTGTTCTGGTTTTAAAAGTCATACCCGTTTCAAATTGTGCATTTTACTTCTATCACGTTGTTCAAATTGCAGATCACATACACTGGACTGCAAGCTATTTCTTAAATCTGTAGTGGGTTGGATGTTGGTAATTGTTATTGTCAAGGGATCAATCCCATAATAAGAGTAAAAAATCAAGGCCCTATCTCACAAGGCATGATAAAGGAGAAAAAAAACTTTCCTCTATTTCCCTAATGAACTTTTTGCAGCAATGACTATATTATGTGATGAAAATTTACACTGCAGCACTGTGAGAGAAAAGGGGGTTAAAATATTTAGAATATTTGTACTGATTCATAGAGTAAAACCATAAAATCAGAGCTACCTTAATAAAGGTAACCTTAATGTGTAACCTTACCTGCTTGTGTATAACAAAGAGGCAAACTCTGTTTGATTACCTATGTTCCTGAATTGCACCACAGATTAAAACCATTACAAAAGCATAGACAGATTTGCGTTATCTCACCCTAGGATTGCACACATCACTTCTGTGGCAATTTTCTTCCTTCTATCTCAGTAGCCACCAGAAACTAACATATACAGACCTGCACTACCCCTAACCTTACTCTTTATTATAACCTGCAACACTGATTTGTGTTTGTCCAAGAACTAAAATCCTGCTTTGAACCCAGAAATTTGGAATGCATGCTCCTCTTGGGGCATTTGCACTGTGCATGTATTATTACTTCTTGCTGCAGTACAAAGAACTCTAAATTTCACTATCTTTCCACTTTTTTTTTAACCCAGAATTAAATGATGCTTTAGAATAAACAAGTTAGAGTTCATATTTGTAAACATTTCTATGTTTTATGACTATGCATGTTTCATGATCTCAGCTAGACAGCTGTTTCCACAACATCTGAATGTCTACAAGGTAAAAAACAATTTTGGAGGGACAAGGCACTGTGTCACATTGCTGTTCTGTGAGGACAAGGAACAGCAAGTCTTCCACCTGCCAACTTGCTTTCAAAGTAAAATCCCTCTGGGAAAGAGGTTAGTGAGGGACATCCCCTATTGCCACAGGAGGCACGCACTTCATTCAGTGTCATACATTCATCTGCTGAAAATAGGCACAAGAGGGTGGGTGAAAAAAAATCAAGATCTAGCAAACTTGTAGTTTTGGACAGGGATGTCAGAGAGATTTTCACCTCCTTTTGATCCTCTTAATGTAGAATATTCCAGGTTTATATTTGAGTGTATTTCCTAGGATCCAAGTCAATTACTTTTATCTATCTCTGTCTTGTAAAGTTCACTACAATTAGTATTACCATATGTGGCAATCAACATTACTACCAACCATGTAAATTACCTGGTAGCCCCAAAAGAAATGAATGGTGTGCTAAAATAAAAAAAAAAAAAAAAAGAACTTTCCAAAATCAGAAAATAATGACAATAGCTCTCCAATTTCTAATTCTTCACAAAAGCATTAAAATGTTATTAAAATTGCTTTAATTATGTGAGGGCTACTGCAACATTTATTCCAGCCACCTTAAACATCCTGAAATTTCTGAAAGAAACTTTCTATTTTTATTATTTTATTCTCAGAATAAGGAAAATATTATGTAGAAAATTGCCATAGTAATTGGCATAAAATTATCTAGGTCCTTTAAGAGTCTGAATTTCCACTGACTTTGGGGAAAGAATGTAGATACTTTTGAAAACACTGACTAAAATTGTTTTTCCAAAGTCACACAGAATGTCAGTGACAGAACTAAGGCCTCCGGAGTGTTGGCACAATATCTTAACAAGAAGACCATCACATTACTAGAAGAACAATCATAATTGCAAACAGATTACAATTCAGTTAATTGCAAAATAAAGATTTTGCGAAGGAACTGAATTGCAATCAAGTCTACAACATTTTTCTCCTACAACAATCAGTTGAGAAAAATGTCATTGCTTGTATAGAAGTGGAATTTCCCCTTTCAACAGAATACATTATCATTGCCGACTATGTACTTTGGCCAAAACTGTTGAAAGATTTACATAAAGTAACAAAAAAGACAAAAAATATGTAATGTTTATCTGTAAATTAGCTTACTGTGTCAAGGAGAAAGAGAGTGATGATGAATTATCTACACATAATATTATTCTGCAGGTTTAGGAGAAGGAACACTGAAGCATGAGAAAATTTGCACTTCTAAATCCAGTTAAAAAGTTATTAAGAAATAAGGCAAAAGCTTTTAAATTGTAGGTGACATCCTTCTGAGGGGAACTGAGAGCCCTGTATGCCAATCAGATCCATCCCACAAGGAAGAAAGAGATATTAGTAGGAGACTCCCTGGACTGATTTGGCTCTCTGATTATTTCCCACTTCTGGTTGCCCAGGTCAGCAGTAACAATATTGAGAAGTCCTAGGACAATCAAAAAGAACTTCAAGGCACTGTGACAGCAGTGTCCCTTTTTGAAGGGACAGGAGCACAGGTGGTGTGTTTCCTCAATCCCTTCAGTAGCACAGAAGAATGATGAAAGAATCAGAAGAATCCATCTGAGGAATATGTGGCTTAAAGACTGGTGTCATCGATGGAATTTTAGCCTTTTTTTAATCATGGGGTGGTTTGTATAGCACCAGGCCTGCTGTACGAATGGATGGGGTTCACCTGTCTAAAAGGGGGAAAGGATTCTATTCCATGAATTGGCAGGGCTGATCGAGAAGGCTTTAAACTATGTTTGAAGGAGGAAGGAGGTAAGGCCAGGCTCACTAGAAATGGGTGATTGATTCAATGTTGGGGTTCAAACTGGCAGCCCAGCTGAAGAGCATCTACACCAATGCACACAGCATGGACAACAAACAAGAGGAGCTGGAAGCCATGGTACAGAAGGAAAGCTGTGACACAGTAGCCATCACAGAAACATGGTGGGATGACTCGCATGACTGCAGTGCTGCAATGGATGGTCACAAGCTCATCAGAAGGCACAGACAAGGAAGGAGAGGCAGTGGGGTGGCTCTGTACATTGGGGAGTGGTTTGAGGGATCTCAAGGATTGTGAAAATAAGGTTGAAAACAGATGGATAAGAATCAGAGGGAAGGCCATCAAGGCAGCATCCTGGTGGCAGTCTGTCACAGACCACCCAAGAAGGATGAAGAGGAAGATGAAGTATTCTAGGAGTGCCTGGCTGCAGTTTCATGATTGCCAGCCTTAACTCTTGTGGGAGATTTTAACTTACAGGATGTCAATTGGAAACTGAACACAGCTGAGATGAGGCAGTGCTAGGTGGTTCCTGGAGAGTGGGGAGCTTCCTGACACAGCTGGTAAGTGACCCTGCTGAGGGCTGTGCCCTGCTAGACCTGCTGGTTGAAAACAGAGAAGGGCTGGTGGGACATGTGGTAGTTGGAGGGCATAGCAANGTGGTAGTTGGAGGCCATAGCAACCACAAAATGATTGAGTTTTCAATCCTTGGTGAAATAAGGAAGAGGGTCAACAAAACCTCTGCCTTGGACTTCTGGAGTATGAACTTTAGCCTGTTCAGGGCACTGGTTCAGAAAGTCCCTTGGGAAATAATTCCAAATAACAGAAGGATCTAGCAAGTCTGGACACACATTAAGAGGGAAATCTTAAAGGTACAGGAACAGGCTGTCCCTGTCTGCCAAATGATGAGCCTGCAGGGAAGAAATCTGACCTGGCTGAACAGGGAGCTTTTGTTGGAACTCAGGGGAAAAAAAGAGAGTTTATGACCTTTGGAAAAAGTGAGAGGCAGCTCCAGAAAACTACAAGGGTGTCTTTAGGTCATGTAGAAAGGAAAATAGAAGAGTTTAAAATTCAACTAGAACTCAATCTGGCCATTGCTGTGAAAGATAATTATAAGTAGCTTTAAAAATACATCAACAACAAAAGGAGGGTCAAGAAAGATCTCCTTTCTTTATTGGATGATGGGGGGAACCTTGTCACCAAGGATGAGGAAAAGGCTGACATGCATAATGCCTTCTTTACCTCACTCTTCAACAGAGAGCCCAGTTTTCCTCCAGCCCCTGAGCTGGTAGACAGGGACAGGGAGAAGAATTGAACCCCTGCAATCCAGGAGGAAATAGCTGGTGATCTGCTGAACCCCTTAGACATTCACAAGTCTGTGGGATTGGGTGTGGTTCCTCTCATGATACTGACGGAGCTGATGAAAAACTCATCAGTCCTCTCTCCACCATTCATCATCAGTCCTGGCTAACCAGGGAGGACTGAGAAGACTAGAGGTTGGCCAATGTGATGCCCTCCTACAGGAAGGGTTGGAAGTGGGGTCTGAAGAATTACAGGCCTGAAAGCTTGACCTCAGTGCCCAGAAAGGCTATTAACAGATCATCGTTAGTATGATCATGTGGCAAGTTCAGGACAACCAGGGGATCAGGTCCAGCTGTCATGGATTTAGAAAAATTAATTCCTATTTGACCAACCTGATGACCAGGTGACCCAGCTAGACAGATTATGATAGTGTTTATTGCTTTAGTAGTTGAAAACTAACTTTGCTTTAAAATGTTCTCCCTACTAAGAATTTTATTACAACAAAAAAATTATAATTATTTGAATTATTCTGGGAAGAAAACAAAAAGAAATATTAAAAGAATGTAAACTTTAAAAAAGAGAGAGAAATAGGGCAAGCAGATGGGATGGAAACATGAAAAATGCATAATGACATTTTAAGTGTTATTAATCACATTCAAATTCGTGCCTGTTAACTTAGCAGGGACATTCACACAATCAACCTTTCCTACAATGAAATTAGAGAAGATGGTGTTTTCTGGCCTTAAGAAAATCAGTATTGTTATCCTTATTTGTTCAGTTTTATCCAAATTCCAGCAGCTGGTTTTGTTGAGGGAAACAAGAAACAAATTCAGAGCTGAGAAAAAGTACTTGTATAACTCATAATTTTCATATGAACACCTTTAAAGGTTTTCTTCAAAACTGAAAAGACAAATTATAGCAGTAAGCAAAGCAAATCAGCAGTTTTGAATTGTAGTGTTTTGCAAAATTCTCAGGGATAACTTGTAGGGCAACTGAATTAGAAAACCTTTTAGCAGAACACCAGGTCCTCCAAATAAATCCATGACATCCACTGGCTACTTCTGCCTTGGAGTCTTAAGCCATCCTAATACCTGTTGATTTTTAATTTTTATTCCTGGTAATAGTTTTTCATGATATTTATTAAGCAAAAAATTGTGTTTATTCTTTTTGTTTATTTCTAGTCTCAATTCAGTCTGTTAAAAATAAAAAATAATATTCTATCAGTCTGATTTTCATTATGAAACTAATAATAAAATAATTTATTAGTTTTTTGGCTGACTTGTGTTCTTGCTCAACTCATATAAACTGCAATAAATGAATTCTGAAAGAGGATAAACATATGTCTCAGAATTTGTCATCCAGTACAGGGTTTTTTTGATAATATTCCTTCGAACTGGTGTAGACTAACTGTTAAGTAATTTTAGTAATTGTGAAAAAAATACATATGCCTTTAAGAAAAACACCTTTAAAGTGCTGACTTACTAAATCCAGACACTGCTCTGGAACAATCATATTTTTATCATTGTACAAAAATGTGTGTCTTGTCAGCTCTGAAAAATGTTATCATCATGGAGTTTCTCCATGATCCTTTACCTTGGAATTTTATTGCTTGTGAAAAATTGCATTATATAATCACTTAAAATTATTTATTATCTTGTAGACAATAAGTCTTCCGTGGAAAATTACTTCTTGCTCAAAACACATGTATTCCTTTTGTGCATGTGGAGTTATGTGCACTTTTTTAAACTGTATTTTATTTCTCATCATTGCACAGTGAACACAATTCACTTTCCACCTAAGGTTATGTTTTTTATGGTAGAGGATAAGAATTGTTTCCTAGATTCATCAGTCCTATCACATAGATTTAAAAATAGTACAGTAGAAGGTGGCAGTTTTAAACATACATGGTTAACAGAAAAATTGGATTCACAACTAACATTCTATTGTGATGGTGCATAACATGAAAAAAACATAACCACTTGAGAAAATATTTTTCCATTTTAAAACAATCTTAGCTTCCAGTAACATTCTAAGCTTGGTCCATCAAAACTTTTCAACATTGGCCTGTAATTATTTTTTTTTAAATCTTCTTATGTATTGGCCCTTCAAACTAAAACCAAACCAAACCAAAGTCACCTGTGCCCCCATTCCCCCGGCGAAAACGAACACTCCTAAAATATCCTAAATAATTATTTTAATTTTTTTCGTTGTTTAAGTTGGTCCATTCCTATAAATATTTTATATTTCAGTGACCTGTTACATTCTGACATTATTATATTTTAAATGCATGGCTACAGATATTTAACATCTGAATGGAAAACTGTATATATGGATTCAATAAACAGAGGCATTTCCTGCTCAAAACTAATTTTATTTTATCCTGTAACACTGAAATGTGCTGATATAGTACAGATTGAAACTGAGGTATGAGTGCAGGTCATCCAAAGGCACAACAAAAAATATGCTGAAAAATGCTCATTGACTCTATGTTATACACAGACCAAAAATAAAATCTGTATTTGTGAGTTCATCAAAGCTCTTCAGTCTACCAAGAGGTATTAGCAAAAACGCTTTCCTGCTTTCAAGGTAATTGACCAAGATATGGTACCAATTAACATGTAGTTTGGACTAAATACTTACTCAAGCACACAGACACAAGTTTTAGTTGGACTGCCTGAGTCACAGATTAGAAACACAGGCAGAACCACCTTCAGGTCAGTTCTCTACTCTACTGGCAGAGTAGCTGTCACATCAGATGAAACATCCAGGAAGGAGGGAAGAGGGCTATGAACTTTTTTCCATTTAAGTTTCCAAGCAGTAGGTTGAACCAAGCGATCTGATAGCTATGGTCCTGCTTTCTCGTTTGTATCTATATAAAGCCAGATACAGAAACCAGGGAGCATAGGAGAAAAAAATAGAATAATCTGATTTTAGAGGGAAGAAGAAAATTTAGTATCAGCCAGAAGCAGCAGATGTTATGATGGCTCAAGACAGATCTATTTCTTCAAAATTCTCCTTGACTCACTTTTATGCACTTTTGTTTCTCCATCTATCTCATATCAGGACAACCAGGTTTGCATCCTTCATGCTTGTGGTAGTGACAATTCAATTTGCTTTTAAAGAAAAACACATCTTGAGACAGACTTGACTACACAGAGTCTTAACCCATCCTTGGAATAGGTGAGGAGCAAAAGGAGAGACTGTGCTTGGCTCTTTTGAGTCTAGAATAATTGATTCAGCTGAGAGTAAGAAATAGGTCACGTACTTGGATTTGACACTTCTTTATCAGTCCTATCCACTGATATTAGGAAAGTTTTCATTTATTCGTCAGCAAAAAATATATTTTGTCTCTGGGTTTCATGCTTTGCCTTGGTTTGGGCCTTGTGTAAAACTTCACTGTCTCCTTTTGAAGATTAGGTAGAGATTCAGTAGAGCATTATGGACTTATGTTTGTATCATATCTGTTTTGGGAGGATCCCTTCCTCCACACAGAGAATGTAAAAGAGTCTGATCTTGAAAAAAAGAAGGCAGAAAATTATAGAAACCCTTACTTACTGCAAAGCAGTGAATTTATCAGTGACTCAAATACACTCTCAATGGTCTTTTATTTTTTGTTATTTTTCCTTGGTCGGCAGGAGCTTCACACCCTTCTCCACACACAAAATGTCAGTGTCTGCTTCTTTGACTGTCCATTGAGCAGTCAAATAAAGTCACCCCAGGACAGAATGATAACCATTCATCTGACTCTGCATGGATTCGAACTTAGGATTGTAATGCAGCAATCATCTACATGGAGTCAGTTATTTTAATATTCTCCTCAAGAAAGCTGATAATGAAACCTTTTTTATTTATGTATTTTGAGTAGGACATTTTAGTTTAAGTATCAATGAAATATGCCATTGTTAATATTAACCAGAGGCATTTTTATTTTATTAAATTTTTGAATTATATTTGCTAGTTCTAATTAGCTGCTTTTATCGTCATAATTTTTAAGGATTTCTATTAGTTCAGGGATGGAATTTAATTAGAATATGACATTATTTGATACTGCAGGGAGACTTTAGATTTAGTAGTTAAAATTAAATAACATAGCCCTAGCCTTTGCAATGTTTTTCAAATTATTTAATTATCCAATTACAGCTTATTTAAGATGTACACGTTATTTACCTTGAGACACAACTCCCATTGTGGTTTGATTCAGCTGATAGGTTCCAGGTTTGTTCAGACAGTATTTGGACTTTGTGACTTCGGCAATCTTCACTGTTATTAAATAGGTCTAATAATCTGAATAACAGATCCTACAATGTCGTTGCATTTGTGTATATCTCTGTACTCAAGATTAAATTCAAAGTTTCATACGGTTCCCATGAGCATTTTTACTACACTGCAGTAAAACTCGTCTGTTGTCTACCCAACTTGTTTTACTTTCAATCCATCCATTCTTAAGAGAAATTTCCAACATTGCAGAGAAAATAAATAAAAACAAAGTCAGAGATTCTACAGTCCTACTTCATGAACAATTTAGTGTGCTTTAAAGAGATTGCATTAATTCTCCACCCTAAAAAAGACCCTTAACCACAAAAAAGTATATGTTTTTCCTAAAGCATTCAAATATAGCTCAGTTAAGTATCAAAAGCCAGATGAAAAGCCAGAGTCACCCAGAGGGGCAGAAGTCTTTACTTGCTTTATACAGATAGCAAGAGGTCACAGTCTTTCACCCTTTGAACATTCAGAGAATGCACATGTCACCGAGTCCTTATGACAGTTATTCTTTTGTCCTGAAAGGTGGGTGAATTTACTGCTTTGTTGTAGAGAGAATATTGTATTGCTTTCCAGTTTCTTCAGACATGATGCTTCACTCAAGCATGGCTACAGTATTCCTGCAATTCAAAAAACCCGGTGGCCTTTCATAGTAGGCTGAGACCTTGTCCTATGGTTACATGAGCAACACAACTTGAAGAGACAGAAGGCAAGTAGCTCTCTCCCTGCTCGCAAAAGGCTTTCTTGCTGAAAGAGTGAGTGAAAACTGCAATTCCTGAACACTGCTGCTGAAGGTGGGCAGTGGGGCATGCAGCCCTAATTTTCCTCAACCTACAGTGAGGAACTGCAGTCTGAGAGTGCTATTTCATGTTATTTATAGTTAAGACTAACTTGCAGTTTGGTGATACCTAAAAAGGGGGGATCCCACAGACACATCTGGCTTAAATGCTGAGTGCTCTTTACGTACTAACAATTCCTCATCCCACCTAGGAAAGTTTGTCCCCGCAGTGAGCCGTGGGGCTGTCTCTGTTAGCCATGCTCCTAACACCAGACTGTGACACCCACCTGCAGGGTGATGTCCCAGCCCTGCTGGACCTGTCCCCAGGGAGGGGCCTGATCTCTGGGCCTGGGTCTGCCTCGGTGACCCCTGGCTGCCCTGCTCCTGGCTGGGGCACTGGGACAGTCCCTGGCTGGTGAGGCCTGTTATGTACTTAGAAAAATCTCTTTACTACGAAAAGATTTCAGGAAGTTTATAAGGGTTTGTTCTGAAACTTCAACCAGTACAGATGAAAGAGGCAGAAGGAAATAATGAAAATAGGGACTACCTTCAACAGATCTGAAAAGAGCACATAAAAACTTATAAAATGAGAGAAAAAACTAGGTTTATGAATATGTTACTGAGAAAGAAAACAAAGAATTCCTAAGAAAATTTGTGTTTCAGGCAGTATCCTAAAAACCATTAAATTCAAATTCATTTTAAAAATGTAGGCTATAGCTATATCACTGACCCAAGATTTCTCATTTTTTTGAGGTTTGATGTAATAATGAGATCATTCTCACATTTTTGGCCTTGGAACAAAATGAATCTTTCCATTTTACTTTCTCAAGCCACTCCATTTTGGTGAAAGAAGAAAATGACTACAACCTTCTTGTCTGTAAAATGCAGCTCAAAAGCTCCTCATCCTTCTCCTTTACAGAAAGATGCCATAAAAATTATAGAGTGCAAAACGTTAGTAATAGCAACACAAAGTCAGGAGTTCCACAGGCAAGTTTCTTAAAGCGCTCTGGTTTTGTAAATATTCAATATTGTTTATTGCCGAGGTAAAACAGAGAGAAATGTTTTCTTGCATCCCTCGCAGTCACAATCTGCTATTGTACCTACCTGCAGTGATATTTGCACTGACACCTGCAAGGGCTTCCCATACATAATGCAGCCATCATTGTCTCCCTGTACATGCTCAGAACCCAGAGAAACCATGACGTGCAGCTGAAGCTGTACATCTGGAGCTTCACTGACATGAATGGCGGGTTTACGTGCCTGGCACACTCCAGAATCACAGTAGGATTTCTGAAAAAGTTTCCTTTTTTTTTTACTAACTCGGTACAGGAGTAAACAAGAAAAACAGTGAGGAGCTGAGCTTGAAGATCATACTCCAACTTGCTCTTTATCACAGAGATCTGAAACAAATAAGTGACAGGGTTTTCCAAGCTATAGTGTTGCAATGTGCCTTATCCTTAAGGCTGCAATCATACTGACTACAAAGCTTTTGCCCTTATAAGTTTCTCAAAATGGGGGAATGCCTCTCTCATGAGGGAAGATGCAGGAGATTTTTGTTGAAGGCTGTGGAATCGATGGATTGGTTTGCAACAGGAGAACATACTAGCTACATTTTGTGAAGGGAGAGGTTGTAGGATCACTGAAGCCAGTGATCGCCTTTCTCAAAGAAGTCAAAAGAATGAGGTTCTTCTACACTTAAAAAATTAAAAAGAGTTAGATGAACGGGGCTGGTCATATGACAAATACTGACTACATATAAATACACATGCACAAAATGTATTCAGGATACGTTTTCTTCAACTCTGTACTACATAATGCTTCACAGCTGGTGGCAACAGCATAAAGTACCTTTTTACTTTTACCTTTCAGGTAAAATGCAAGTTGGAGTTTCTCTATAATGGAGTAAATACGTACATAGGAAAATTCCTGATTTTACTGCAGATTGATTTATGCTCTGCAGAAAGGCATTGGTTTACTCACAGAAGGCAATTGAGAATTTCCTTATTTCTTTCAGCTTTCATTGAAAGTGCTCTGAAAAATACTGTTGCAGAAAAACTAAGTGACAAGTTTCCATGCCTGTACAAATGAATGAACTCAGGTTTTGTGTGTATTAATAACTTCTGTTTTATTTTACTGAGTTTTTAAAAAGTAAAACGAACATTTATGAACCCACCAAGAAAGGGAAATGTAGAAGGAAGTTACATTATACATTATGAATAACTGCAACTTGGAGGGGTTAATGATTTAGAACTAGATCTAATAGTCTGTATAAATGCCTACATAGAGAAGGAAATTTTTCATGATTTGTAAGAAATTAGGTATGCAATAAAATGAATTGTACATTAATTTAAACACCTGCCTTTGACATACTTCTGAGATCGATGTTCTGCTTACTGGCCTTTCCAAACTTCTTCGCAAAGCTAGAACTCAGGTAAAATCATTTCAAGCAGAAATCATTTGCCACAAGAGCTCAGTAAAACATCTTAACAACATAATTTGCTTTATAAAAAATTCTGCATAAAAAATCTATGACATTTTGGGGTGGTGGACCACATTATACAGGAAATAACTTCATGAACTGATCTTTTTTCTTATTCACGCCATGTGGAATTTGCTTCTGATTTGCAATTCTGTAGGATTATTATGGCAATGACACCAGTTGCAAATGTGGAACAGCAATCTGAGGATAGCAGTCCTGCAGACTGTCAGGTTAGTCCATTTCTCTCATGTGGGTTGCTCATTGACCTTCTCTCCAGAACTCCAAGTCAACTGCAACTCAAATCTTGATCAAAGATCTCTGGTGCAGGAAGGCAAGGGCAGCGCCATCTGACCTGCAGCAGAGGTAGCACCCAGAAGCAGAAATAATTCCCACTCTTTCCTCTCTGCTTGCCATGAGAAAGCTAGCTGCTTCCCAAACTCTCTCCTTTCTCTTCAAGACGAAAGAAGAGTATTATTTTCACATTTTACAAGCTTTAATAGGCTACTTTTTCCCAGCATGCAAGAAAGCAGAGCAGACAGGAGGCTTTTAGCTCAAGACTAGATTTCATGTTATGATTGAAACCAGAGAAATAATTATTTTCTCTATTTTCAATTATTATTAATAAAAACTTATAGCAACATTAAGGACTCAGAGCAATATTGGTGGTACTAAAACACTAGAAAATGCTTAATGACTTAGTTTCCTTTGATATTTCATGCATATTTAAACAACACAAGGCCGAATCCTGGTGTGTTGCACAATTTGAAACCAAACTATTAAATCTCTGAGCTGTCTTAGTAGCTTTTTATGAGGTAGAATTAAAACCAGAGTTTATTATATTTATGGTTTCATAACCACAGAATAAGCTGAGTTGGAAGGGACCCATCAGGATCATCAGGATCATCGGACGCTTGATGCACATCCTGCCCAGCATAGCACCGTCTCCAAGAGTGACACAATGTACCTGAAGGTATAGCCCAAACACCTCTTGAACTCTGTCAGGCTTGGTGCTGTGACCACTTCCCTGAGGAGCCTGTTCCAGTGCCCAAAGCTGCATTGACTTGGGAGCCTGAAGCCTCAGTTGTCTGCTTTCCCTCTTGCCTAGCAGTTTCTCAGCTGTCTGGGTTTCCAGAGATTATGAGAAGCTCTGGCTCCTGGGAAAGAGCGATACAGTGTGATTAATTCTCCCTCACAAAGAATTACAGCATTTGGAAGTTTTCTTGCAAAGTGGAGTAGAATCAATTTGTTATAATCTCTTTTTATAATCTCTAATAAATATTTCACCTTTTTATTCTGGAGCAGAAATGTGCTGTAAAAATGCACAGCCACAATGTGAATTGTGATTCACAATTTGATGTGAATATATATGAGTCTCTAAGACTGAATTTTTTTTAGTACTTGTTCGGCACAAATAACATCCTTAAGTTAATGAGTAAAAACATATTTTATTACACCTAGAGGGTTGTTTTTTTTCGGTTTTTTTGTTATGGAACAAACAAAAGCAAAGGTTGGCTCTAGATTTCATATTCTGATTTGGAATTGGAGATGATTAAACAATTTATATTTTGTTACATATCATTTTTTTTATTCTCAAACCCCAGGCGTGCTTGACGCACAAACAGCAAAAAAGGAGAATTGCTTTTCTCACTTTACTAGGCATACAGAAACACACTCACATTATCTTTGGATTCTAGTTCTTTCCTTTAATGAGCATTTTAAGAGTTTGCATTTTGAAAGGAAAAATAAATTAAATTTGGTTTTGTGCAGAACAATACATGTGTTGTATCCCAGTCCAGCAAAGAAATCCCACACTGCAGCTGTCAAGTTTGTAATTGGATTTAGAGTCATCTCTATTTCCACAAGAATGAGAAAACAGACAAACAAGGTAGTCATAAGACAGCCACATAACGGGTTGTTTCCTATTTGTGTTTTTGTTCAGCACTATTGTGGCACTAATACACCAGTTCTGCTTCTGGGAGGAGCTGCAATGCACATTAAAAATGGAATTATTTCACAATTTTCAATGGCATTGTGGGCAGTAATGTCAGAGAAAGGTTTTAGTTTGAACCTAAGAGAAGAAAGACTGCATGATCAGATTAAAACTCATATTCTGTGTTTCTATCAACATTAAAATGGATTGCAGCGTAGCTGTGAAGACTGAGCCTGCTTCAGGCTCAGAATAAGATCTTGGGTTAGGAAGTAACAGTTCAACACAACATTATCTCTCCATGTTAATTTATGTCATTATAATGATTTATAGTTGATATTGTTTTTGTCTCACCTTGATGGTTGCAAAAACATTATTCACTATCAGATGCAGTGCCTTTTGTCCAATTTTCTAAATGTCACTACTAAAAGAAACTATGTAAAACATTTTAATTAATGCTGAATTAATCAAAGTGAAGAGAAAAATGTTCATTGTACTGCTTCAGGAAAAAAAAAAACCAAGTTATAATAAATTAATCTCTCCATGTTCCCATTTGTAGCATAACAGTGAACTATAGAGGTTATTAAAAGAGAGTGATTCCATTTTCATCATTTAGGAGTATCTACTTTTATAACATTTTTACAATATTTTTTGGTCTTTATGATCTAAGTGTACAACTTGTGCTTATTTGTTTGTAAGTTCCATATTTTTAGAAGAAAGGTTGAAGGGAAACTATAGTATAGAGAGGAAGTATAAGAGAAAATACAGAAATCTAGTCATGCTAGGAATTTTCTAATTACAGTGCTAATAAAGGATTACTGAAATGCTGACATCGTGATAGAGAGACCTTCTGATCTTCATTATCATAATTTTTAATTCACCTACTATAAATTTTACATATAGATGCTGCTAGAACGGTTTATTTTGGTCAGATTATTTTATCTAGACATTTGTTTGCTAGATTTTCTAGTAATTTATCTGACAGCTCTGGCATTTATGACTCTCTACCTGGGGAAGAATTTCAACGTAAGTTTCCCACTACATCAGTGTCAAATTACCTTTGTGATATAACTTTTTATGTTTAGTTCCTTTATCCAAACCTACGCTTCTCACTAGAAAATTTTCAGAGCTGGAACTTGAAATGACCCAAATTTATTGTATAAATACACTGAAATGAAAAACCTAGAAGTAGAAGTGCTGCATCCAGTAATCAGAAGGTAATATTTTTCTCCAGACTGTCAAGAGCTTCCATTTTTATTCTCTTCACATTTGTAAAACGGAATTGTAAAGTATATTACAACCTTGCAACTTTCTCAAAAAATCTTATGTGGAATTTCAGAATCTGCAGATGTAGTAATTATTTTTATTGCCATTATTTATTCCCGTATGACAAGAAGTACCTCTTCTAATCCTGGTGTATCAACCTTACAAATTAGTGCACAAGCTAAAGGTATGATTTCTTTCTCCTTCATTTCTTTTTTAGTTTTTTCTTTTTACAGCTCCACCATAGAAACAAGTTCAATGAAGGGCCTATTTGAAGGGATGTTTAGAACTCAACTCACATTTCTTCAAATCATATTTAAATTTTTCAGAGAAATCTGAAAGTATTTTAGAGGAGGATAGACCCAGTGAATATTCACCTTGGATGCACTTGTGAAGATTGTGCCTTCATAGTGTTTCACTGAATGTTGAACATGTATAAAATTGTCTCAAACTGAGAAATGGAGCAAATGTTATCCTTACCCACACCTTCTGTAATTCATAATGGTGGAGATGTTAGAGATACAAAAAACTGATCCTTTAAAACAAACAAACAAAAAAGAAAAGCCCTGAGGCTAACTTTAAAGGTTAAGCAGCCTTTCTTTCTTCTTTGCTTCATCTTTTGATATTGCCAGCTTCTTTATTTATTCATTTTAACTTCCAAGCTGCTCAGCTGGCGGATGGAGCCTCTTAGTGTAATAATGATATAAGCCTCCATTCCCGCTTGTAAAAAAGAAGTATCCATGGACAAATGAAAATTATCTCTCTGCTTCCACGTCAGTCTCCTAAGACTTCTCATCTGAGAACTGGTACCTGTTTGACAGTGGTACGAAAGTGGTATTTGTTGAAGAGTTTCATAATTTCTGCTTGGGAATTACATATTGTCTCTACACTGCAGGTCAGTCCTTCTCTGTCTCAGAGTAAATCACCTCTGCATACAGGAGAAATCCATTCACTTACTCATAATAAATTTTTTCTGTGGAAGAAGACCAAGACTTGAGCACAATTTAGACTTCTAAGTTATGTTTCTGTATGTTTACATAATGCAACTGGTATATAAAACTACTTACAAGAAAAAATATTCTTGCCACTGAGAGGCTGTAAAACCCTTTAGATATGAATTTAATACAGAGAGAATGCCTAGGATAATAAGGATCAACTGAATCTGGGCAGACAATGTGACTTGGAGATATACAAAGAAAAATAGCTTGGGGTTACTAAACGTAGGGTCTCAGCCCACAGAGAGAATGCTATTGCCTATCAAACTGAAGGGACAAAGAAAGGAGCAAGGTAAAAGAGAGGACATGAAAGGACTGAATGGGTGAGATCCCCCCAGCACACAGCTTTCCCTGTCAGCAAAGGTGAGTTGTGTGTGTAAATGGGCTGTATGACAAGCACCAAAGAGATAAAGCTGTGATCACGAAACTCCTTTGTTTATATTGACTTCATCAAGCAGCTGGGACTCATGGGGAAAATGGGTTTGTACATTCAGAACGCAGTTGCAATATGAAAGGGGAAATGTTGCTGAGTTATAAATTCATGATATGCTGCAGACTGAGTAACTGGTGCAGAGATAGGCAATGGAAGTGAAGGGAGGTCACTGCTAAGTATTTAGTGAGACCTCTATTGAACTGATGACAATTTTCTTTTGTTGAGAGGGAACTCACCAGAGATAACTGAGGACTTTTAGTAAGCCATATAAAGTTTCACCCCCATGGTTTAAGATCCTTAGTACATGTACTCTGAGATATATTCTACTCTTCATGTTAAAGTATGTACTACACAGAAAAACAGTCAATCATTTTTATGCCAATAATTTGCTAAGTAGGATTAGGACTAGCCAGTTAAACATATGATATTCACAGACATCAGGGTGTGTGTATTCACTGGGAATTGAAACATGTTACAGCTGGTCAACGCAGTGGCTTTCACTTACCTAACTAAAAATTGGAGTGTGTCTTGCACAGTTCAGACTAAATGATAAGGAAAGCATTAGTTAGAAAAAATTTTAAAATAATAATTTAAAATAGGAACAGAATCTAGTAAAAACCAGTTCAGTTACTTTAAAAGATCACTAAAACATCAATAAAGGAAGATTTTCATTAAATATGGATTACAGGACAGTTTTATTAAAAAATTGCAACTTTTCTCCTTTTGAATTAAAATAAAGTCAATAGTGTTCATTATTTATATTTCAGGCCATATGTGAAATATCTGCATATTATTTTGGTCCACCAGGTAGTGTTCAGAGATGCAAAAACGGCTGTCTGTGAAATATATTATATAATTTCATATATGAAGACTTTTTTGTATGCATACATAAAACATTCACTCAACGAGAATAGAAAATACATTCTACTATATTTTGGAAAAAAAATGTTTTAACCTTAAGCAATGCAATAATTCATGCCAAAACAAAAAAAAAAAGCCGTACTATTGTATGGATTTTCAAAGAGTTAGAGAGGAATAGACAAGACACAAATAGTTCAGAACAACAACATGACAATGAGTTTTGGGAAGGTTTATAGTGGTGTCTAGTTTTAGGCATTTATTGCAGTGGAGATAAACTGAACTTATACCTTTAGGGTGTCAACTGCAATACAGTTGGCCAGAATGTTCCCAGATACCTGATTTAAAAAGAACTAGGTAAAGATAAAAACAGACAAAGGAATGAGACTGAAGTTGGAAGGCTAGAGGCATAGAACATGACTGAAACACTGCTTGATATTTGTTCAATATTTGTTTGATTGTTATGACAAATGAGATTAAAATTGATACTTTGCTGGCCAGTGACAGTGATATTAAAAAAAAAACCCAACTGTTTCAAAGGAAATATTTGCTATGGTAGTCAATAGCCAGAAAAATTAGTGAAACCTAGACAAGAGGAGAAAAGAGCACACACATAGTGTAATGGAAATCAGTAATGTATATCAGAAATTGCGTTCCTGTGAATTAAATCATTACCTAATTTAGGTTTTTTAAATCAATAATTATTCTTTAATAAAAAAAGTCTCTCGTATCCTAGAACCTTACACAAACTGTTATTATTCTATTCAACAGTTAAACAGGCAATTTCAGGAGAAGTATTTTGAGTATGTTTTCAGGCAAATATATGTTTCTGGATAACCTGACAAGAAACTGAACTCAATGATCTATTGAAGACCATAAGTCTTCTTTTAAAGTAAAACTTAACTTGCAAAAGAACACAGCAAATGGCAAAACTTCCACTAAATTTCTTTCAGAAAATAGCATCTAGATTCTTTTGGTGTCAGGGTGAGGAAAAATGCTACACTGTGATTTCATATCTACTATTATAAAGCCTGCCCAAGGTACTCTGAAGGCTGCCTAACAGAAATCATGTGTTAGATTCTCAAAAAAAAAGAATTTTTATGGGTCTATTCGTTACTTGATTTAAAGCCTTGCTAAATTAAATGCCCAAATGACATGAAATTTGTGTATGCTCATCTCTGTGACTGGTGTTTCAACATTATAACCTGTATGGAAATAAATATCTTTTCCTAATTTTGGAATTCACATTTAACAGCATTTTGTTTTAGGGCATTTTCAATAACTTTGTGCAGAGTAATGTTCTTTCCAAAATTAGGGTGGCAAAATCTGGTCCTTTTTCAGTAAAAATGAGAGCTTGGACCAGACCATGGTTGCATTTTGACGTTCTGCAGAAAGCTCCATTACAATGTCTTAGCTTTGCCCTGCTGAACCTGGAGTACTTGCAATAATCAGTACCCTTCCTAGCCTGTTGAGGGGTTTTTTGGGGTTTTTTGGGGGTTTTGTTTGTTTGTTTGTTTGTTTGTTTTTTGGTTTTGTTTCTTTTTTGTGTTTGTTTTTTTTTATTTTTGGGGCAGGTTGTTTAAGTTTGTTTTTTTTAATTATGAAAAAGCAATATTTAGGAATTAATTTCTGCACTCTTATGTAATCTTTACAACCATAGAAAATGTATGTAAAATTATGTAAACCACTTGTTTGCATGCACAGTGAAAACTACGAAAATCTCATTTTTCAGGCTGTAGCAGGGAAGAAAGCCACAAAATGGTGGAGTGGTATCAACTGCAAAATAAGAAACTTGACAATAGGAATAATAATAATAAAAATTATCTATAATCTTGGTTTTTACCCAGAACACTAACAATAAGGAATCTAAAGGTGACTGATCTATTCCATGGCAACAGAGTCACCAAGTAAAGTGTTAGATATTTCTTAAGTGCATTTTGTTGATATTAGGTACTGAATATAATGTATCTAAAATCCTTTACACATCTTCTTTATTTAATTGACTGATTTATTTACATTGTAAGAAAACAAAGCAGGCAATTTTTTTTGTTTGGTTGGTTTTGTGTTTTTTTGTCTTTCATGTCTAACAGTAAAAGAAAAGAAATTAACAGAATATTACAGATTTGAGTTTGTCTGGGGACTGAATTTGACATTGTGTTTTTAGAAGTATTTGTGACTTAAAAAAGCCCTGCTGGCTTTGAGACACCTTCATTTTTTTGAAAAGTGTTTTATACAGTTGATCAGAAGTTTCCCTCCAGCATGTTAGTTTTTCAAGAAGCTGTTTACACATCTTCCTTTACACCACACTGGCAACACAGAGGGGATTTAAAATGAAAGTAATTTACCTGCAGGTCTAAAACAGATACAGCTTATAAGCCACCACTCAAGATTCATGAAACCTCAGGATCGGTATCCATTACCCATAATATTTTTTTCAAATCATACCTAAAGGTATGTTATGATCTGGTTATTAAAATTATTAGAGAGATGCCTCTGTCCCAGTTAAAGTGCAAACAAGACTGAAGTCAAGAGTATGGATTTTATTTAACAGTAAATTTGGGACAGAGAGAGAGATAGAAAGAAAGAAGAAAAAAGGGAGAGAGAGAAAGAGAGTGATAGAGAGACAAAGTATAAAATATCACTACTCTGTGGATCCTGAAGGCATCCTATTGATCCTCTTCTTCCAGTCTTCTTGGTGGTGAGGGTCCCTCAAAAACACAGAGTCTGTTGGATTAATATACATTCAAGCCAGGTGGGAATGACCAGATATTTCCCCTGGAGGTGTGAGGGGGGGAAAATTTGGCACTGTCTCATGAAACAGACTCTGGATCTGTTGCGTCACTTTGCGTCACATACAGTGCTCTCCGGCAAGGCCTCCAGAATGAGTCTGGGGGGCAATTTGGGGGATCTTTAATGGATTATGACACTTCCTCTGCTGCCCCTCACATGGATGTCCCATGGATGTAGACTTCCCAGGATTGAGGGTTCAAGAGCTGAGTCAGCTTGTGTAAAGGAGGATGGGTTTTCACTACCTCTGACCCCAGGTTATGCTACACACCCAAAACTCTCCTTCTCGCCGCTCAGTTTGTGGGGGAGTGTGTGCAAACCTGGTCTCAGCAGATGAGTCTATGGGGTTGGGCTCCCCTACCCCAAACCCAGCCAGGGATGACTTTCAGGACAGCTCCTGGGTTTGGCTTTCTTGTGGATACATTCTTCTCCCTCAGCCTTGTTTTTTTCGCCCTAGACCTAATTGGACAATAGCATCACTTTTATCTTGTCCCAAGTTGCCTTGAACTGCTTAACTCAATGTCCAAAGTTCCAGTCAGGAGGCATATTCAGGGGTGGACATAGGTGGTCACAGCCTCTTTTTACAGTTTTGTCATAATGGACAAAAAGTCCTTCATAACAATGTCTAAGCCATCAACCATATCATTTCACTTTCACAAGGTATCAGGAAACACAAGGATAATGATAAAAATACAATCCTTCACTTGTTTAAATGCCTGAAAAAATACTATCAATTATATTCCAAATTCTGATTTTTTGAGTTTCAGAAAAAGGTTGGTAAAGGCTAAACAGATAGAAACACTATAGGGCTGTGCTGATTATGGGGTAGAGTTAATTTTCTTCACGGTGGTTGGTACAGTGCTGTGTTTCATATTTTTGTTGAACACGGTGTTGATAATATAGAGATTTTGTTGTTGTTGTTGAGCAGACAACAGCTTACAAACAGCCAAGGCCTTTTCTGCTTTTTGTAGTGTCATTCGGGAGAGGAAGTTGGGGGGGTGCTTGGGAGGTTGGGAGGAGACGCAGCCAGGACAGATGATCCCAAATGATCAGAGGGATATTCCAGACCATATGTCATCATGCTCAGTGTATAAAAGTGGAAGGAAGAAGAAGGAAGGGGAGATGTTTGGAGCGATGGTGTTTGTCTTCCCAAGTCACTGCTGCACATGATGGGTCCCTGCTCTTCTGGAGATGGCTGAACACTTGCCTGCCCATGGAAGTGGTAGATGAATGCCTGGTTTTGCTTTTCCATATTACACTGTCTTTGCCTCAATCCACGTGTTCTCTACCTTTTACCCATCTGATTCTCTCCCTGATCCCACTAGAGGGAGAGTGAAAGAGCTGCTGAGTCGGTCTTGGTGGCTGGCTGAGGATAAAGCACAACAAAGGCCCATTAACTTTTTAAATGAACATACAAGTGACTTGTAGCTTTGGGGGGGAAAAAAAGTCAAAACCCAAACTTCTATCACAAAATACAAAAATAGATTGATCAAGATACTATGTTTTAGTATAGTTCTTGCTTTTCTTTACTGAAATATCCATTATAGTTCTTGCTTTTCTTTACTGAAATATCCATTATCCATAAATAATACATGATGATTTATTTGGATTGCTCCTGAAGTTTCAAAAATTAAGTTTCTTTGAGAGTTTTCTTCTTCATTTACTGATATCTTACTTGGGAGATGGAAACACCTAATAAAAAGCTGGTCATTGCTCAAATACTCATAAAGAATAACATACTAGCAAAAAAATGCATCACAGTCTAAGTCAGAAAAATGTTAACACTGAATAGCACTTGACACTGTTTTAATGATCAGAATTAATTGTCAGCCACATTTGAAAATGAAAGAGAATGGAAAAGATGTTGACTTGTTGAATTAAGTTAGATCAATTCATAAAATCAGTCATCATTCCAGTAAGGGATGGGCAGCTTGCAAGGGGTTAATATGTTCTTAGCACTTTGAAGTCTAAATTACTTTTAGAAAGTAATATCCATATGGTACCTTGAAGGAAGGCCTAAGCAGTAAACTTTAACTGCTGCCTGAGTTGGCAATCATTTCATAGAGACAAGACACTGCACAAGAAATTGCTCCATAAATAAGATCCCTTACAGAAGAATTAAAATGAAATTCATATTATTGGTCTTCACTAGGAGCCATAAAAAACACAGGACAGCCAGGAAGTGGCACTTGTTTCAAATCACTGTTAGAAGCACCTGAAGGACACCCCTAAAGTCAGCTTGATCAATGATGATGAATGCATTGGTCAAGCTTTCTGTGCAACTGTAATGCATTTGGAAGCCTTGAGGAAATTCATCTGGCAAAAAGAAATAGGACAGATATGAGAGATTCCTACTGCAGAGATTTTCCTATGACCATTAATCCAGAAATGTGCCCTACTTTACTAAGCAAAGTATCTCTAAATGTGTTGTCCCCAAATCTTTTGGGATCTCCCCTCTTCCCATCTGCTTGATACAAGATCTCTGAAGTGTGACCTGTTTTTTGTGGCTTGAAGGGAGATATGTGGTCACACTGTCTAAATGAGACTTATGATCCCCACTGTCAAATCATGCATTTTGCTGGCAGTGACAAGAAAGAAACTTTTGTATGGTGTTTACATTGGGTCTCTGCTGTGCCTAGATGCTGATATTCTGTGAGCATTTACACAAGGCTGTTGGTACTGGAAAAATGTCACATGAAAGTTTAAAGATTTGACCTGTAAATCTGATGGGGATGATGGCTGAAGGTAGGTGGAGGTGGGAGGGAAAGAAATTGAAAAGTATATGTCAGCTATTTGAATGAAGGCTTCTTTATAATATAGAAGGAGCAGGCAGAAAAGAAATAAAATTGCTGGAACCATGGTCAGAAACCTAAAGTATCCAAACCAGAAAGCAAGAAATGATATATCATGACCTAAACCAAACTAGATTACTGGAGCCCTTCCACGAAAGTCATGATTTGCTCTCCTTTATAATTTAGTTTTTTCTTCAGACACTACAAACCATGAGCAAACTATTCTGAACTATTACTCATATGACACTTTATGAAGGAGAATGATGGATATTCTGGAGGCAGTAGTGACACTGATGGCAATGCATAGCAAAAGAAACCTGAAAATGTTTGAAATTTGTTTAAAATAAAACTTATTTCTAGTTGCTGCTATTTTGAAATACATATTCAGTCAGCTTCATGCCTTTGAAAAGTGACAGATTAATGTCATCAAGACTATCAATCTGCTATTATTGCACACAGATATGTGCCTGTCAGCTGCCATAGCTGTGAACTTTAACCACATTCCTTAAGGGTGATAAGATAGCATCCAAATTGCTTAACTACTTTGATACCTGAGGAGTATGTTGGGAGGTGTATTGAGAATACAATACCTGATAAAATGGACAACAACAATTTTATCAGGAGAAATGTCTGTCTATTTTTCCATTTGCTGATTATTAGAGAACTCAGCAGCTAGTCACAACAGCTCAAACAATTTAAATATGTGCTCAAAAATGGTTCACTAAGATGCTTAATTAAAAATTGTTTTGATTTGGTGTTTTCCAATAAGTAAAATATACTGTAAGATGTTAGTGGGTTTAAACATGTACACGTAATGTTCATTGACCATATATCTTTCTGCTTGATTTTTTAAAATTTTCTTTTCAAGTGATTCATTTGAATTCATAGAATCATAGAATGTTTTTGGTAGGAAGGGGCCTTAAGGTTTACCTAGTTCCGATTCTTTTGCCATGGGAAATTCGGACTCTGGGAGACCTCTAAAATCCTGCACATAAACTTTTGCTCACAAAGAACTGAAAACATGGATTTCAGCATCCTATGTCTTCCCTGTACTGCAGGTCCTGTTTCTGAATTTAGCAGATAAAGTAAAAAGCAATGAGAAGTCAACTAAATGTTAACATCTTACTCAATGATAAATTGTCTTGGATAGAATTTAAACATACCTTTTAAAGTTTTGTTAAATTAGGACCGAAAAGAATTTGGTCTTACTATTAAGTCTGTTAATAAAAACATCAATTAGTGTTAATTTCAGCAATGTAATCCCTGAAAACAGCTTCATAATTCACGCTCTTGAAGAATGCCAGACAAAGCAGACAGCAACAATTTTCAGTTTCTTTTGCCATGTAGCCTGATTCTGCACTCTCACACAGACTTCTGCAAGATGCTTGCAGTTGTGTGTTAAACAGTCTGGAATCGATAGGCTGGATTTGGACTGACAGCTATGCTATGTATTTCTCCATTAGCTGAGGCTGATTTTAACTGATATATGTACAAGAAAAGAAAGCTAAAAACGTTGGAATGCTGCAATTTTATCCCCCATTGAAACACAAACTAAGAATTGTTGTTTACTTAAATCTTTGTAATGTTGGAATTAAATGTCATTCTGCAACTATATTTCCTTCACTCATGACATATTAGGACAAGATAGCATCTAAGACTCAAACAAATAACTTAATGATTCAGGGCAAATTTGGTAATTTATAATGCAAGAGTCAAACTCATTCATGTTCTGAACATTCTTGCAAGAGCATTTAATTTCTTGAGAGGAAAACTTTGACATGAATGACAGAGTAGTTAGGATCAAGTATAGATCTCATCATCATGCTTCATTACTTTAAGGCTGGTAAGTACTGTATGAGGTTTCCAAAGCTGGTTTATTTTGCACATTAGTCACAACCATGCTCTTTTTGATATGACAATTAAATAGTCCATTAGTCATTTTATAGGGTATTTATTCACCAGCCAAGAGGAAATTGTTATTCTGCTCTGAGATGAGCTGGGTAATTCCTGACAGATAAAATCAGAAACCTTTTTCACAAATGCGCGCATATCCAGATGCCCACCTCCAATTAATTCCAGCAGCATGGTTTATTACCCTGTCCTTATAGAGTGCTTAAGTACCTGCACGGTAAAGTTCCTTTCAGCTCAGTAGCAAATTAGTTACTGGATCACAGAACTTGCCTCTCAGGAAAGGCAGTACGATGTCTAAGGTCAATTAAGTTTAGTTTTAGCATAGCTTACAGATTCACTTTTTAGGTCGCCTAAAATGACACCAATTCACAAAATCAATTCTGATATCTTTAAAGTATTGTTTGAAAGTTGCCTGGCATCCTTGAAGAGAGGTAAAATATTCAAGGTCCTCAAATTTTTGCCTTCTTTGGCCAAGGCAAGCCCAGCTGTCTATTTGCAAGGTCATAGCTAGCTGATCACAACAAATGAAGCAAACAACTCTGTTGGGGTCTGGAGCATTTCTCTTATGAGGACAGACTGCAGGAGCTGAGGCTGCTAAATCTGGAGAAGAGAAGAATGAGAGGGGATCTCATCAATGAATATAAATATCTCAAAGGCATTTGTCAAGAGTATGATATCAGACTCTTTTCAGTGGTGCCCAGTGACAGGATGAGGAACAATGGCTATAAAGTAAAACACAAGAAATTCCACCCCAACATGAGGAAGAAGTTATTTATATTGAGGGTGGCAGAGCACTGGAACAGGCTGCTCAGTGAGGTCATGGAGTCTCCCTTTCTGGAGACACACAAAACCAAACTGACATATTCCTGTGTTATCTGCTCAAAGTGACCCTGCCTTGGCATAAGGGTTGGACTAGGTTATCCTCAGAGCTCCCTTCCAATTCTAACTGATCTATGATTCTGTGACTTTGTGTGAAGTATCCATTCATACAGGTAGACTGTAAATCTGACTGAGGAAGACTGTGTTCCAACCTGACAGCACACAATAACAAGTGCAGTGCCCCTATAGCTACTTCTTTTGCATGGAAAACCTGTACCTTACTCCATGACATTTGTGTAAGATCAAACATACATGTCAAGTCACATGTTTCAATTGTGACTAATGTGTCTGTTTAAACAGTGCTGATCTGAGAGGAAGGGGACGAGGAAAAATAAAGGGGCTGCTGTGGAAAAAAGAAAACAAAAACTTTACAAATAAAAAATGTTCCAGTAACTTGAATCTTACATGATGCAATGAGGACAGATAAAATAATTCCTTATGATGGGTTGATCTAGGCTGGCTGCCAGTTGCCTCCCCAGCCACTCTCTCACTCCCACTCCTCAACAAGACAAAGGGAGAAAACAATATGGAAAAACTCATGGGTCATGGTAAAGACAAGGGCACTTGTCAAGTACTGTCATGGGCAAAACAGACTTAACACAAGGAAAATTAATTTGACGTATTGCCAAGTCAAACAGAGTAGCATGATGAGAAAAGAATGACTAAAACTAAAACACCTTCCTCCCCATAACTTTTTTCTTCACAGGCTCAACTTCACTCTTCCATCCCTGGTTCCCCTACTTATTTTCCTGAGAGAACTGGAGCAGAGGGATGGAGAAGGGAAGCTTGAGGTCAGTCCATAGCAGGTCCTCTCTGCTATTCCTACCTCCTAACACTTTTTGGAAAAATCCAAGAACATGGGGTGGTTATTGACTGTAGCTAATGTGATGTGTTGATGTATGCAATGGAGATGGTTAAAAAGTGGGGGAAGGCTATTTTATTTGGAGATGAATTGTTTGTGCTTTGTTTAGCTAGGATAATTATTTACAAAACGTTCAAAGAAATACTGAAGAAATATACTTCTCAACAATGCAAATGCTTTTGTTCAGTGTTTAAAGGCTGGTCAAGCATTGGAACAGGCTGCCCGTAGAAGTGGTTGAGTCACCATCTCTGAAGGTATTTGAAAGACATAAATGTGGCACTTAAGGACACGGCTTAGTGTTGGACTTGGCAATACTGGTTGGACTTGATTGCCTTTTCCAACATAAATGGTTTTATGATTGTATGATTAAGAAAGCAGAATGATGTATCTCACCTTAGGCAGGATTCAAAGTTGTTTCTGGTTATTTTAAACCAGATGATGCCCTTTACAGTATTTAATTGGTAGAACTTCCAAGATTATATTTAGGATGTGTTTGATAGCAAGATCTAACCTCTACTTTTCCCAGTTGAGAATACAGATATCATATATTCATGTTTGTGATGTCAGTAGATTCTCATTAAGCCCCTGCTTACTTCCAGGTCTGAACCCCACACAGAAAACTCATCACATGAACATTTCCTTATGCCACTTAGCTGTAGACCAGACACACCACCACTCCCTATGACAGAAGGTACTTTAATCTGATTTTGATATGCTGGCTGACTGAATTTCTGCCTAGTCACCAGGGGAATAGTTCAAAAAGCTGCAAAGTCAGATAGCACTCGTGGAACTGGTAGCAGCCAGTACCTTTATCCGGAATCCATGAACACTGCTATGCTGCAGAAGAAATTCAAGACAACCCTGTAATCCATTCCACTTGAAGAGTGCTGCAAATGGTAGAAAGAGCACTCAGGAAAGTAGAGAAGTTATGATAATTTGAGATACTGGTTTCAGTCCTCCAGCAAAGCTAAGACAGCAAGTGGTTTAAAACAACACACCATGTCAGACAGATGCAATATCCCTGGAAGTTACAATCCACAAATATACTTATATTAGTGAAACCCAGAAGAATAAATCATACCACTAAAACAAAATTATGAATATATGATTTGTACTTAATGTTAATTTAGTGAATTGGGCCCTTTTAAACATGCATATTTGAATTTGTCTGACTCATTAACCCTAAACTAAATTTTTAAAACATAATCTCTAATAAGTTTAAAAATCAGTCATGCCTTATTAGAAGGATGCTCAGTTTCTGAATTAACAGCCCTCTCTTCTTCAAGGTAGTAGCAATATTTAACTGAACTTTTGCTTTGAAATGATCTACAGTAGTTCATATTCATGTTGTGAGAAAATTAGTACATAACTCCACAAACAGTCGCCGGAATTAATCCTCAAAATTTCATCTTACTGACATGAAATTCTGTCCTCATGAGTCCGCTGTGTTCCTTACAGCATTTCACAGATAATTATTCTTGATCTACTTTCATGTCCTACCAAGTTCCATTCCGTTAACATTTTGGTTTTTTTTTCCTTAGACTGTCTGAGTCTCTCCTTGTATTTGCTGCTCCTTGTGTCCTTCTGTCAATCTTCATTTTTTATTTTGCATGAGCTGTATGCACAAGCTGATGAGTAGAGTTTAGAAAAAACTTAAAAATACATTCAGGATCTTCACATTACTTCTTTGTCCTTGAAGACTAAAGGGTAACATTTAAGAACAGGAACTATAAACAAAGTCATGAGGGGAGTCTGCCAAATTGACAATGATATTTTAGTAATGATGCCTGTATCCAAATCCTTTAACAAAATATCAAGAGTAAGCTCATTGTTTTCATCAGTGCACCAGTGAAATCATTGATGAATCCACCCATTACAGCTTGTCCTATAGCCAAGTCTGTTTGCTTGAATCAAATGGAGAGTCAGGTTCCCTGAACTCTGGTCATGCCCATGCTGTGGAATCGCTGTTAGTTTTGGCTTCATCCCTTAGGGACCATCAGAGCAACCATTATGTTAAGCAGCACTTCATTCTTGGGCTGGTCTCTTTAACTATATTAGCTGATTATAGATGCAAACAAAAATGGCAGAACTGAAGAGAAATGGATTTTCCCTCATGGTTCATTGTAATGCAGTTCGTTCAAATATCTCGCAAGGATGTCAAATAGGTGAAAATATGTAATATAGGCAAATCAAAACTGATTATAAAAGCTGCTGAAGAAATCAGAGTAAGATAGAAGTTGACATGAAAGGTTAATTTAAGCAGTGAGATTGCTTTAAGTCCATTGGTTTAAAATTCTTATGTAAGTCCACCATGCTAAAATAATCTAATAATTGGTTTTCAGGTTGTTGCCTGGTCTGGCCTCTAGTTTGTGCAGACACTGTGAAAATTGCCTTCAGGTAGCTTGGATACCAATCAAAATACCTCTTTATCTCAGCTTAGGATGGAGCACAAAACGATTGCATAAACTGTCTGAAAATGGCGCAGCTAAATGATGATATCAAGTTCATGCAGCCACACTGAACAGAACCAGAGAGACTGGAGTGTGGGATGGCAGCACAGTCACCGAGAAATGTGTCCTTTCCTTCTAGGTGAGCCTTAGTGGCAGAAGGCGAAGTCACTTCATGAGGTGAGCACAGAGGGGCACAGCTCCTGAGAGTGACACTGCACTACTTGGAAAGCATATCCTGCTTAAGGTGCTACTTGATGAACTAAAATCTTCTAAATCTGACAGAATTTCCAGCATGGGCAAATTAATCAGTATATTATCTCACTAGCATAAATGTAGTTTTGTTATTTCCATACAGATATAATCTTTGACTGTAATGTGGACATGCCCTTATTTATTCAGTGTTGACAGTAGTAGCAGAAGTTTTATGTTTGTAAAGTTCCTCTCACAATCCCACTACTGTAGAAACTTTTGTTATGAGAATTGTGAAGCAGCTTTTTTGTTGGTTTTTTTTTTGTTTTTTTGTTTTTTTTCCACTCCAAATTTTATTGATATTTTGATGTTTTTTTCTTTAAGAATGTCTCATTGTGTGGCTTTGTTATAGATGGAAGATGTGGAATGGATGTTAGATACTAACTTGCCAAAAAGTTACATTGCTGTGATGGACAAAGGTCAGGGAATATTCTGTTTTAAGCAATTTACTTGGTTTGAGGCAAGAAACTGTGCTTTTTTTATATTACTAAATGTATTATTACTAGGTTGGACCCACATTGCCTTGACTAATATCCATGTGATACTAATTATAAGTAACAAGTCTATAATTACTGGTATCATTAACATTCAGAGTTGAGAGTTTAAAGCATACAATAACACTAATACGACTAATAAAAGATGGAGTCTGATGTTTCAGAGTACAAACACAATAACAGATCTTTAGTCCAAAGTATTTACTCTAACTAGTTAAGAAAAAATTTTATCCCTAAATGTTGTGACACATTTCTACTTTAAATACTAAGGCTGCAGGAAAATCCATATTCCTTAAGTACACAATCTAAGTCAAGTACATCCTTAAATCTATGTTTATTCTGAAACCTCTATTCCTTTGAATTCAGTAGCAAAGCCCCCCTAGGTTTCAGTGGGTCCAGAACTTTGTTCATACATTGTTTTCCCATTCTTTTTGAAAACTATAAACTCCAGAAGTCCTTGTGCTGTTTCTAAAATTCGAAGTTTATATTTGTTCTCTCTCCACTCTCCTCTATAGTGTCACCATTTAAGTATTGCTGTGTGGTACAGAATGAATGTCAAGTAGTCCCCATTTATAAGGGGTATAGATTTGAAGTGCTAATATGCCAGCTATTGACATTTCTAAAGAATACTACTGATTGATATTCTGCAGCCCAGAAGCATCTTTTAAACACTAGAGCAAAGGGTATACATCAACAGTAGCAGTACTCAAACATAACATTCTGACAGCATGGGATAACAGAGACTATTTCTCCTTCAAGTCATGGAAAATTCAGTTTTAAACCTAAGGGTACATGAGACCTCTGAAGAGTTACTTTCTTAGATTTTAATTTCTCTCACACTGTCCTTTTTTTCTACCTGCAGGCAAACATCATCAGCACTGTACAATTTCTGCTGCAGTTATATTGACCCCTAGCATTCTGTATTTCCTAATCTATTGATATTTTCTTTAAATACTCTCTGAATAACTGTTTTGTCAACCCTGTCCTTAAAGGCACACAAAATCCAAACAAATCATCAAATCCCATCAGAAGAGCTATAGAAAATAGCAAAGGGAATGTAGCTGACTCCAGCTAGTTTCTTCTTGCTGCTAGACTGGGAAGACTGTCACTGCTCCACACCTCCTAACCATAGGACACATATCTGAGAATTGCAGACAAGATTATTGTAATAATTTCTTTCTAATCCTGTTTCCTTTGTTCCTATGATGAACTGCCTGGATGCAGCACCTGCCATTACAGACAACCATGTCATATAATCCCTTTCATAAACTTAATCAAGTAATTTAAAAAGCACTTAGGCCTCTTGATCTTGCTATTGCTATTTTGCTGAAAACCATCACAGATATTTTTGTTAGAATTTGTCTCATATTTCTGATCCTTGTTTACTTCAAAGCCATTTTTTTACCCATCTAATCTCTTGCCCAGCAATGTCTACCAGTAAATAAGATTAAATGATAAGCATGAAACAGGAAAATAAGCTCTTTTAATTAAGAATAGTCGGAGCCATTCTATTCACACCGTGTTATACTAAAGCCTGCTCCTTGAAAAGCTGCTAGGCAGGGTGCCCTCTCTCTTTGTAGGGTCCTGAGATTAGCCTACATATATATGTCTGTCCCACATGGATTTTTAAAGTGTAACCTGTAGAAACACACCTGGGACAAGAATCATACACATTATATACTAAATCAGCTTAGTGGCTTCTGAAGTAGAAGTATTTCTTCTTGTTCTATAGGAACAACTACACTTAGATTTTCTTGAATCATATCTTTCACTGCATTTTTGTATAACCATTCTATGAGGAATTAATATATACACGTTAATTGAGAATAACTATCTTTTAATAGAATTGTTGTTCCCTAGTTTTTAAGTACATTATGTCTCTTTTATACAGCTGAATTTTATCTCTTTTCTATTATTCACCTCTTTGAGATTCTCTGTTTACATCACTCTGAGTTGATGCTTACATTCAGTAAAACCTGTTGCAATTTTATTTTTGTTTAATCCTTGTTTAAAAATAATTTTTATTCGTCATCATGTTGAAGGTTTTATGTAAATTTTAAAGATAAGATGAATGTGAAACAGTCCATCTTCTCTAAGAAAGATGTAAGGTCACTCTAATGCTATTTTGCTAATAGTTATGTCAAACATGTCAAGGTTTTTTCATTTGATTCAATTCCTAAAATAATTATTTCCTTTTAGATTTATTTTAATTGAATAGCCAAGGTCATTTTGAAAGTCCTGTTGCTGCCTAAGTGATTTTCTTTCATTTCCATTCAAGCAATATAACTACTGAGTATCAATACTTTTTTTTTTCTTCAAGTCTTTATTTGTTCCATACTGGCTTGTCAAAAAAAAAAAAAAANTTAATTGTGTCCCTACATGCCACATCTACACTTCTTTTAATACCTCCAGGGTTGGTGACCCCACCACTTCCCTGGGCAGCATGTTCCAATGTATGACCACCCTTTCCATTAAGAAATTTTTTCTAATATCTAAGCTAAACTTCTCCTCGATCAACATGAGGCTGTTTCTTCTTGTTCTTTCCTTTGCTATATGGGAGAAAAGGCCAACCCCCACCTGGCTACAACCTCCATTTACACAGTTGTAGAGAGCACTAAAGTGTCCTCTGAGCCTCCTTTTTCCAGGCTAAACTCCCCCAGCTCCCTCAGCCATTCCTCATCAGACTTGTGCTCCAGACCCTTCACCAACTTTATTGCCCTTCTCTGGACACACTCCAGCACCTCAATGTCCCTCTGGTAGTGAGAGCCCAGAACCCAACACAGGATTTGATTATGGCCTCACAAGTGCCGAAACAGGGGGATGATAACTGTCCTCGTCCTGCTGGCCACACTATTTTTAATCCATGCCAGGATGCCATTGGCCTTGGCCACCTGGGCACACGCTGGCTCATGTTCAGCTGACTATGATGATGCTTAAGATGAGCTGCTCCATAACCTTCAAGGTCAGGCTGACAGACTTCTTCTAGATGGGCATCACATTTGTCAACTCAGTCAACTGGAATCTTCCCAGTTAGCCAGGGCTGCAAGCAAATTCTGTTAAGTGGCTTAGTGATCACTTCTGTCAGCTCCCTTGGATGGATCCCATTCATCTTCTTAAACTTGTGCATGTCTACATGGTGCAGCAGGTTGCTGACCTTTTCTGCTTGGATTATAGAGGCTTCATTTTACTCCCCGTCTCTGTCTTCTAGCTCAGGGGCTGGATAACCTGAGAAAAATTTGTTTGACTGTTAAAGACTGAGACAAGGCATTAAGTACCTCAGCCTTTTCCTCATCCTTTGTCAATGTTTCCTCCTCCATCCAATAAAGGATGAAGATTCTACATGGCCCTCCTTTGGCTGCTGACGTATTTGTAGGAAAACTTCTTGTTTGTTATATCAGTAGCCAGATAAGGTTCTAGTTAGCTTTCACCCTTCTAATTTTCTCTCTACATAACCTCACAAGATCCTTCTGAATGATCCTTCTGAATGAGCCTCCAAAAGTCATAAAATAACCTTCCATTTTTTTCTTGAATTCAAAACAAAGCTCTCTGTTAAGCCCAGCAAGTCTGCTTTCCCACCAGCTCTTTTTCTGGCACGTCTGTCTTTAAGATTTTCTTCTTGAAGAACATCCAGCCTGGCTGAATTCTTTTGCCGTTCAGGACTGCTTTCCAAGGAACTTTTTCAACCAGGCTCCTTAGCAGGCCAAAGTATGCTCTCAGTTAATCCAAGGTGACAGTTCTGCTGACTCCTGTCCTTACTTCTCAAAGAACCAAAAAACTCTACCATTTCATGATTGCTATGCTCAAGGCAGCCTCCAACCATCACATCCCCCACAAGTCTTGTCCTGTTCACAAACCACCAGACTACTAAGTGGTACTAGACGTCTTCCCTAGCTGGCTCACTCAACAGCTGTGCCAGATGTTTTCCCTTCCCTTGAAATCTAAATTCCTCTGAGTTTTAGTAGTTCTGATTTGGAGAAATTCAGGAATCTTTTACAGTTAAGTTGTTAGTATCTAGTCAAGATGATTTCATGATAGTTATACATACATAATGCTACCAGGGTAAACTTTAATCTGTAGGATAAGGTAGGAATACTATAAATGATTATCTTACTTCATGAAAAAAAAAAGGGGTTATAGCCCACTTATTCTTCTACTTGATCTGCTTGTAAAGCTGTTTTATATTTTTCCCATGTTAGATACATTACCAGCACCTACTGTTTTATTAAAGTTTGCACAATGAACTGAATTCGTTTTGATGACCAAGAATATTTAGACAACACTGTTTCTAGCAACTTTTTGTCAGCTATATATAGTGGAGAAATAATTACCAATATTGTTGCAATTTCTAGTAGCATTAATCTCTCCAGTAAAATACAGAAGTCTGTATTTATCTTCAACCCCTGAGTCTTGTGAAAAACTCTCAGAAGACCAACAAAATAAAACTGCTTCTCTAATCTTTCCCCAAAGTAGCTTTGATAAAAATAAGTTTCTCTTTGCTCCATGCTGTCTGATTTTATTTCTTTACAATTTATCATTTCATTAACCAACAATATGATCCTACCTTCCCAGCTTCATTTTTCATTCCTGAGTATCAGATAGCTTTAAATAAGGGTGTTGAAGTCATGTTATTAGATACTGTAGTCATCAGTAAAAGCACATATATCAGTGTAAAGTATATACAGAATGGAAGCTCAGTGGTCAGAACTGATCAAAATTAATAAAACTATAAAGGAGGTGTAAGAAACTAGACTTTAGGGATGGGAAGGTAAGCATACTCACAGGAAAATAACAATTCAATAATGAAAGAAAGTGATGGTCATAAAAGGATCACTCAAATACAGCATATGCAATCCATTAAAAAGCACAAACTCAAAAATTATTTCTGTATTGATATGCTGCAGTAGTTTTACAGTTGTAACTGTTTGCTGCTCACAGACTTTTCCTTAAATCTATCCTCAAATATTTTTTAGCCTGTAGTTCATAAAAAGAAATTAAGAAATTAATGGAATTTACCTGACAATACAATAGGTTCTGCATCATAATTTAGGCAGGATTTTTTTTTTTTTACCACCTAATCATTTTAATTCAGAACTACCAGGATTAAAGCAGGAATCACTCGATCAAATGCATTTGTTTCTGTGATGCTTAGACTAATTACCCTAACCCATTGAATATCTACAGCATCAGTGTCCCCCAGAGCCTTGGATGGCTCTTCAGACACTTGGCATCATTTCAGACCACATATACAGCCCAGACACACATAATTTTCAAAACAGATGTTATCGACATTGCATCATCTAATTGTTTAACACCAATATTAACCCTCAGTCTGGGTTTCCATAACTCAGCTCAGAGCCTGCATTTCCACGTTCAACTTGCCAATTCTGCCTGCTCTCAATAAGTGCACTTCTGCCATGCTTCTGCTGCATCTGCCACTGCTAGCCTGGCATCTCAGGTGGCCTCCTGAACTAAGGAGGAAGGCCAGGGGACCATCTTGCTCCAGCTATTCACCTAGGTTCTGAACTAAGTTTTTTTAAGAATACCTGCTGCTTTATCCATTATGCTACCAAAATCAAAATGTTCACTCTAAGTCATCAAGTATTTTCCAGCCTCTAGCTAACTTACTGGATGCTCAGAATGTGCTAATGGACGTTGCATCATACCCGGTCTACAATTAACAGCCTAGTAATAATTTACAGGGCTCTTTTGACTGTACAATTTAAGATTTAGAGACTGAACACATTGTCTCCACCTTCTTTATGGAGGCACTCAGCAGTCTTGCTAAAACCTAACCCATCATAGGTTATCCACTCTCCTTAGGACACAAGTGCAATGGACAGTATCTTAATTTTATGTTCTTTAAAATTCTTAGAATAATCCCAAAATACTCAAAAGATACTATTTGGAGAAAAAAAATACCATAAAACGTATACGGCACTACTTTAAACACAAAGTTCTTGTAGCTCTAAGGCTAATAATTCCATAGCTATATAAATAACTTGTACATTAATAAAATAATAGTTTAAATACAGGAAAAATAATTTAAATATGGGAATATACTGGGGTTTTCCTTTTCACACAAAAAAATCAAGGTTATATAGAATGTTTCTGCAATCTTAGAACTGGAGTAATGCTAAAGTTAATTCCAGCTTCATCTATTTACAGAAATAAGCTGTGCATGGTGCAAAAATATTTAAAGGATAAGAAAAAGCTTTGTAAGTATGCTTATTTAAATTTTCATATTCTTTTCAGTTGAAATTTTCAGTTGAGGTAGGCTTTAATCTCAGTCTTAGCCACCTGTGGCTCCTGAAAACTTATTTACATATTTTGTGGCCAAACTCCTTGGTTATTTACCTTGCTGTATTTTCTGTTTAACTAGATGTTCCAGTAAAGCCACAGAAGAATCTTGTATAAAATCACAAAGCTATAGATCTATGGTCTATATCCTTTATTTGCAAAGAAATGGCAGTAGTGACATTCAGATTGAAAAGCAGGTGCATCAAATATATTATTACAAACTAGATAATAACACGTGACTTGGTGTGAATAGTGGGCACCGCACAGTAGCGATGTCCCTGGACATCAAAGGGGAAATAAGAAACAGAAATAGAGATAATATGCAACCCTCCTGCCCCCCTCCGTCCCCATGCTCCATGTTCCATGGAAGAAATTAACTGAAACTTTCTTTCTCCTAAACAAACCCCCAGTTTTTAAAACTCAACAGACGCTCTCTCATTTTATTCAAGGACATACAAATAAGGCCCTTAGTTTTCCCATAAATTGTTCAGCAAGGGTCATTATCTGAATTTGTACAGAGTACGCAAAACATTATTTTTTCATATATGGTTAAATTTTTTCTTCTTCTTAGTCATGGCAGCTGCATTTGCAAAGTAAAAGAAAGTAACTTCAAAAGGAATGAGAAAACACAAGGTTTCTCCTCCCACTTGTAGGATCAATTACAGCTTAACTGCACTATGCTAGAAAAAATGTCTGAATGACATTTTACCCATGCAGTACCAATTGTGAACTTCTCCGCCAGGAAGGCGGCATACATTTAAGGACACAGGAATTTTTACTGTATTAAATTAAGCATACTCATAAATTTTAGAAGGAGCAGGCCATACGTTTGAGGAATGAAGGACTACAATGAGTAATTCAGGAAAGACAATATAACTTAGCCTTATAATTTTTTTTTCATTTGCTGATTAGCTTAGAGAGCAGGCTTACACTTTGGCCAGATTATATTTGTCTTTGGGTTAATTTGAAGGTATGTAATTGCCTAGCTGGTTTGAGAGCTCAGTACTACAGTGGGAGATTAATGTACTTTTCCTTCAATTTGCATTTTGCAGGAAATGATATAGTTTGTGGTTTGTTTGGGTTTTTTTAATTCTTCATATGAATTTATATGTTGCATTTTCAGAGAGCTTCAGAATGTTGGTGAATTATTTTTGTGTCAGCAGTTAACACGGATCATTTAAATAGAAGTTTTCTAAATTACACTAATCTTAAGCACTTCTTGTGACAACACTTTTCTCACATGTGGGGAAAAAATATAGCTGAACGTATAACTGAACATATAACTGCTTTATTAGAGCAGGAAAAAGAGTGTACAGTGAGTCGTCACATACTTATGATTGACACCATTTAGTGGGTGCTTAGTGCCATATATCCTTTTAAAGTCTCATTCTTCCACAGAGTTAATAACATATTCAAAGATTATTGCAAACCCTTTTTATTGCTTAAATATTCAATGTTACCAAAAGTACCTTTGCCTTTTCATGCCATACACTTATAAGATTAGTATGACACTTGAGTCATGCTTAAATCTACACTCTAACCATGAACGATGAAGAAAAGCATGTTAGTTTTGTCAAGATGAATCCTACAGCTGCCTCTGCTTTTTTCCCTTTTTCATACTTGTCTTTTTTTCCCTTTCATACTTGTGGGTTTTTTTTTCCTTTCATACTTGTGTTTTTTTCCCTTTCTCATACTTGTTCTTTGCCAAAAGGTTAATTGATATTTA
>VXBC01007864.1:9634-29689 GCA_013399945.1 Ploceus nigricollis
CTATTATTATTATAGCATTATTATCTGCTTTAGGTGCACTGTGTGCTGAAATAAGCAGCAAGCATAAAATTAAAGTATGAGTGTAGGTGCTTTTAAGATGCTTCAAACTCCTTAATAGAAAAGGAATTTGAATTTAGGCACAAGTTATCTAAATCCTGATGAGCTTGTATGAAAGCTCAGCAAAGCCTCTGCAAATGCTTTACTTTCAGGAAGCAAGTGCAGTGAAAAAAAGTATTTATTCTGCTGTGCCTCAGGTTTGGAACAAGCAGAGCAGTGAAAAACCATCATGTTCTGGTCTCTTGTGCCTGTTCAGAAATCAGCAGCAGTGCAGTGTTTTAATGGGTCTGTATTTTACACACTTATTAAATGCCTGCACAGCCAGGTAGGGAGACAAAAATCTGGAATCCCTCACCAAAACCCAGCTGCTTGTAGGTTTGAACAAGTGTGGGAATAGTTGTACATTCTGTGGGGCTGTCCTTACAAAGAAAAGGCTTATTTATCTTGATTAGTTTTTACTCAGCATGCTTTCAAAATCATTGGAAGTGATCTTATTGAGATGTCTGATGTGCCAAATGCTTTCCCCAGCCAAGCTCAGAGTCAGCCTTGTTAGAAGAGCCTTAGTGCCCATTTCCCTGATCCCTCAAGGAAGCAGTGCTGGTGCACTGGCACCCCAGCCTGGGCCCAAGGTGGGGAACGCTGCCAGAATGCACACACAGATATCTGACAGTACGAGTTCACTCTGTTCCTGTAATCCCAGACCTCGAGTTGGGCTTTATAAATCCCAGGAGATGCTGTCTGACTCCATTTAAAAGCCAGAATTCCTCCTGCTCCCTTAGACTTACTGTTGCTCCCTTTGCTGCTCTTCCCCACATTGCTATTATTGTTATTATTACCCACTCATTTTCTTCCATAATCTTTTGCTTCCCAGAGGAGTTGCTTTAGGGAGACACTGTGGCCAGGGGAAGATGGCTTTTGGCTCCCACCGCACTCCCAGTCCCCATGGCCAGCTGTCCCTGTGGTCCCTGTGCTGTCCCCAGAGGTGCCTTTCCTTCCTTACCTGCTGGAGTTTGGCTTTTCGAGGGGTCTCTGATGATCTGAGGCAGAAGTTGTTGGTCATGCCATGACAGGGCTGTCCCTTATCACACTGAAAGCAGGAGGAATAATGGTTATTCTGGATACATGTGTTGTGTTTTCTCTCTGTTTCTGACACTGTGTTGTGAGGCAGCAGCTTCTAATATCTTCAGTAATGATCTCTGGAATAGTTTGTGTCCATAGCTGGTAAACAAGAAGTTGTAAACAGCCTTGAGGCAAAACTGGAGCTGAGTCTCATCCCAGTTGCACTAATGAAATTTTGGCTGTGGCAGGCATAGGGAAGTGGCTGCACAAACACTGCAGATGACAGGAAATGGAAAAGCTCCACGGATTTCCATTATCCTGAAGCTGAGCGGGAGGAGGATTGGCTGGAAGGAGAAATTAAGCCAGTGCCTTGTGTTTTCACAGGGGCCTTGCCTGCTAAAACAAGCTGTGATAAATAATTGAGAGAGGCACAGAGGACAGAAACATAAATCATCTAAGAAAAGGAAAAAATTATGCAATACCTAATTGTTATAAGATGATAAATAACAGTAATTTGCTTCCACGTAGTAACTTGATAAGAGCAAGGCCTCCCTTCTCCATTTAATACACCAGAGAAAGCCTGCAAAGGAATCAAGTGGTAGGCTCCCTGAGTGAAAACCTGTCCCAGCCCACATTGGGTCCCCAAACACATGAAGCTCATTCCCTGCTGGAGCCCCAGACACAGCCTCCATAGACAAATACACAGTGTAACATCTCACAGCCTGACCAGGACCATCTCATACCTCTGGATACAGAAATTCACTTTCCCATCGTTAGAGTAGCAGGTCCAAGCCATTATGAAGTGATGCAATTATTTTTGTGTTGGGCACGTGGAAGAAATCCCCTGGAGCAGCCACCACTGCTTCAGCCCTGTGCACAACCCGCTGGGCTTGTCATCTTGATGTCTTGATTTTCATGTGTGAAATACCCTCACAGAATCCTCTGAGGCTGAAACAAAAATAAGGAGACTTCAGAGATGGGAAGAACAGCAGGAGCATGTAGCTGTACATGAAGAACATTCGACGTGGTAAGTGCTAAAAAATTTGTTCTTCCCTTGGCCTGAGCTCAGTAATGGCACAACAACAGAGACTTCCCAGGGTTACCACCTTGCAAAATGATCCCTGGTCTGCTGAAAAGTGACAAAGTCCCAGGGGCAAAACACAGCCCCTGAAGGGCGGCAAAAAAAAGGGGACATTGATCTGTGAGTGTCTGAGAAATAATGGAGAGAGAAATTTATGGATCATCCTCTGCCTCAGGGAACCAGGAAGGGAACCAGTGACTGAAAAACTGAAATGCTGTTCCACAGGGACCCCATGCACAGACCGTGGGAATCTGGGCTCGTCTTTGCTTCTCTTTCAGAGCAAGGGGGAGCTGCAGCCACCCCAAATCCCCCCTTCCCAGTTCCTGCAGCTCAGGGAGTGGTGCAGGAGATGTTTGGTCTGGGTCATGCAGGGCTTCAGCTGGGGACTCTGGGGATATTTGTCAATTAAGGTAATAGAACTTACTCTTCAAGTATTTAACTTCTTCATGCATCAATATTTCCATGCTATTTTATATGACATACCTCAGAGTGGTTTATCTCCAAATAAGCCCGAATATCCCAGTAGGTTTTCAGCTGGGAGAAAGGAGCTGTGGAAGAAAACACACCCTAAAAATAGCCAGCTGCAATCAAACAATTTTTTCTTACTGACATTTACTTTCATAAAGAAAAACAAGTGCACCTTGAGAAGCAAATTTCTCATTTTGAAATGGGCAATCCCAGGCAGATGTGCCAATCTCGGAGTTTCACACACATCTCCTCTCAATGGGCTTAAACTGCTTATCCTCCCCTCAGAGTCATTTATCTGCACAGTCTGAGCTGGGGCCACAGAAAATAGTTTGTAGGTATTTCTTTTTAAAAGATCTCAAACTTTAAATGACAGAGAACAGGGCTATCAGCAGAATGACTGTAATGAACACCAGACTTAGTTGTGAATTACTCATCCACTGGAGCTGGGAATAGAAGACATTTCACTCCAAAGCCAAATCGTAAATGTAAATCAGGAGATGCAAATGGCAGGTGAGGCATTCACTACAAGTTTGTTATGGCTCTGTATTTTTATATATATATTTATATATATAATTTCCACCCTGTTTCACTAGAGCCAAGGCTGCTTACCTATTCCTTGTCATTACAATATTTTTTTTTTCACTTTGTGCTTAGTCAACCTTTAAGCTTCTAAATATATATTTTTTTATTTGATGTGTCACAGGCTGTTTTAAAGCTTAACTAAAATCTCAGCCAACTCTTCCCTGAAATCGAGTTAAAGTAAGATTTCCACACCCAAGCACACTTATGCCACCACTTTATTGAGAAGCCTGGCAAAGCAATAAGATTTTAGCTGCCTTACCTTGGAAGCAAGTCCCTGTTTTAAAAGCTTTCAGTAGGAAATTACTCAAGTTCTCCCGGGATCCAGTCTCCAAGTAGCAGTTTCCCATCCATCACTTGAAAGTGGGCAGGGACCCCATGAAATATCTGGACTGGCCACAGCTTTTTCCCTGGAGAGGTGCTGCAGCAGCGTTCGGCAGTGAGTGCTGCTGGGGTTTAGTCTATAGGAAGAGCTAAATCAGTGATCCCTGCCGGGCTCTTGGCAGCACTAAATTCCCCACTAATGGGACACGAGCCTCCTAAATTGCACCTTTCAGCTCAGCCTCTGCCCATGAGTCACTCCCTGACAGCCCTGTCATCTAGGCAACTGAAACTGAGGAGGGTAACTGGGGAGCGGGCAGAAGGAGGTAAAAAAAAAAACAAAACCAATCCTGAAAAGTGGGACAATCATGAGATAGTCTCAGTGGAGGATAGAATTGGCAAACAAAAGTGTTTTAGGAGCCCATCAGCCACTGAGGGCTAATTCACCAGGCACAGCAGACAGCTCTGCCAGCAGTAGTTTATGTCCCCCCTCAAAACGGGGGGGCACAGAGGACCCTGTAATCACTGCCAAGTGAAAGACCAGAAAAAACCAAACCAATCCCAACCCACAGAGCACATCACAAGGGTTCTTTGCACCAGGTGATGCCTCTGCTTCAAGCAAAAAATGAGCAAGAGCCATAGAATTGTTTGGTTTCCATCTCTTTTAGCAGGAGGTGTCATTGGCAGGCATGAGAGCAGACAGTCCCTGGCCTGGTCACACGGGGCATCGTGACTTAGGGCCAGTCACAATAAACAGCATTTTACCCCCACCCAAGCTCCTGGGCTGCAGAACATCGGATTATGCCTCACGAGAAATTAGGCAGAGCAGCCTGCCTGGCCCAGGGGCAGAAGAGGTGAGCTCCCTGTGCAGCACCATGGGGCTGGATCCTGAACACTTCACCATAGCCCGATGCTGGATTTGCCCAGAGGCAGCACCTTTAGTCCTAAATAACTGTGCAGGCTGCACAGGAGCAGAACTGGCTGGGAAGGTGACAGCAGAGGTTTAAATGCAGTGTCACCTCTCCAGAAAGATGATGGTTATGGAAGGGCTGAACTCTCCCTGTACCTTCTGGCTGTTCCCTTTTCCATCACCATCCACATCCACACAGCGACTTTAGGTACTCATTGATTTTTTTTTGTTTTCCTGTGCCCTGCTCTGAGGATTTGAATCCTTTTGGTGCTCTTGAATTTCCATTTGCTGCTGCCTCGGTGACTCAATTTTAATTAACACAAACCCTAAGGCTTACCTGGACAGCATGGATAGGTACCCCTGATTGATGTGAGGAATTTGACACGCTGAGAGGTTACCTCGGAAACCTCCTGGTTTGACTCCAGCTGAAGCCGATTCTGTTTGGTAAATGACAGCTGCAACCCACAGCAGTCCAAACAGCAAGGACTGCAAGTAAGTTTTCCTTGCTAGGATTTTCTTTTGGGAAAAAACCAGCAGCACAGGCCCATTCTTTTGGGATGAGGTGCCATCTTACCTGCCAGCCTCAGGAAATGCTCAGAGTTACACTCAATCCCCCTTTTCCCAGCAAAACCCCCCAAAAAGATCTCACTGCATTTTATACTTTGCAGCCCCTGGCGTGGGTCAGATTTTAAGGCTAACATGAGCTACTTCAAGCTCCAGACACTTTCCTCCTACTGGAGGTACCTGCTACTGATAGAAGAGCAAAATCAAATGATGTGAACTTGTCTTAATCACTGAGGGAAAAAACCAAACAGCCCCAGGATCTTCTTTTCCCAGTCCTGGAGCTCTGCAGAGTGGTCCAGCTCCCAGCCCAGGTGGATTGGCCCTCCTGCAACACGGGGGCCGGAACCCCAAAGCCAGAGGCTCAGGGGCACCTGCTGCCACCCCTGTCCCCTCCAGAGCACAAACTGCTCCGTTCCCCAGCCCTGCCCACCCCGGGCAGCACAAGGAGGGCAGTTCCCAGCCGCAGGTCCCTGCCATCACCAGGATCCCCGGGCAGGCAGTGTTGTGCCCCCCCGCAGTAAATCAGGGCACCTCCAGGCGGTGGAAGCAGCATTCCAGCTCTCACACACACACGCACACACACACACAGACCTGTTGCTAGCCGAGCTCCCGCGGTGTTCCCCCAGCTGGCAGCGGCAGCAGGGCGGCAGGAGCAGCCCAGCCCCAGGCGAGGGCAGCCCCCAGCCCAATCCCCCCGGGGCTCCCCGCTTACAGGCGCCGCAGCTCCGCCGCAGCCGCTGGCTCCGCGCAGGCAGCAGCGAGCGAGGCTGCAGCCCCTGCTCCCGGAGCCCCCGCAGCTCCTGCCTCAGGCAGGGAGGAGGGACAGGAGGAAGGAGGGAGTGGAGAGCCCAGCCCAAAGCCCAGAGCCAGGCAACAAGCCCCGGGGCTTGAGGGCTGTCACCTGCAGCCGCCGCTGGCTTTGGGGGGTGCCCGGTTGGAAGAGTTTCTGGGGTATGTTCCACTGCAGAGCCTCCCTGCTCTGCTTGAGGCATCCCTTTGCCTTGGGAAGCTCGTTCCAAGGGCCAGGAACTCACAGGTACCTCTGCAGGTGCCACCCCCGACACCCCCCTCCATCCATTAGAGTCCAGATTGCTCCCGGTGCTCTGAGTGCTCCCAGCACAGCGGCATCTCCCGGACTCTGCTCCCACCTGCTGAGCTCCAGCATTTAGGTCCAGGATCTCCAGAGATTCCAGCTTTTATGTCAGGAACTCGGGGAAAAAAAATCAGTCGGTGTGGCTCAGGTGAAACCAGGTGGCCCCTGCAGCTGAAATGGCAGGTTGTGCCTTACCTGCCTCTGCATCAGGATTTTGTGGAAAGAAAAACAGCATCCCAAGGACAGATTCTAGGAGAACAGGCGTCCAATTAATGATTTGATGAATGTAGGAATTATTCTTTAATAATAATAATAAATTCTCTATTTTTTACACTCCCCTTTTTATTCCTGGAATAGTTTAAAAATTAATCATTTAGCAAATCATTTAAATTCGAGAGGGCAAACAATTATCCCAATCTGAATTTAAACCAACAAATTCTTTTGCAGCCTAACTCAGAGTGGAATGGTAACAACTCCGTATGGAATAACCACGTGCTGTAAATGGAGGCTAAGAAGCTCCAGCCACACACAGACATTGCAGTAAGGGCAGTTTTGCCCCGTGGAACATCAACATGGAATCTTGATCACGGATTTATTGCAGAATATTGTCCTTTTAGTTTTAAAAGCGGCTCAGTGAGCGGCAGGGCCGATCCGTGTCCCAGGACACTTCCATCTCTTTGAAAGGCCGGCGGCACCATCTGCTGGGAGCAGAAGGAAGGACACGATGCGAAATGAACCCAAGGAGAGCTCATGGAACCGTCCATGGAACCCCAGGACGGTTTGGTTTGGGAGGGACCTCAAGGGTCATCCAGTCCCACCTCGGAGCCTGTTCAGGACAGGCTGCTGTCCATCGGCCCCTGACTGCAGATGGATATGGAAGTGATGGAGGTGTTCAGGAAATGGTGGCTGGTTTTCCCTGTGTTGGCTAATCTGGTCATTAAAAAGACTAACTGACCTCTTCTGACAGGGAAAAACATAAGCAAGAGGTGCCAAAAAAATTGGAGTTCCTGGGAAATGAAATCTGCAAGTATCCGACTTTAAATTCCCCCTGGCTCGTCACGGGTTTGACCTCCACAGACTGCTCACATTGCCCAGGTGTGCCCAGTTCTGCTGTCAATGCTTTTGTCCGTGGCGTCATTTCTATTTTTCCCCTTGCAAGGAGCACCCGGGTGACAGAGGGGCATGGAGGGGAAAGGAAGGGGAGTGACTCCTGGGACTCAGATGCTCCCGGTCCCACCCCGCACACTTGAGCCCGCCCCGCAGCCCGGGGCTGCCTCGCTCCACCCCCGGGTCCCGCCGTCTCTCACCAGCCTGGGGTCTGCCCTGAGCCCCAGAACGCAGGATTTGGGCTCTTTTCACCTCAAAGCCTTCAAGTGCCTGGATGAGCCTCCATTCGCACTCCCCAGCAGGGCTGGAGTCTGTTTCACTGCCCTGAGACTGCCCGGGTGGGGCTGGCTCCAAGTGCCAACAACGCGGGACTTGCCTCCATTTCTGAGCCAAAGAAAATGCCTGATTTATTTATTACAGGACCCTAAAACTGGCCAAATGAGCCTGGTGCCCCCCAAACACAGACCTCAGTCCCTATTTCCAGGACATGAAGGTGCCTGGCGCAGGCTCACCGTGGGGTGCCCCGATCTGATCCCCAAAACCCCACACGACTCGGGCCGCTTCTTTCCCAGCCAGGTCTGGAGCTTCCAGCCGTTGGAAATGGGGCTGGAAAGAGGGAATTTGATCCCTGAACCCCCAGCCTGGACTCCCCCTGTGATGTCAGGACAGGCTGGAGAGGCAGTGGTGTTGGGACATGAGATAAAGAAGAGGATGCAGCCCATCCAGGATACCCCAGCACCCACAAACACCCCAAGGACCCCACTGTCCAGCCCCTCTCTGCTGCTCCCTGCCCAGCCCCAGCGCCAGGGATTGCAGAGGAGGAGCCTGACCACTGCCAGCCTTTTCCCAAACCACATCCATGGCAGTGCCAGCACCCTGCAGGGCTGGGCACGGCGGGAGACAGGCACCAGAGAGCACAAGGCAGAGACTGGCCAGCATCAACGAGTTTACTTCCCACTCCACAGCAAGCCACACCCACCTTACAGACACACCCTCCGGGCACCTGCCCAGCAGTAAGGCACTTTGGAAAACACGGGAAACATTTTTGCCAGCTCCAGCCTCCATCCCCGGGGCGTCAGTGCCCGCAGGCTCAGCGCAGTGTCACCAGCTCCTCGGCAGAAGTCGGGTGAATGGCAACGGTGTTGTCCAGGTCGGCCTTGGTGGCCCCCATTTTGATGGCCACGGCAAAGCCCTGCAGAATTTCGTCACAGCCCAGCCCTTGCATGTGCAATCCCACCACCTGTGGAGAAGAAGTGAGAGGCCAGGTGGGACCCAGAATCCAGGGTGAGCTCTTGGGCTTGGGGAGCTGGATCCCAGCCCAAGAGCTGACCACGTGGGGACAAGAGGACAGCCAGTCATGGTCTNCTCACTCACCTTCTCCTCCTTGCCAGTGCACACCAGCTTCATGACACACTTCACCTTCCTCTGGGTGACAGCGTGGTACAAGGGAGTGAAGGATGTGTTGTAGATCTTCACCTTGTCCTTCCCATGTATGGCCACGGCCTCCTCTGCGGCAGAAGCCACGGAACAGGGGTCAGAGGGATGCACATGGGACATTCAAAGAGAGGAGTCAAAGCCCTTCCGTCAAGGCTCACTTGCTGGAGATCAAAGCATCTCCAGCATCCAAGCAGCAGCTCTGAGCCAGTGTCCCCAGCCCCTCTGTCCCCTCCCCGCCCCGTGTGTCCCCACCTTCAGTGAGCCCCACGGTGCCGATGGGCGGGTGGCTGAACACCACCGTGGGGATGTTCTCGTAGTCCAGCCGGGAGTCCTGCTTGCCCTCGAAGAGCCTGTGGGCCAGCTTCCTGCCAGCGGCGATGGCCACTGCGGGGAGGGACAGGGAGCCTGAGCCACGGCACCGTGTGGCACCGAGGGGCCGTGCAGGGAAGGGGGCACAGCTGCAGTACCTGGGGTGAGCAGGGCTCTCCCACAGACATCCCCTACGGCATAGATCCCTCTCCTGGTGGTGTTCTGGAACTCATCCACAACCACGTGGCCCTTGGGATCCACCTGCACGCCCTGCCATGGGAAACAGCAGCCACATATGCTCCAGGAGGGATGGGATGGCTCATGGGGCACCTGTGACAGGCTCTGGAGACCCAAGGGAGCCCCAAATACCCGTGGGACATCTAGAGACCCATGGACGTCTGCCCACGGGCACGGAGGGGACGTGCTGCCATCTCACCACTCGGTCCAGGCACAGCCCCTCGGAGTTGGGCTCCCGCCCCACGGCCCACAGCAGGCAGTCCACGTCCCGGATCACCGCCTCCGTCGGCTTGTGGCCGGGCGCCGCCGAGGCCACCGTCACATCCAGCAGCCCACACGGAGACTTGGTGACCCTCTTGACCTAAGGGGAACAGGAGCAGCAGGAGAAGGTGCAGATGGCTTTTGCCTTGCAACAAGCGACGGCGGCCATGCTGCAGAGGCAGGGATGTCGCCAAAACCACGGCTCAGCAAGCAGCACCCAAAACGGCAGCTTTCCCCCAGCCCTGCCTCTGCAGGAGGGATGGGACAAGCCACAGGGCTGCTCTGTGCTTCCCCACCTGTGTGTGCTTCCAGACATCCACGCCGGTGTTCTCCAGCTCCTGGGTGCAGTTGGAGCTGATCAGGGAGTCAAAGGTTCGCAGCACCTGGGCAAGGATCCCCCCAACCCTGTCAGATGAGGGTCTGCAGGCAAAGGCACCACCCGGCAGCCCCTCCACCAGCATTTCCCTGCTCCTGGAACCCAAGAGGCTTGGGGTGCTTCTGGTTGACAAACTTCTCTGTTTGTTTCTTCATTATTTTCTTTTCCTTTCTTCCTCTTTTCAAGTCGTGACTTGAAATAAAGCTCAAGGGGATGGATGTGGTGACACGCACGGCTGCAGAAACGCCGGGCACGTGGGTGGGTGCTGCTAAAACATGTCCCCCCCAGCCTCTCCATGGCTCCCATGCTGCCACCCCCTGCATCGCTATTCCCGTGCCAACTCAGACCCTCCTTCACCAGGAACTGACAGCCAGAAATCAATCTGACCATCAGGGCTGGGACGTGGCAGGCGGGCGGGAAGCGCAGCTGGGGACGGGCGGTGGCACTACCTTGTCGTGGCGGATGAGCAGGGATGACTTGGAACCCAGCGTGGCGAGGATCCCCACCATCTCCACCGCGATGTAGCCGGCCCCCACAACGACGCTGCGCCTGCCGAGAAGTGACAATGCCACGCGCAGGCACCTGGAGATGGCTCCGGTGGCTGCCAGGGATGGACCCCACTTTACCTGGGCAGCTCCTCCAGATCGAAGAAGCCGTCACTGGTCATCCCCAGACTGGCACCTGCAAAGCAGAGACACCTTTCACAGCCTTCAGCTGTCACCATTCCCCTCCCAAAGCCTGCTTTGCTTCGGCAGATCCCTCCCCAGCCGGGGAGCCTGGGGGATTCCATCAGGCTCACCAGGAATTTCGCTGTCAGAAGGGAGAGCCGGGCGCCCTCCCGTGGCTATAAGGATGTGAGGAGCCGTGTACTTTTTCCCATCCACTTCGATGGTTGGCTCGGGATCAGCGGTGAACTTGCCATAGCCCCGGATGATGTCAATGCGAGCCTAAGGGGTAACAGTTATGGGGTTAACAGCGGGATGAGGTGCGGGAGACAGCTAACGGAGCCAGGGCTCCCACAGTCCGAGGACACCCATTAGGGCTGGAAAAGTGGCCAAAAATCCCTCACTTCTGCCACTCAGATTGCAAGATAAACACATCCCACGCTCACCTTCTTAACATTGTTCTCGTAGATGTCATTGAGGCGCCGCACGTACGCGTCACGCTTCTCCTTGATGGTCCTGGAACAGAGCAGGGAATGCCATCACTGCCAGCAGATGAACCTCGGAGCTCAGGAAGAACCTTGCACTCAGTGCCATGGTCCAGTTCACAAGGTGGTGCTTGGTCAAATGTTAGACTCGATAATCTCAGAGATCTTTTCCAACCTTAATGATTCCGTGATTCTGTGAACTCAACCCCTCTGGCACGTGGCAGCCATGCCACAAAATAAAACGGCTCCCTGTGACTCTTTCCCCACCAAAGCAAGACTTCTGTGCCTGCCTTCCCTGCGTTTGTATTTTTCAGAGTCTCCTCCCACAGGCAGTTTGGCAGCCTGTTCTCCAAAACACAGCTGGCCCTGGAACCAGCTCTGCACAACCCAGGGGAGCCTGGAAGGGGGCAGGGACCCCTTTGAAGTGGACAGTGGGCTGCTCCCCTCGGGATACTCACTGGAAGGTGCTGGTTTCCAACCGGCCCTTTCCATTCTTACCTCCAGTTGAACTTGACACCCGCTGTTTCAAAGCCATAGTCAGCGTGATCGTGGACAAACTCCGCGTGGACGGCCGTGTTCCACATCACCTGCCCACACAAACTTCAGGTTGGCTCAGGAACACTGCTGTGATGCTGGGAAAACCCCTGCCAGGCTTCCTGATTCCTCACCTTTGACCGGACCACCCACGGGACACAGGAGCGCCCACGGCATCCCCGTGGCTCAATACCCCTGGAGGCCCTGCTTCCTCCCCACACCCTGTGCCAGCACCTCCCTAAAGTTTGGCAGGCACCCACACCAGACCCAACCCACGCCACCGGAGCCGGTGGCAGAACAGCCTCACCTTCTTTGGCACGCATCCAACATTGACCTGGGGGGAATAAGAACAAGTCTCAGTGTCAAGGCCCAGTTTTCCAAAGGCAGAGAGCATCCCACATCATGCTGGCACTGCATCTCTGCTTTGGAAAACAAAGGCAGGATTAGAGGTTCCTGGAAAAAGAGGGGTGTAACCGCTCCAGGAAGCTCAAGGTCTTGCGGTTTGCCCGTTTTCCATCACTTCCTTGAAAGAGAATATGGAAGGTGGAGCCTTCAAACACAGGGTGTTTTTTCCACTGATAATCTAAAAATTATTTACTAGCACAAAGGTGTTTGCCATCCCTTGCCTGCACTTCTGGGAATATGGTAATTTTCCCAGCAGAATGCATTTAGGGCATAAAACTAGAGCCTGTCCCTGGCTTTTCTGAGGAACCAATTTGTTTTTTGGCCCGTTACCAGCTCACCATGCTCTTGAGTTCTGCTTTACCGCCTTGCAGTTGTGCTACACAGATCCAGGATCCATCGGCATCCTGTCACCTGCCTGAAAATGGCCGGGAAGAAGCTGGGGGAGAGGGGGATTGGGATCCGTCCTGCTTCGGCCTGACAAGGCAGTTCCTTGCACAACGCTCGGACACCGGGAAGGCGATTCCTTCTCTCCCACTTCCCGCACCGCGACCCTCCCCGGGGGCTCCGCCTCCATCCCAGAGTTACCGGGGTCAGCGCGGGGGCACCGGCCCCGCATCGCCCGTCTCCTGGCCCGTCCCTCCCCGCCCCGGGTGCGGGTCCACCCGCAAGTGACTCACGCAGGTGCCGCCGAGGCGCTGCGGCTCCACCAGCGCGACGCGGGCGCCGAGCTCGGNAGGGGAAGAGGGGGAATAACAAAAGAGAAAATAAACAAAATACCCCAAAACAATTAAAAAAAAATAAAAAGGGCAGGATCAGCACAGAACGGGAACAGAGCTAAAAAGGGAACGCTTTTATCTGGGTTATGACAACGTACTCCCAAGCAGGAATCACTTCCTTTCTCCAGTTAAGTTGAGCGGCCTTTCCAATAAAATAAAGAGTGGTGGGGGATGAAGTTAGTGTGCACTTCCCTGGAAAACAAACTCTAATTCATGCCAGTTAAACACTAGAACTAAAAATGTACAAAGAAGCGTCAGAGGAGATGAGTGTTGTTGAAGTGTTACCTTTTCCTCTCTGAACAGTCCAGAAGGAAAACAATGACTACAAATACAGCAGGCAAACTGACTTTCGGGCTGATGGGCATGGGACAGAGAGAGTGTCGTAAGGAATTCAGTCTCAAGTTGTGCTAAATGCTCTTCGTCCTCTGTATGGCACATTTTGGTCCATGATGGGGATCTGAGTTGAGACGAACCCTGATTTCTTACAGAAACGTGTAAATATTGTTGCTCTTTTAAAATGCCAGGTGTACTTCCTTCTACAAAGGCTGGGAGAGGTTTATAGGAAGTAGTCTGGGGTACGACGGGTAACATGAGGCTCTCCACGACGAGGTGCTGGGTCAAACTGGAGGCTGCAGGAAACAAAAAGGAATCACTTACCCTCCTCCACAAGCCACTTTCCACTGCCAGGATAAATACCAGGCTTGTTGTCCTGCTGCTAGCGCACATAAAACATTCCAAGCCCCAAAACAAGAACTCATGGGAGTTAAAACTCATCACAGTGACCCAGCAGCCTGTCACCGCTTTCTCATGGGAGCAGCTGAAAGCACAATTCAGACCCTCTCCCCCATCTTACAAAGCTCACTGCTACCAAAGATGAAAACAAACTGATAAATCCAGGTGTTTTTACTCTCTCCATCAAGCTTAGGCAATAAAGAGATAGAAGTGCAAAAGCTCCAACTCTCAAGACAGCCAGGAAGAGGAGCTTTTAGGAGCTTAACTGACTGCTTATTTTAAGGCAGAGCACACGTTAATTGCAGAGTGGTCTGAGCTGGCTTTTCATGGAAGAACCCCTTTGGGAATGATCAGCCATTCCTCACAGAGTGGTTAGAAAGAGAGCCCAGCCCAAGCCAGGATACTCACAAGGAATATTTTAAAGTGTCATCTAGTTCCATGATAGCAGCCTGGTTCCCACAGCGGTAGCAGTAATTGGGGGCACTGAAGATGGTAACCACATTCCGGTCGTGGCACCAGTTATAACCCTGCCAGGGAGAAAGAGAGAAAAACAAAAGGTCTCTGTTAAACCTCAGCCCCTCCAAAGTTCCTCTTCAGGCCTGAAACCCTCTGAAGCACTTGTGAAACTGCAGATTTCTTGGAAGTATTTCCAACTGACTTAGCTTCATTTCAAAATACGTGCTTTACCACAGGAAGCAGCAGCTGGTACCTGGCAAAACCAGCTTCAAGCAGCCTACAGGAGATCATCCACTCCTCACTTGTAAATTATGGAGCGTACCACTAAAAAGCCTTGGGATTTTTAGGGATGCCTTCAGCTTTCCTGCACCACAAGTGACAATTTGCCTGCTGAATGCCAGTGACTTCTGACACACAGTTCTGCTTAAGGGATCTACCTGCACTAGATTTTCAAAATGCATCTGCTCCATTGACCCACCTGGCATTTTTCCAGCAAGACATCCCAGAATAGCCTGTGACAGCCAAAAACGGCATAATCCCCGTCACATCTGACTGCCAAGCACTAGGGGACAGGCAGCAGCAGTCAGAGCAAGAACCAGCCAGCATGTAAGAAGATTATTCCTGCCACAAACGGGGCGTGCCACGGCCCCTTTGGCAATTTACTTGGAGGGGGAAATTTGCTTGGAAAGGCCAGAACATCCCCTTATTTAGGCTGCAGGTCAAAGCACATCATTTTATGTTGCTGTTTTCACATGACTGAAGCCTCTCTTTGGTACTGACCTGCCTAAGATTTAGGTGTCAACAAACCTGTGAGTGGAAGGTGTCCCAGAGGAGACCCCCGTGGGCCCCTGTTTTGCTAGCCCTGGCTAGCAGAGTGCTTGCCCTACCTCCATGACCAGCTGGTGAGCGCGGGAGACCAGTGTGAGACCATTGGCGTGGTTAAAGGTTTCGGAAATGTCCTGCCCGAAGGTGTAGCCAGCACCACGTGGAGAAATGCCCCAGCCGCCGCGGTCATCCGGATCCGACCACAACAGATCACACATCGGACCCTTGGGAAAGATCAGGAGCTCTCTGTTACATCACTGGCAAGGTGCTTCCACACCTTTTATTTACAGCAGCAAGACTGCCAGCACGTACTGCTCGGTGCAAGGCACGTGAGGAGTTGACTGAACACACATCTGCGAGCCCCAGCCACTCCCAGCACAACTTCCAGCTGCCCCGGCAGCTCCGAGCGTGGCTCTGCAGCCCAGATTTCAGGCCCCAGGAAGCTGCAACAAGGTGCAACACCACAGGAGGGAAGCTGGGCTGCCTGGGGAGGGAGGATGGTGATACAGTGCGGCTTCACATGGTGGTTGTCAGTTCACAACCACATCTGTGAGGAGGCTGAAGATAGTAAACACCCTCCCCTGCCAAATCCTGCTCTTTGAGTCAGACCGAGAGCCCAAAACTCCCACGATTCTGGGGAAAACAGCTGTGAAACCCCCACAGCTCTCCTTATGTAGGCTGCTGTAATCAAAGCACACTGACTTAAGTGTGTTTTGCCCAAATGTTCATCTGCTCTAGCTCCTGGAAAGGCCATAATCCATGTGTAACCACGTGTTTAAATGGACTGCAATGTGAGAAAACACTTGCATTTTCCACCACCAGCAGATATTTAAGTTTCTGAAGCACTTCCTTTCCTATTACCTCGTGTGGGACTTCCTGCAGGCGGTCCAGAGCCCTGATATGATCCAGTGTATCTATGGATGGAGAGAGGCCACCATGGAGGCAGAATATCTGTTCCAGAAAGAAAAGAGCAACCCATTAAGTGGGAGGAATGATCTCCAAACCAGCTGGGTCTACCTCTCTTAACACTCATTCACAACCCCAGCCATCTTGCCCTCGGATCACAAGTTAAAGGAGCTTGTCTGGGACTGTTCCCCTGGATGTCAGACAACACAGCCTGCAGAAATCTATGGGAGGGAGGGTTTTCCTCATCCCAGACTCACCTGGCCGTCTACTAGAGCTGTGAGAGGAAGGTAATCAAACAGGTCTGTGAAGTACTTCCAGACGTTGGCGTTGCCGTACTTGCGCAGGCACTCGTCGTAGAAGCCGTAGACCTGTGTGATCTGCCTGCTCTCGTGGTTGCCCCTCAGTATCGTGATGCGCTCCGGGTACCGCACCTGGGGGCGGAGGGAACGCTTCCTGAGCACGGGCACGGAAACGAGCAGTGATGGAATATCACCAGCAGCAGCCAAGCGCTCTGCTCCCAGCACGTGTCCGCTGACACGGATCCAGTTACGCCCGCTACGCCCGAGCCAGCGGCAGCCTCACCGGGAGAAGAAAATGGTTCCCAGCTCCCAGGTTTTATCCCCAGTCTCCCAAGCCGTACCTTCAACGCCACCAGGAGAGTCACTGTCTCCACAGAGTAATAGCCTCTGTCCACGTAGTCTCCCATGAACAGGTAGTTGGTGTCTGGGGACTTCCCACCGATCCTGAAGAGCTCCATAAGGTCGTGGAACTGCCCGTGGACATCCCCGCAGACGGTGACGGGGCAGCGTACCTCTTGCACATTTGACTCCTTTGTAAGGATTTCTTTAGCCTGGCAAGGAAAGCACATTTAGGACAAAAAGGTAGGAAGCTCCTCCAGAAGCAGGTGATGTTTTTCTGCTGCATTCCCACTGGAAACCCAGTTTCACCCCCGCTGCTCAAGGCAACCCCTGGAAAGACAGTTTGGAGGGTGAGCACAGACAAGGGGTGTTTCCTAAATCCCAGTGCATGGGCATGAACAGGTTTACTCCAGCGAGGCCAGATGCCCTTGCCCAGGGCACATTTTGCCTGCCGGAATTCCAACCCTCTTCCAGGCACAACAGTTCAGCAACTTCTACGGGCAAGTCACTTACAACTGAAAAGCAAAGACAGAGGCAATTGGAACATATGGAGCCACAACCAGCTTCCCTGGCTGTGCCCAGCTGGCAACAAAACGACCACAGATGGAGGGATGGCATCCCTGGATTTAGTCATCCCTTCTTCCACACCCAGCAGCTCCTCTGCTAATTACAGCCACGCAATGTAGCCTATCTGCACCACCTTATTATCCTTATCAAATACCAGGCTTGTTGTGCTGCCTGCAGCCCACTGACTGATGCTGATCAGCGCTCCTGGCACATCTGAGGCACAGGGAACACCCACAGGATGGCTCCATCTGATCCAAACAAAAGGGCTGGAAGATCACCAGCACTGAGCAGTTGCCAGCAGGTGATGATCTGGGTATTCCCTGCCATATCCCTTAGCTCAGGATGAGCTAAGGCTCACGCTGTGCTGCCAGAAGGGAGCTGCTTCCCAAGGATACCCTCTGTGGGCTTCCTGAGGATGCCTGCGTTCCCATTCCAATGTTTGCTGCCTTGCCTCTTTTAGGAAAAACATCTATTTGGAAGGAATAACTACACCCCAAGCAGTTTGGACAGCTTGGACTGCACCCAGCATGCTCTCTGCACAGAACCTAACCTGAGGGATCCTTAAAGTCACATCCTGCCCATGGACTTGATGAGCTGGGCTCTGCCTTGCACTTGTGGCATGACTGGGAACTGCTGAACATGTTGTATTTGAGTGCAGTAGTAGCACTCAAATTCTGCTCTCACGTCTTTAAAAGCATTTATAGCGCCTTCTGAGAGCTTCCACCCTCTGGGAGAGACAAATATAAACCCACAAAACAGCTGCTCCGTGTGTTCTGGCTGCTGCACAAAGCAACAGGCAGGGGTTTGTTCCAAGCTGGAGCTCAGCAGGGCTCCTTTTCCACAGAACAGGGCAAACGGGCTCACTTTAAAGCTACCCTAGGAATGGGGGCCAGCCCACGAACTGCAATCGTGGTGCTAGGAGAATCCAGAAGTTTCCCCTGATGAGGAAGGAGGAGCTGGCAGGTGACAGGAGCGGCTCCTTCCGCTGCCAAGCAGCTGCTCCCCTGCAGCCCATTTTAGCTCACCCTGTGGACACTGATGGGTGCACGTGGACAGATCCAGGCTGTCATTTGAACTCGGCAGAGCTGCTTTACGTCAGGCTCGGGAGCCCCAGCCTGCCCTCACTCACGTGATGGTTTTCTAATGCAGAACAAGACTTCCAAAATGCTCAGCATCAATAAAAACACCCCAGAAAAGCAGTGACTAACCAGTGCATCTGCCTGCAGTGTGAACACTGAAATCAAATGACTTAGAATAAAAAGCACTATTACAAAGCAAAAATAAAAACCTCTGATGCAAGCAGGCTGCCTGGCATCATCAGCACTTACTTAATCCAGGCGGCTAATAAATAACTATGACTTAGAAGTCAAAATTTAGCTACCTTTGTTGCAGAAAACAGTGACTAATGGTATCAGCTTCCTGTGCATCTGTCCCACTTGTGCTGGATGAAAACCATATCCAGGTCAGGAAAAAAGCAGCAGCTCTTAGGTGTTTTTATTAAATAAACCTCCCTTGCATTAAATAAACCAAACCAATGGTTGCCTGTCTGTGCTCAAAGAGCCTCTGAAGAGCCTTGGAGAGAGGAGAAACTCCATTCCTTCTGGAAGATTGGTTCCCTCAGCTTGGTCTGACCCATAGAGGCTCGTTCTCTAGGAATCTGAAGCCAGGCACGGAGCTGGGGATCAAAATTCACCTGAACCTTCATCCCACCAATGGCCACAGACCAAACCACTGTACCAACAAGTGGGCTGAGGCTGTGGAACCTCAGGGAGCTCGGCTGGAATGTGAACCAGCCAAGTGAGGTGGAAGCCAGAGGGATGGAGCTGTCTCACCCTTCAGGAATGAGGCAGCAGCAGACATCCAGAGCCTCTGCCAGGGTGCCCAGGGGCTCCCAGAGGCACCTGAACCAGCACCCACCAGGATGAACATCACCAACAGAGAGATGAAACACTGCCAGCCACCACACACCACAACACTGGGAATTTCCTGCAACAGGACTGTGTCCCCTCTTACACCTCCAAAGAACCAGGAGAGGAAAGAGAAGCTGCAAGGAGAGGGATGGTCATGGATGGCTGCTGGTTTAATTCAGGAGACAGTCTTTTCCCTGCCTTCTTCCATAGCCCATTTCATCATCTTGGTGAGAAACCCTTTTGCCTGGATTAAGCAGGGTGGCTCTCAACTCCCCCACCTGCACCCCAAACGTGCAAGCTCCAGCAGTGACCAGAATTAATCCTCCTCTCAGCCCCTGAATTTCTGCAGGATTTGAGCTAATCTTCCTTTAACACACCAAGAGAATGGGGGCAAAGTTGTCATGTTGAGGAACAGCACCTCCCTCAGCTGCATGAGCCACAGGGGGCTGATCAGCTGCCTAACGAGGCTGCCACTGGGCAGGTGTGGACACAATGTCACTCCCACAGCTGCAAATTCCAACAACTTTTGAGAGTGCACCATCTCTGGGCACACCTCCATTGTGTCCCACCCTTCCCTCATCACTGCCAGTACCTAAAACCAAGAATGACCCACACAGACAACTGTGGGAGATTTTGCTGGTTTGTTTTTTTTTTTTTCCCCCTTCATTTTGATTTTTTGTTTTAGTACTGAGTTCTTCCACAAACTGAAACCTGAGGCAAAAGGTGTTACTGTGCTGGGCCTCTCTGAAATCAGCCCCAAACACAAGAGTGCTAAGAAGTGTTCTGGAGGAGAGGATTTCTCCAAATATAATTTCAAGGAAACCAACTAAACCAGCTTTGTGGCAGGGCTGCACACCCAGAGGTTTTTGTAAGCTCCTCTCCTGGGTGACACAACCACTCCCCAAAACTTAAACAAGCCAAGTCAGTGCAGGGCACAGTGTTTCCTTCATGCCCAGTCGTTTCCATCAGTTTCCAGCAGCCTGGAAGAACGAGGTGCTGTGACAGATGACACACCTCCCTGTCACCTGCCTGCTGAAGGACAAACACCCTCCCTACCTCCAGCTGAGCCTTCCTATCCAGCTTCTCCCCATTTCCTGTGTGTCCAGCCACAATCTGCCAGCATCGACCTCCAGCTTCCCAAAACACAGCAGCCACAACTGCAGCTTCCCAAACAGCCACAGCTCCCTCACAACTGATGGAGCTCTGGAGAAGGAGTCACAAAACAAAGGGATAGCCCCAGCACAGGATTGAAAAAAACAAAAAGGAGGGGAAGAAAACAGAAGCTGTTTTTTGTTTC
>VXBC01007864.1:29694-55279 GCA_013399945.1 Ploceus nigricollis
TTTTTTTTTTGGGGGGGGGGGGTGTTGGTTTAGGATCAATATGCCAAGGAAAATCTTGCCTTGGTCACAGACTGCAGTGTTGAGGGAGTGCTCACAAAGAGCTGTTGGACTCCTCAGACAACAGCCAGCACAAGTCTAGGGACCTTTCTCCCGACGGGAAAAAAGGCTTTTCCCAGTCCCCACGAAACAAATCCAAGCACACGGTTGCCAAGGCCCGTCCAAACCACAGTCCAGAATAGCAGAGAGTGTCCTTTATCCGACCATTCCTCTTTCTATTTTGGTCCCTTCAGCAGGCTGGGAGCCTGTGTGGGGCTCACCTCTGCTTCCCGAGATCCCACCTCGGAAGCCAGCGGGTTTCCTCACTGACTCGGGTTGATTTTTCAGCGTGTGGCTCCTCCGTGCTGTGTCGGACACCAGGACGGCGGATAGCCCACAGGCACCACCCCGGTGTCCCAGCGCTGGATACTCCAGAGGCAGCAACCTGCTCACCCCATGTCCAATCTCACAGAAACCACCCCGAACATCCACTGGCCTATATCCCACAGGCACCATCCCGCTCTCCCAAAACCCACAGGCACCGGCCGCTTTCCCACTGGCAAATACCCCACAAGCAGCACCCGCTTTCCCAGTGCCCGATATCCCAGCAGGCGCATCCCCACCTCCCAAAACTCGATATCCCGCGGCACCTCCCCGCTCTCCCCACGCCCGGTATTCCACAGGCACCACCCCGCCTCCCAAAGCCCGATATCCCCCCGGCCGCAAGCCCGTCTCCCAGCGCCGGACACACCACGGGCACCGTCCCGCCCTCCCAACGTCCGGGCCCCGCACTCACCTTCTCGCACAGGCTGCGGACCTGGCTCTCGCTCAGCTGCCGGCACTCGTTCAGCTGCTCGATCCATTGGTCCAGCTCCTTGGCGAAGCNGCGGCCAAGGCAAAAGGAATAAACTGCTCCCTTCTCTCTAAGGAAAAAGGATGAAATCACAAGGTTTTGCGCCCGCTGTGGGTGTCGAGTCGCAAGCGTTGGTAGCAGGGCCCGGGAATGTAACAATCCCTGTCTGCCTTTCAGTAAATGCGCGGTATTCATTCCTTTCGCCGTGTTCCCGTGAAATACTGTGGGGCAGTAGTCACAACGGGAGCACGTGTACGATGATGTACCAAATATGACACATGATTAGTGAATATAAGCAGTAAAAATTAATGCATTTGCTTACAGTCTGGCACTCATCTTGCCCTCAGCTTTGAACTGTGACAGACCTGCAGGAATTACTCCCCGCTGCTCTTTATTTGTGATCTCCTTTGGACTCGTTCTGCTGTGTCCCCTATACCCAAATGGAGCAGTAATATCGTGACAGAAATGCAATAACTGAGGCTATGACACTGCCACAGTCTGGAGTGCCCAGCCCAGGCAGCAAGGACTGGGACTGGAGGAGACCCCTGAGGGGAAACTTCCCTGGGGTTTTCAGCAGGATAAGATAGATCAAGTCCATGTGGTGTGGTTTCTTCATGTCAGCTGGGAAGGCTGAGGTTTGCTGAGGAGCTGCTCAGGCTGTCCTACCAGGAACACTCATGTCGGTCACAGCTCCCTTAATCTCCTCTGGGTAAAACAGACGGATTTGAGGACTTCACTCTGAACTGAGGGGAAAAAAAGAAAGGATTCACAACATCACATCCCTGAAGTGAATTTTCTAACTGAAAATACAGCTAGCAAAGTAAAAGAGAGCAATTTACATAAAGCACAACTTTGTAGCTACTGTTCTAGATGACAATCGCTCGCCAGCCCAGTTCCATAGCAGCCAGGAACTGTTCACACTCCTCTGGATGTTTTATTTGCTGATTTGTTTTCCAGAAGGTCCTTTCTAACCATATTGCCCATGTGTGTGACACTGCAGCAGAGAACGGCCACGGGATAAGGCAAATCCTGCCCTGTGGCAATGGACAATAAATCTTCCCAGCCCGGAGCATACGGGAGAGCAGCACCCCCAATAAAAATCATCCCTGGCTTGTCCAAAACGACCAGAAAAAAGGGCATCCCGAGCCTCAGGAGGTCAGCCTTAAAACAAATGCTGAGCAGCTTTTATTCCATCTTTCAGTTTCTGGAGGTTTCCCCATGATTTAATTAGAGGAAACAAAGCACGGACACATGGGTGTGCAGGCTTTGGTGCTAAGTTCCTATTTACTGATTCCTTGCCACCATTAACATGTTTAATAGGGGAAGCTTAAATGGAAAGGTCCAGCTGAGATATTTCTCTTGGCTCCCCGTCAGGAGTAAAGAGGTTTCTGAGGGATCGATCCGATGGCAGGTCCTCAGCAGAGCTCCGGCAAAACCTCACAGCCGGAGCCAGGACATTCCTCAGAGCAACACGACGCGGTTTGCTGGAAAGAGGGAGCTCTTGGGATGAGCTGGGGATTTTCCTGCAGAGGAGTGGCAGGGACGGAGCCTGCGGAATCTCCCGGCAGCAGTGGGGGACATTCATCAGGCTCCCTGGCAGGGAAAACTGACAAGCCTCACCGAGAGGGAATTAATGAAGGCAGGATTTTCCACCTCCTTCTCTAAAATCTCATCATTTCTGTGCTAGAACCTTCTAAAAAGGCAATGCCTGTGAAGTGGCATGAAAGGCCACTTTATTAAAAATACATTACTGTTGGCTGTGTCACATTAAATCCCCCATGGGGTACCTTGCTTTCTTATTCGTGTGACTTTTCCACTGAAACTTGGCTTTTTAGGGTGTGATACAAAACACAGGAGAAGCAGAAAAAATTACACATGGCCACCACTGCCTATGGAGGATGTTGCCTGGGCTTATCCACTGCTTCCCAAAGAGTGCTGGACTCCTGTGTTTTAGAGAGGGGAAAAACCCACCCCCACAGTGAATAAATAAAATAAATCAGTAAAGTTTTTCCCTCTGCCAGCAGCTGAGGGTGCACAAAGCCAGTAGGAGCTGCTCCAAGGGCACCTGACCCCCCGTGAGGGTACAGGAGAGCACCAGATCGCCCAGATGCACGAGGATACGGACCCCTAAAACACATTTTGGGGTGCAGGCACAGCATTTCTGCAGTGGATGGGAGGCAGACCTACTTGGCAGCAGCCTCCCTGAAGCCTGGATTCTTTCTCCCAGCGTTTCCCCACAGGATTTGTCTCCCTCCTTCCCATGGTGGCATCTATCGCCGTGGGCAGCACTGTGAGGAGCAGCAGGAAACATTACAACATCGTGATAAACTGAGAAGAAAAGCCAGGGAGAAGTCTGAAGGGAGGAAAGAGGCAAAGAGAGGGAGAATACTGCCAGGAGAAGGGGGATGAGTCTCTGAAAATGGACTCTGTTACATATGCACAGGGATGGATTCCAAAAGAAAGGAGAGTGACCAAAGCCTCGCAAGGATCCTCCCGAAATGTTCCTCTCAGGCACAGCTGCATCTTTTAGGGAATAAAAAATGTCCTTCTGCAGCAGCCCGGAACAATTTCAATCCCCAAAGAGCTGTTTTGGGGAGGGGGAGGAACCTCAAAGCCCGCAAGCCTTGCAACAGGTTTTGTTTGCAAACGCAGGCGAATCCGGAATATTTGCTTATTCCTTCCATTGAACCTGCTGGCTGATGTGATTACCTCCCTGGAAACGCATGTGCAAATCGGTTTTCCAGCCTTTTGAGGGCACTGCCTTCCGCCGCGACGTCTCCAGTGACTGATGCCAAGGTCTCGCTAATGCGATGTGCAGGAAGAGCCGGCGTTGGATGCCGACGCCGATGCCCGGAGCTCTGGGCCGCCGGCGGCCGTAAATCCCTCCATTCCCAAATGCCGTCGGAAATGCCTCACCCTGGAAAAATGTGTCAGCAACAATTCAGTCGCTCAAATGAGGCGGGCTGAGGCACAGCCGCTCCCCTGCCACGCACTTACCGGGATAGAAGGAGCCGGTGATGGAAGACTGGGGGGGAAAAGGGCATCAAATTGAAAAGCCCCGGGGAGATGAATGGGAGATAACGGAGAGAAGAACATTTACAGCCTGAAATGATTCCCCCTCCCGGAAAAACGTCCTTCTTGCCTCCCTGGGAAGCGCTCAAAGGAGAGCTGTGGGGCTGGCACCTTGGAGAAGGGGTAAATCCGATGGTAAGGATCTGAGCAGACAGTTAAGACTACACAAGTAAGCAAATTTATTTGAAGACAGAACAAATATCGTGGCAAACAACAATATGCAAATTCAGTTGAGAACAGGGGTAAATATCAGACTTTGTTTTCAAATCGATATAAAATATAGTCAGATTTCATTTTGTCCAAAAAGCAGCTCGCATCGGGGTGGGGGGTTGGAGGGGATGGCCCTGTTCGTGCCATCCGAGGTGTGTGTCACCTGGAAAACCTCAGGCTCGGGAGGCGGCACCTCTGCCAGTGGAGATGAGCGATGCTGGGAGGAGATGGAGGTGCCTTGGGACTCTGAATTTCTACCTCCATTCTCCTTAAAAGCCAATTTTTGCCACAAAGCAAGGGGCGGGTTCATCCCCTCCAGGACCCTCAGTGCCCACCCACCTATGTTTGGATCGTGCAGTCACGAGGATCCTAGCTGCTTTTTAGGGTTGGGCATCTCTGAAGGCACCTGCACCTCCTCTTCCTCACTGGCTCCTGATGGATCAGCCTCCAGTGGCTGAGCCTGAAAAACCAGCGAGGGAGCAGCTCACCTCGGATGCCAGAGGAGTGAACAGGACGAAATCCCCTCCCAGGGCGAAGGTGCTGGCGGGCTGCTTTCTGGAAAAACCATCCCAAAATAAAAGCAGACATAGAAAACATTAGATTGTCAATGAGGCTTTGAAACAAATTCAAGTTTATCCTTAATTTTTCTCATATGCGCGCGCGTGTGTGTGTGTGTTGAGAGACTCGATACAAACAGACGAGAAAGACGTGGTGAACCTCAAGCTGGGGACGGGCATGTGGTCAGCTGGAGTCCGCAGGAGCACCATCGGATACGGAGGAGTTAGCACCAGAGAGTTTGGAGGACCCAGCTGAGCACATGCGTCCTTTGGGGATGGGCAGTGGGGACACATGGAACAGTCCATTAGAAACAATACAAGGCAATTATTCATGAGTTTTCATACAGTACAATACAGTCACTGATCAATTAACCCTTTCAGTACAGTACATGACAAGTAACACTTTGCACCCTGTTAGCACTAGGAAAGGAGGGTTTGGGCTGGAGAGGGGTGGCTGCTGAGCTGTCCCTTCTGCCCTTGGATTTCAGGGACTGTGGATTGCTTTGGCCGCTTTCCCACCCCAGCTCGGACAGCCCGACCCCAGCCTGGCTCCCGGGGGTTGCGCTGGTGGAGCGCAATGCCACCAGTCCATCCACCCACAGCCAGGGCTGCGCCCAAATCACAGAATCCTAGAATCCCACAATGGAGGGGACCTCAGAGATGATCTAATTCCACCCTCCCTGCCTTTCACCAGACCAAGCTGCAGGAGCCACCCCGCTCTGCCCTGTGCCAGCCACCGAACCGATAAGCAAACCTCCAATTCAAGCTCCACCTGGCCAGTTCTGGTGCCAAAACACCAGAAAAGGGCTCAGGGGCTGCGTTCAGTCGGCCTCGAGCCAAACCTGCTTCTTCCCTCAGGCGTAGTGAGAACAGGGTCCATTGGAAAAGTGCTAAATTACAGTACATTGGCATTTCCATATGTCAACTATTGAACAGCAAAACAGATTGTTTGAAAACAGAATCAGTATCGTACAGTAAGTTCACACTTAATTCTTCACCGTTTCTACACTTGTAACACATGCATTTTATTTCCATTAGTTTAATGCCAGTAGGACCAACATCCTCCAGAACAATGATCTAACATTAAACAAAACTTCCTAAGGAAAATATTAAGCATCACATAAAGTTTCAGGAAAAAACCTGTTAATTCGCATCACAAGGTACTCAGATTTACATTTAGGAGTTTTCATGCCATGACTTTAAAACACCTTTTGGTTAATATCCTGGGGTTGGGGGAAAACAAACCCAAAAAAACCAAACCAACCCAAAAAGAAGAAAAAAAAAGATTAAGAAAAGGAATGTTTTGGGAAATAATATATTTCTCTATGTGTATACACACCCAGGGAGACAAGCACGAACACGCGGGCCGGTGCATGGGTGTGTGCACAATTTTGTTTTGATAAACTTGACTCATTTCAAGGGCATTTTCATGGGTCCAAAAAGACTTTCAAGGAAACGAACTCTAAACTACTGAAGCAAACTAAAAAGTCTCTCTTGGAGGAACAGAAAAGGTCGGTAAAGCATCGCCTGTGTGCTGTTACAATGCGCTTCCCCACGAGCTATCTGAAAACCCAAACAACTAAAAATCCTTTTTTTCCACCTAAAAGGCCTTTCCAGAGCAAAGGGTGCTGTGCTAGGATTTGCATTCAGGCCTCAAGTGTGACGGGCAGGAGAAAACACTTAATTCTACCTTCCCAAAGGATGAGATGCCATCTCCAAGGGACAAAAAACTACACCTGAGGGGGAAAATAAGACAAAAAAATACCTGTTCTACATCCCCCTTTCTCCCAAGCTTATTTTCAAGGACTCAGTGAGATGGGTGGGCTTGCTGGGGGGGCAATTTTCCAAATGGTTTGCCTTTATCCTGGTGACACTGAGCGGGATGTGGGCTCTGAGTCACCGAGGTACTTTCTGAAGAGGCTGTTCCCTCAGCCACTATAGTTCTGGGGGCTCAGACAGAGCAGCAGCATCGCCTGGTGCTATTTCTTTAAAGCTAAATTTGCAGGGATAATTTGATGGGGATGGGGCGGGGGGGAGGAAGCAAAAAAACCAACCCAACCCAAAATGTGGATTCTATTTCTGTTTTTACATCCAGTGATAGAGGATGTAAGAGCATAATACTTGGGGTCGCTCAAGATTTGGGGTTTTTAACCATCTTGGGTTCCCACTGAATATCCAAGCCCCTGAAGGTCTATTGAAGAAGGAAGCCAAGAAAACCAGCCACGAAAACTGGAGCTGTTTAGGAAAACTCCTCTATCTGCTGCAACAGGGAAACCCAAAACACCCATTTCTTTTTGCTGCTGAAGGTTATTTCCATGCTGGCCGCCTGCTAGCAGCAGAGAAGGAGAAGACCTAATTCCCTTCTCTGCATTCCCGCTGATCATGCTGTACTGGCAGGGTTTATCCATCAAGTGTCACCGGGGAGAAACTCCCCAGCTCCCATCACGGAGGATTGCCAGAGAAGGATTTGGATTGACTGTGGGCTCGTCAAGGATGATGAGCAGCAGTCCCAAGTGTGGATACCCCGCCGTGAAGGAACACGGGGCTCTCACACCCACCACGATTTATTTGCTGCCGTGGAAAACCCACAGGGGCTTTTAAAGCAGCAAAACCCCACCAAGCGGTTGGGAGTGGGTGGTTTGGGACATCAAAACCCAAATTATTCAGCATCCCAGGGATCACCATTTTGAATCCTAGAGATTTCTGACTATGTTTCCTACTAACTCTACCCTGCTGCTTTCTTGCTGGCAAGGGAGCTCTGATCCCTGGCCTTCCATACGGAAATACCACAGGAATTTAACAGGAATAGCACATCTGAACTGCCTCTGAACACGAGAGCTGATCGACTCCCAACAACGCTTTCCAAATTCAACAGCAAACCCCAGGGTTACTGTGCTCCATCTCCTAAATGGTCTGTAAACCTTTTTTACTTAAAAATACCTTTTGCAGTTGAAGCCCACGACCAATCCCAACAGCACTTCCAGTGCAGGCACAACGATGGCTTTTATTGCAATGGCTCGAGCGCAGCCTTTATTGGTACCAGGATCTCAGACTGGTTTGGACTGGGCTGTGCCACGGACTCACCGGGGTCTCGCACCAGACACGAGAGCGTCTGCCCTGCGACTCCTGCTCCGCTCAGCTCCTGGTGTCAAGGAGATGATCTTGCACCATCCCAATCCCTTTTGAGACTTCTCCTGTATCTTTGGTGTTTTTAAAAGCCATGCCCTCGGGTCTCCGGGTGACCTCGACGTTTACAACGACCACCACGTCTGCCTGGATGTCAGTGATGTAGGTGTTGGTTCTGTCGTGTAAAATAAGCTTGGATGGGTACATTCCCTACTCTCAGGTCGCTAATGGATATGGAATGGAAATCAGGCACCGGACAGTGGTCCAACACACCTCAAAATTTTCTTCTGATGGCCCCTACGTAATTAACACTGCGCCTAGGAGGGGAAATAGCTGGGGAAAAGAAGAGAGTTCAAAACTCAGTGCTAACAGTACGTACAAAAGTGCAGTGCTCAGTTTAGTCCAAAGCAAAGTGACTACTAGTACTTAAAGTGCTAGTCCCAACGTCGGTTTGGTTCAGTGTCCGAAACACGGGGGAACGCGGGGAGGCTACCCCGGGGGGAAATTAAAAACAGACAGCACTGCAGCTGCACATGCCACACCAAAAGTGCTTCAAATCACGCCACGGCTCAGCTTGTGAACACACACGAGCAAACGACTGACACCTTTTAGGCTACTATAAAGAACAGCTCCATTAACTCCATCACTACGAACCCGCTCGGGAAGCAAGTGGTCACAGCGCACAGAAAACAAAGGACGATCCCACTCCAAAACCAAGAGCCTTTAGGAACACTGACGAGCCTTTGCAACTAGGATACTCAAAGTCTAGCGAAAGCAGCCTTGCCCAGTGTCTGCAACAAGCTTGGCCGATGCTTATCATGCACTTTGCAGAGGCAGACTGCCTCCTCTTACACGCTATCTTACAGCTTAGCCTATTTACCTATTTATTTGTGGTCTGCTTCGTTAATTGTAGCTTTCTGACCGTGCATTAAGCTGGCTTGTTTCTCTTAACCACCCTACCTGTCAAAGGACAATGAACGCAAGGACGAGACGACGAAGGCGGTCTGGTAAACACTGATGTTACCAACGGCCCCACTTCATTTTCATGAAGAACAAAGCTCCAGAGAAGGACTTTGGATCAGCACGCTCCTGGAAAGAGGCTGGGAAAGGAGGATTCATCCCAACAGATGACAGGCACACCCTTTTCTCTCGGTAAACACACACTTCCCACCAACTGCCCCATCACCCAGCCTGATCTTTACACAAAGCAGAACCTTCAGTTCTCACTGTGTTTCAGCAAGCACCCCCAAAAAATGGTCACAGAACAGTAAAGTGGCTCCCCGGGCCCTGCATGCATTGCCATCAACTCTCCCGAGCGTTGCACAAGGCAACATCTGGCTGTGCAACATCCGGTGTGTCCAAGGTGGGTGTGGATCTTTTTATGGAGAAATCACTTTTTAAGTCAAAGGTATTGACTTGCTGGAGCTGGCCGGATATGTTGGGGATGCTGCAGGTACAGCTGCAGACATGTTTCTCATCAGAGATCAAGCACTAGGGAGATGGTTTTCCAGCAGCAGGGAACACTAATATCCCAGGAGTAAAAACAGAGCTACAAACTCACGTCACTTGTTTCCATTACTGCCAGAAAGAGCTGGATTTAACACACAAAGAGCAAGGTCGTGCATACAGGGGATATGGAAGTAGGCACACAACTAGAAAGAAAGGAGAAGATGTGGGAGCTGGAGAAGTGCAGTGTGATATGGGCAGTGCCCCGCAGTGAGGAGGGCAACGAGGTGCAAGGTGGGGAAACACCACCACCTCAGTCCATCATCCAGACAAGAAACTTCTGGAATGACATATCCAGCCTTGCTGCCAAAGCAGCAAGGCCTGGGGAATGTACACAAGCATGTGGATGTGGCCATGACCCAGCAAGGAACAAGTTCATCATGGAGGAAAAGCATGCCAGCTTGCACACCATGGCTTTCCCCAAGCGATGCTGGAGCCCTGTGGGATTAAAAGCAGTCGTTGAGCAATAGACTGGGCAAAGAAGGATCTTCCAGGACTGCATTCCAGGACTGATCCTGCAAGCCTGGCACATCTCACCATGTGCCATATGTAGGCACTGGGATCACATTTGGTTTAAGTAGCGTTGACCTCAACGTTGAGACCAAACCCAAACACTGGAGGCACGGACAATTACCAGCCTGAAAGCTCCCGTGCCAAAATGACTCCTTTTCCAGGTCTTTTTATAACATGTTCTTTCCTGTCTTCCGATTGAAAGGATTTTTGGCAGATGATTTGGAAGTGGATAATAAATCTAATGCTAGGACACCGCGTCCAATTGCACAGTAATTTCCTGCACGGCTCTCACCAGGAAGTTTACGCTGCGTGCTGCATTTCTGCCGCCTTAGTTTCTCCTACGGATACACTGTCATTGTGTGTGACACTCCTTATAGTTCTGCTTCCACCTGGAGTGGCAACCCTGTTAAATGTTTAAAAAGAAAAGCTGTTACGGGTTTTTTAGGAGAAAAAAGCTGTCTGCTTGCCCGTGACCTCACCTTTAACACGAGCTCCGGAATTTAAAGGCATTTATAAAACCCTGCTCCGGCCGCTGCGCTAGATTTTCACCTAAATATCCTCAGCAACTTTTCCAGTCTCCAAAAAACAACTGATTTGAACGTTTATTAGGAGCAATAACTTATTTTTGGAGGTGGAGGCTTTTGCTGCATTGAAGCCTGCAGATATCCGTGCACTGGTTTTCAGTGGTGAATCAAGTGATTCCCAGACACAGCCTATTTCCAAGGAAAACACCATCCCAGACTGCTCGGTACCAGAGACGCTACAGTGCAAACTGAAGATGCGGGGCCATTTTTAATTCTATGCTAATTATCGCAATAAAAACCAGATCCCGCAGCGGAAGACCCATTCTGGGAAGAAATAATCATCCATCTTTCCTAGCTGTAGCCGTGCTGCTGGAGAAGAAGCTTATTTACAAAATGGCAATCTCCAGGAAAAAAGCTGTTATCGTTGCCTGACAAAGCCATATATTCTGGTACCTTCTGGGGGGCTCTCTCTGGGAAATTCCTCTTTGAAACCCAACGCTATAAACCTCAAATATGGAAAAACCCCATCCTGTTCAACAAAAAGCAGCTGTAGGGCTAATGCAACCCACCGTGACACAGAAATGATGCTTGGAGATCCCTGCTTTGAAATCCCTGCTTTGAAATCCCTGCTTTCGGTTTAGAGCAGGAAAATCATATGACCTCTAAATTATTTATATGTGAAAAGATGGTTTTAATAAAAGCATCAATGGTGTGTAAACAAAGCTGAAATTCCTAAAGCAGACTTTCCACATTTTGTACGGTTACTTAAATGTGGATGAGAAACATCCTTTTCCCCCCGGACGAAAACATCCATCGTGCGGGATGGCATGAAAATGCCCTTTTTTAGTATGCAGGAAACAGAAAAAGCCAAATAAAGCCATGAACCTGCAGAGTGGTTGTGAAAGGGATGTAGAAAACCCAACCAAGCAGCAGGACTGCAATCTGTTCCCGCTCCCCCCACGTGGCGCCGCGGTCCCCGAAGAGGCTCTCACACCAGATTGCAGCGCCAGACAATCTTACGGAGACGGGAACCCGCGCTTGGGTCTTAGCCAAGCAAGACCCCCAGCGCCTCCTGCCTTGACTGCCAAGACACAACCTTCCTCCAAGACCTGCTTGCACCCGGGCATGCCACCACCCACGGAAAGGGCTCTGCTCCACCTTCTCCATCTCTCCTCGCTGGGTATCCATGAGGCCTACATCCAGTATTCCCAGGCACGTTCCCGGGGAGCAGCGGAACAGCTCCGATACGTCGCCCCGCCACAATGATGGAGCCTGAAGACGGGAACATTGGACCTCAGGGACAGCATGTTGAAAGCAAAACATTTTATTACCATCGGTTAAGCTTCATAATGCACGCTTATGAGTAAGAGAGAGGTTATATGGAGATCACTTTGCTCCCTACCAACTGCAGCTTCTGGGATTAAATGCAGCAGCTGTTGAGCGGAGCGGAACGGGACCAGTGCAAAGAAAAGGAGAATAAAATACATTTGAAACGGTGGGGGGTAGCTTGGCAGAAAACAGGCCCCTGACTTGAAATTCAAAGAGAAAGGTTTATGTTTTTACTGCTGTACCAAAAGGCATGGCGTCCTGGACAACAGCTGGTGACCAAGCACTGCTCTGGAAAAGCACCCCTCTAACTCAATACCCACCTCAGCAACCACCACCTGGTGCGGCTCCCACCCAACACGGGAATGTCGGAGTGGAACGCTTTTCCTTGGGGCCACGACACCTCTACAGCCCGTGGATCAAGCCCAGGATGCTGCAAAAACCAGGAGCTCCTGACTAGTCACACCCCCGCAGGCGTCCGTGGAAAATTTTGGTGGCCATGGACAACCAGGAGGATGGATGACAAGGGGACCTATCCTGAATTCTGGATGGCTGGGTAGCTCAGCCACAGCGCCCTGCAAGGCTCTCCTGGGGTTGACTCAGACGTGTGATTTTTCGCTTGTTTTCTGTCCGCTCCCATGAAACGTTTTTGACAGTAAATGCCAGCCTGGGATGGTTTCTAAAGAACACAAGTTTCTTCCAGCAGAAATTGCCCCTTCAATCTAAGATCAAAAATCCAGTTATCTTTCCTAGAGGTCAGAGACCATAAAAAAGCTATTTTGGACCATCAGCTGAAGAGTCACTAACACACTTTACCAGCACCATCTTTTTTAAGCCCAAATCAGTTTACCTTCCAGCCAATCTTCCACAAGCAGCTTCAAATTGTATCAAACCCTATCCAGAGGAACACTCTGCCTTCCCCTTTCCCGATATTACCGCTCTCATTTCACAACAGTTTCTGCATTCACACAGAATTCAAAGGAGAAAATGCCTGCGCTAGTGAAAGAGGACTCTGGTTATTGCTAGCACAAAGCTACCAATTTTTCTTCTAGCAAACAAACCGCTTGGCTAGAAAGGTGGGAAGCTCTTGGAAGACTGAGAGCCTGGAGGAGGCTGGTTTTCGGGCTGAGGCAAGTGAAAAATCCCCATATTGTGCCCTCTTGCTTGTTCTGCACAGCATCTTCAGCCTCGCTGAGAGGAAGAGGCCGGTGGGGATTTTGAACAAGGGGAGAGAGCACCTCAAGGGCTATTGCAACAGCTCAGGGGCTGCAGTGGGGAGGAGGAGGGTGAACTTCAGTGACGAGCCTGAGGAGGGAGGTTTAGGGAGGTTATCCCAGCTTTAGAAGGTGCCTCCCAAGAGCGGGAAAGAGGTGTGAAAAGCAACAGGTTAAACAGCAGCTTGATGCTGCAGGCAGGAGTTAAGTGGACACCACTGCTGCCTCCTGCTCTGGACTGGGGGTTTTTTGGGGTTTCACATATATCAGCACAAAACACACACTGCCAAACAGACAGTCTTAAGCTCTTCTTAAAAGAAAAGTCTCTGCAATATGCCTTCACCAAGGTAACCCACAGTAAAAAGCTGGCAGCATCCATGAAAACGTTCATCAGGCAACTAGAGCACCTCCCTCCTCTTTTTTTATTTCTTTTTTTTTAAATAAGACAGCTAGAAGGAACTTATCGGTGGTTAGCTCAAAGGGCTACCCCTGGCAGCGCTGAGGGATGAGTGTGCTGACATCAGCAGTAAATGCTGCTATGGAGAGGGGCCGGGATGCAGCAGGATTACGTGCACACTGCATGCTGGCACACGCTGATCCCAGGACAGACATGCCTCCAGGCGCTCCAGACAGCATGCGCCAGGCAAGAGGTGAAAGTCCCAGAGGCAGAAAAGGAAGGATGAAAGAGTTGGGCTCCTGTGGTATCCAGGATAAAGCTGTTGACACCTTCCCTCTGAGCTGTAATGGGATACACAAATACCTGTGGGTGGTGGTCCCTTGACCTAGCTCAGGTGTCTGCTGCCACTTTGACCCAGCTCCCATGGGCAGGCTCTGGTGGTCCCTGGTCCTGGTGGCTCCCACTGCAGCAACCGGAGTCAGTACAGGACTGCAAGAGAGTAGACAGGAGCTTGGCAGAAGCACAGCTCTTATCTCCACATCTTGATGCTTTGCTGTGGGCACACTCATCCCACGTGCCTGAATTTACAAACCCACATCAAACCCCTGGGTCGATTCCCAAACTGATTTGGAAGCATTTGCTATTACACATGCAGAGAAAAGCGACTCTAATTACTCTGCACCCCATTTAAATGTCCCGGGGAGAATGAAATCCTGGCACTGCTCAAAGAAAGCAAATTGAGGTTACACATAACAAAGGATCCAGGCATGCCACTGAGCTGTGGTGGGAAGGAAGAGCCTGAGCTCAGAGCAGCACTTGCAGCAGATGCAGCAAAGCTCATCCCTGGGGAAGCTGTCAGACATTGCCTACAAGCGAGATGGTGCGCGCCGGCTGCTCGGAGGAAGCAGCGAGTCTGCCACCAGCACAGGACCAAATCTGCCCCAGGTAACTGGTTCATGCAGCCCTACTCCACATGGGAGCCATCCCTGAGGGAATGGCTGACTGCAGGGGTAAAGAACTCCTGCTTTGCTGCAGCTTCGCCCCAAGAATCTGCCCCAGCCTGGAGGTAACCTGTGCCAGAGCCCCACCAGCCGTGCAACAGCTGCAGAAGCACGTCAGAGCTGCGGAACCGGATCCCTGGAATGGTTCAGGCCAAAGCACACCAGAACAGACACGGAGCAAAACGACTGTCTGGGAGAAACATAACCAGCTCCACATCTTTTTGTCCTACATTGGCTGCAGCAGTTAGCAAATGCACGGTGAGGGAGGGAAGCAAGGCACATTCGGGCTTTGCACAACATTTCCAGAGGGATTCATAAGGAAAGCTTAAGAAAAAGATGCTGAACTTGTAAGAAAAGAAGAGGTTTAGGGCCCTCAAGCCAGGCCACGCACAAGACATGAACTTGGTGATCCAACAGGGAAAAGGAACAACACTAGCAGGATCAGGCCCTGCCAGCAAAGTGACAGGAGAATGTCCCTATGCACTCAGCCATATAAACACCTACAGGGGTTTCTGCCTGTGCTGCTTTAGTGACCTTGATGTTTTGCAACCAGATGGAGAAAGAAATAAAATGCCAGCCTGAAGGATATGCTCTGAGGTAAGAGGCACGGAAGTTTGGTTCACCTTGTGAAACACAGTGCCTATTCTCAGCTTACAGGTAAACATTTCAGCCAAAAAACTCTTTCCCTAATTTTACCAGGATGGGGGAGATTATTAAAAATGCTTAAATTAAAAAACTTCATCACTTACTACAGGGATGTGCACATTAACTGAGTTGTTGAATCTAGGATAAATCCTACTGCCAAGAACTAGATCAAACCCTTGCCCTCTGTTCTTGGCTGTCAGGAGCCTCTGCTCACCCCTGCTGTGACATCTACCTGGGAAAAACTCTTTTCATAGAGCCACCAGCACAATGCTCCACTTTTCAAACACTTTGCCACGTTTATTGGAGTCTCGGAAGAAAGACCATCCTTGGAGGCAGCGCAGTTCCCTCACAGATTCCTGTTCTAGGCAGCCCTATAGAGATCTCAGGAGTGTTCAAACATCTAGAAGGAAAGAACAAGCAGCTGTGGTGAGGACAAGCCAAACAGAAAACACATCTACCTGTTGACTGCACACTGAGCTGCATTTACTCCAGAGCACTGCTCTGTCATCTCCCTCCCAGAGCCTAAGGTCTCCGGCCTTAGATTCCCCCTGCCAGCTTCCTGGGGGAAGAGAGAGACTCTCTTTTCACATCAGGTACTTCCCAACCAGGCAGCAGCACAGCAACCTCCTCCGTGCCCAAAGCAAAAATGACAATTTGCAAAACAGCCACAGGTCCAGGGGGAGCTTCCAGAGACAAACCAGCTCCTGCTCAACACCAGCTGCCAAGGGAAGCGGTGGGAGCGCCGCCAAGGCCAGGCTCGGCTCCCTGTGAGCCCTGAGGTTTGCTCTCGTGCTGCAAAGCCGTCGGCGCCCGCTGCTGCCAGCACACGACGTGCTCCAGATCCCCCCTTGACATGGAACAGCAGGGATAATTGATTTATGGTAAAAATACCAGGGCTGCATTGGCACATCCAGCCTTTTCCCGAGCAAGAGGAGGGAAGAAATAGCTGCCTGACACATGCGCCCTTCTGGAAGCTGCTGGGATGAATATACATCATATATTCATGTGGAGTGGTGACACTGTGGGACAGGAGGAGCTTCTCTCTCGTTGGACCTACACAGAACTCTCGTATCTCCTCGCACTAAAAATATTACTGAGGGAAAGTTCATGCCAGTATTTCTGTGACTCTTCATGTGATGACAACACACAATCCTGGGAGAGTTAGGAACATAAGGGAAAACCTGTATTTCCAAACATGCTGGCACAGGGAGCTTATATTGTCACTTAGTGCTTTCCTTACATTTGTGCTTGAACAGACTCATCAGAAAGCAACAAGAACATGACCAGGGATAAAAATTACCCTTGGTGGAAGGTTTTGTATTTCCTTTGGAAAGGATGCAGAAGAGACCTGACAACAGCCTTTAATTATGTGTAAGAGCTGCAGCAGGGAAGAAACCAAACTGTTTTTATAACTCCTCTGGAGAGCATGGCCTGTAAGGCAAAAAGTAACAGAATTAGATGGAAGCAAGGGACACACAGACTGGACAGCAGGAGAAGTATCTGAGAGGAAGTAGGGTGAAATAGCTTAGGGAGGGAAGCTGGGAATATCCAGCATGGGAGATTTGAAAGAGCAAATTTTTTCCAGGTTGTTCAACTTGGGAAAAATATGGATGCTTTTTGCTCTGTACCCGGTCCTGAAACGCACCATTAGAGGCACCCTCGCACTTGCAAATTCAAGTTTAGAGTCAGGCAGGTTCCAAACCTTCCAAACACGACATTTCACCCCAAATTTCTCCCTGTCTCGCTTTCGGATCCCACCAGTATTGATCGGCATCATATCATCACAAGAACTGTTGCACTCCTTTGAGGTAGGGAGGTATCATCCACCCCCTTTTAGCGGTGGAGAACACAGGCACAGGCAGGATAAAGCCAAAGCGATCCCATCTCCATTATCAGGAGGCCCAGCTCCACACACTGACAGCTTTCCCAGAGTCCAGGCAATTACTCCAGCACTTCACTGGTTCAAAGCACAGCTTTCAACAGCTGTTGACACCGACCCCTGCTGCACCTCAGACCTCGGAGGGGCAGGCCCAGGAAAGCAAAGGCGGTACAAGTGGTGATCATCCACAGAGTCTCGTTAGAAACGACACAAACCCCTTTGCAAAGGCATGAGATTGCTTCTTGAAAGCCACTTTCTTTCCCCTCTGATCCCCTTCACCAACCCCTTTCCTTGGCAATGGAAAAGAGCAGCTGCCCCATCAATACACACAACACTCCATCACTCATTCCTGGAGTGGGAGGCAGCCGATGTAGCGTGCGGAGCAAGGCTCCGGTGAAAAGCACACGCAAGCATCCATAAGTTGGGATGGCACCAGCAAACCTTACAGGCCACCAACAATTGAGTGCTCCTCTAAGCTTCTGCCTGTACTCCTGGGCAAGCCTCCCAGCTCAGCAAGAGCCAAGCCACGTGAGCCTCAAAGAGCGAGCTGTAAAAGCAGTAACAGGACACGCAGGACACGCTTGGCCCCGGTGGGTTTGTTGGCAAGATCAGATACTTGCAAAGCGTGTTACTGATCCCAAAGAGGAAGAGAACCAGCTCATAAGAACCACCCTGGTCCCCGAGTAGAGCGTTAGGATCCAGGCTCTGTGTCTCCTTCCCCAGCTCTGTGGGACTCCCGTGCTCAAGGTGCCGCCTATTCCTCCTACGGCGGATACAACCATCACTGTGCTCTACGATTCCCTGGAGCACACATCTTGTCCTCACTTCCCTCCGCCCCCTCCTGCCTTTTCGTTCCTCTGCCTTGGTGGGAAGCGCTTATCTCTGCTCTTACTCCCCCTCTCCCTCTGCACTGTGCCAACAACATGTGCTCCCAACAAGGACCAGATGGGAATACTTGTAAGAGCCTGGGGTTAACCCGTGTCTTTTATCCCACATACTCTCCGCTGTTTTGAAATGCAGATTCTATTGCACGCGCTCTGCAGTGTAAAGATTTAAGGTTAGTAGTAGAGGATGTTGATATTGCTTGTGAAACCCATCTTGCTCCTATTGCACGCTGAACGTCTCCAACATGGGAAACAGAAGAGACGGATAGTGTTTCAATGTCTCCAAGGGAAGGACCTATTGGAAACAGGGGGGAAACGAGTATTTGTACCATGTCCGTGCATATATATCTCTAATATTCCTCTCTCCCTCGCCTCTGCGTTCATTTGTGCCCACACATGAATTCACAGATGTTGTGCCAGTGGGGCTGGGCACGAAGCCTCGGCTTTCTCCGGCTGCCAGCAGCCACCACCGAGGGCCATCTTTGCCTCCAATTAATCTCTGCGTGGCAAACGATCAGGACCAAGAGCAGATGCGAACTCCCGCCTGCCGGATGGATTTCCCCCACCGCGGTCAAGAAATCCGTCCGACTGTCTGCGTGTCCAACTAACAGCTCCAGGGCAGGAGCCGCTACCCCTCCCACTTTAATCCCGGTGTGCTGGATGGGTCTAAAACCCTGAAAAGACGGAATATGCCTTTTTAACTTTCAGCTCTGTGCAGAGCTAGCAATTTCCATGTGCCACTCCAAGCGTTTCTGTGCAGCCTAGCAATTAAGAAGATGAATTAGCAAGTCGTTAATGACGGTTTTATTGGGGGGGGGCAGCCAGGCCCCTGGAGGCTAGGCCAGTAGGAACACAACCACATCCACCACACACGAGAAGCCAGCAGGCACCTGCGCCTCTCTAGAAGTTGGTGCACACGAGAGAGAGCCCCGAGGCTGCGGGTTCGGGTTCCGCGTGACGCCTCCCTCCGCACGGGGAAGGAGCGATCTAATTACATCCATCACAGAAATGCCAAAACGACATCCGGCTTATAAAACCTCAATTTACGCTTTGACATTTCTGGAAAACCAATTTTTAATCCATGTCATCTATCAGGAGTTCTTGATATTTTACTTCACCTCGATGCTTTATATATACTGTTGCCTTTATTGAGGTGCAGGTGGGGAACTGAACACAGGCTGACAAAATATTAGGAAGAAAAATTGATGTCAGCCCATGAAAGCTTCCGCAGGTTTTGGAGGAACAGAACAGCAAAAGATCTGCCTATAGCTTTTTCCAAATCCCCCAAAATCCAGAAGTACCTTGTCCCCTAGCTGGGGCTTTTTTCCTGTGGCCATGACAGGCTTCAGCCATTTTTAGGGAAGAGCAGATCACCCCAAAACAATACATTTTGGCAAAGGCCTTGATGTGACAGCCTCGCTTAGGTGTAGCCTAGGGTGTAGCCTTTAATTCCACTCCTTCTTGAATAAACTCTTAATTTCAAACACAACCTTTACTTGAAATGAATGGAGGGGTAGGAGGAGAAAGGTGAATTTTAGACATCACAACACGTTAAGTCATTAAAAATAAAGGGCAACTTAATTTTGGAGTAAGCAGCATAGAAAATTAAACAGAAGGTCTAATTTTCTTCAGGAATTCTTTTATAAATCGCACATATCTAGTGTACGTACAGCAAAAGTGGGAATGCCATGAAACTGAAAAGGCTTATTATATAATTTTTGACCTGGTGCAAAATATGCCCAATAAAAATACACGATAATAAACTCCTTTCTACTATAAAAATTACTAGAATTGGAAAACAGGACTGCAAGTCACGCGAGCAGAAGGCTTCCTAGCCACCAGCAGCTCCCTTCCCTGGGAGTTTAGGTCACTTCAATAGGCCATAGGGGAAAAAAATGATGCAATTATCAGACTAGGACATCTGTAGCTGAAAAAAAAAAGTGCTGACATTGATTTTGGTAATTGCTCGGGGGTTCTTTTTTGTATAAAGGACGTGATTTTAATACTTCTGCTTGGGATTTTATGAACACGGCAGTACAGATTTGCAGAGCCAGGGGTTGTAAAATGGCACGGAGACATGACGTGGCCAGCAGCTGCCTCTTTACAGCTCTCACCTCGCCTCAACGACGCCTCCAAGGAAGAGCTTTGCCTCCTTTTAACTACGCTTTCCCTTGCAGCCTTGCTGAAAACCTACGGGATTCTTAGGAGGGCTGCGGCCAGGGGCTCGCACCCAGCCCTGGGTGGAATAACGCGTTTATCCAGACCGGTGGCGGGAGCAGACATCTCCTCCTCAGACTGCACTTCAGATAAATAAGGTTATTTCGCTACGAGCTACTACAGGCTACAATATACTCACATAAATATATTAATGCCTATACGTGGATATGAATCGGTATATATCGGATACAGATAAGAAACACTTACGACGACGAGTAGATACCAATAACCGCTGCAGCTTCTCGCTGGGTAAAGTCCACCGTCCATCCAGGCTGCACGCGAGGAGCCCGCGAGGGAGGGTTTCGCCGTCCCCCCGCAGCGCCCGGCGGGTCGCCCTCTCCACACCAGGGCAAAACACTTCTCAACCCTTCTGTAGCTCTGCACTTTACCAGGAAAGCTGGCTCCGTGGGCTGGACCCAACACAACGTCCCCCCAGCTGCAAGGCAGGGGAAGCCCCCCAGCCCCTTCCATCTGGGATAAGCTTTTCAGGGAGCACCCCGCCTTTTGCGCCAGCAGCGGGGAAAGCCAGGTACGAGGCAGCTGCTGGACTTTGTCAAGACTACAAACACAAAGCTCGGTTTTAAGCCTCGACAGCAACGCGGGGCGGCCCAGTTTGCAGAAGGGGCGAGGAGCCGCTGCGACGGCGGAGCTGAGGACGCTCAGCAGCTCTGCACGTTGCAGTGTAAAAAACCAAACCATCATCCCACTCTTGGTGGTTTGAGAGGATCCTCAATACAGCGCCTGTCTTCCTCTAACGTACAAGCGGAGCGGGACCAAGCAGGATCAACAGGTCTCTAACAGACACGTGCATGCAGGAGACGGCTTCTCTCGGCATTAGACTACGTTACCAAAGCATCCCCTTACCGGAGCGGGAGCAGAAATGTGCTCCTAGCATTATTTACACAATATAAAGTGCATTAGGATTTAATAATTCAACTGACAGACTTTCTGCCGGGACCATACAATTTCGAAACAGAGGTGAGGGCTTGAATAGGAAATTCTCTCATGAGAAAAAGAGGTTCAGACCGGTGCTCTTCACCCTGTCCTCCTAAGGATTGTTTTTGGCCGTTCTTTCTAGTGCAAATAAGCTTGTGTTTTCTCAAGTTTAAGGGACATGGCAGTTTCAGGGTGTTAGGAACGAACGTTTAAAACACATCAGGCATTCAGTGTTCCCGAGCATCTCGCTGGGCCCTCCTGGGCACCAGCAGCCCGCGTGGTCACTGCTCTGGGAAGCTGAAGACGCGCTGCCAAAAATACAAAGGAACCCGTTTCCGAATCTCACCGTTCAAGTCTTGCATTGCTACACTCCGAGTGCATCCCTACTACCCTCCAGCCCAACATCTGCTTCCCATCGCATGGAAAGCCGTCATCCTCCAACCCAACACCGGTGCTTTCCATCGCGATGGAAACCCACAGCCGCTGGTCTACCCACGAGTGATCGGCAATGAACGTGAAGATCCCGATCCAGGTTTGGATACTAAGGTGCATCCCGTGCCAGGGGAGTAAATGCATTTGCGGATCCTACGGGATACCTGCGTGCCAGAACCCAAGCCGGCCCAGTAGCCGGCCGTCGCTGGATTCCTGGGTGACATTTACAACAAACTAACAGCATTGGAAGGCCAATTCATTAACAAAACATAAAGGGTTTTTTTAAAAAATGGGCAGCAATAAGGAAAGCAATTCTGCATCCTTTTTTGCATCTTTTAAAACGGTGAAGAAAACATCCCTTTCCAATCAGGAGTAATTTCCTCACCAACACTACAGGAACACAGGGAAGGCATGAGCACTTACAACACACGTGGCCACTCAGGCTAATTCCAACCGAGGAGCTTTTAGGATCCCTTGAGGCAAAGGCGGGCAGGGATGGGAGATGCCGAGCTCGCAGGGGAGGAACGCCACACAGAAAGGGGAAGGAGAGCGTAAAAAGTTCGTACATTCATAGCTCCGGTTTGTTGGACTAGAAGTGAATTTTTTACCTCAGGCACTGTGACGGGCAGCAGCAGTCAGCGATACGCTAACGTACGCATCTAGGACTCATTCACTAAATTCTGGTTTCACACCGTAACAGGATGTAGAGTTCTTTTAAGGTGGGGTTTGGTGGGTTTTTTTTTTAATTGACCTGTTAAAACCATTGGGACGAAAGCCGTAAGAGCGACGATGAACCAGGACCCCGCACAACGCCCACTGATTCATCACGGTCCACTGGCTGTTCGAGTGATGGAGCGAGAATATCTCTTCCAGGTTTGAAAAGGGACCTGAAAGAGCAACCTATGGAGAAAGGGATGGGAGTTTTTGACACTAAGCCAAAGGCTTGGTTGCTGTAACTGCTATATGTGGTTTTAAAGGGGGAATCACCTAAAACAGTGAAATTAACTTTCTTACTTCTTGTCACAACTGTAACATTTTCCTAAAGGTTCTTTGGTGACTTTGGTGCAAGCTGTTATATTTTTTCTTTTTTTTTTTCTTTTTTTAAAGTTAAAACAGATTGACTACTTTTAGTACCCAAACTAAAATCCAGATTATCCTCTTGGTTCCCAACCCTGTCTCCCCAGCCTTTCTCATTATGACATTAACAGGCAACAGCATTCGGATTGAGCGTGGCCATGCAGTGTGCAGGTGGCTCCAGACTCAGAGTGGTGAACAGTCTGGTTGGAGATAAAGATGTTTCTCAAAAGGGTAAAAAATAAAACAGGTCATGGTTGCATGGAAAAATAGCTGGTCCACATGCACACTAGGCCACTCTGTAATGAAACCATTTGAGTGATTACAAATATCTGATCAGACATGGTAATGCCTGCTTAAAACAATCTTAAAGGTGAGCAACATGCTACTAGAAGTACCTGGAGCTCAGTCGAACTCCCGCTGGTTCCGGGGGAAGGAGCTGGTCACCCAAAGGCTGGACAAGCCCCTTATGTTATAAATATTCACGTTTTAAGAAACACAGAATCTTTCACCAACCTCCCGACCAGGTAATTGCACACATTCTCCCTCCAGGCAGAGAGTTAATATCACGAGATTCAAAATTTACATCACAAAGACTCCAGGATGACACCGAAACCTTGGAGCAGACAGGCGAGATCGGGGACTGGAGCCGCTCAAGGACAGCTCCAGCTCCGAGCTGGGGGGGAAGGGGGCGATGGCAGGGCACGGACGCTGTCTCCCCAACACCACCCACAACCAACACAACAGAAAACCCAACACGGCATCCACCACAGCTTCCGAAACGCGCCACGGGTGAGCACGAGGGAGATGCCTTTGTACATGAATCCAGTGGTGCATCCAACACCCCAAAGGTCTTCCCCATGGCGGGAGGAGGAAAACACCCAAACGCCTCCCTCGCACAGGTAACGTCCCGAACCGCGTTAGTCTGGGAAAGAAGCCGGGCGCCTCGGTCGCGGCATTCCTTCCACCTCCCAACACCCGCTCCACCGCTGCCTGCTGCAATGCCTAATACAAAAATACTTTCTGAAATTTCGGACAAAATGCATTAAAAATCAAAAAAAAAAAAAAAAGATCACCAGCCTCTAAGGGGCAGAACATGGAGATGAGGAGTGGGTTATTATTCACTGCCATTAATCCAGAAGGCTGAGCACTCCGCTGTCCTGGGATACTCAGGTGATCTGGTCAGCACAAAACTACGGAATGAATGACAGATCTTCCGCCCTTCACCGGCACGTGACTGAGGTCTGACAGGTTATCGAGACTTTACCCACAAACAGACTATTGTTTCCAACTCAATAGCCAGGAGATGCCAACTTTAAAACCTCCCTCCCTCCTCACACACAGACCAGAGATTCACGTGGAGCTGATTTTTGCCATAAATGCTCTACGGCAATGCTGCTCGGCCTTTGGACCGGGCTCGGGCAGAAGCCAGTCCTGAAAAATTCGTGATAAGCAGAAACTGATACATTTCATCAAAAGGTTCAGGGTGGGGGTACTTTTGCATCGTGTTTAAGTGCAACACAAGCCTTTTCTAGACTATTTAAAGGTCAGGGTGCCGGATTTTGTTTGTGCTGATACTCGTACTTCCACAGTCTCCAACACTCGAAGCAGCTGACTCATACGGACTCGGGAGGTTGGTCCTTTCCTAAGACACACGGAGATGTTTTGGGCATAGTTTAACGTGATAACCAGACTCCTATAACATCATGTACTGGAGTTAGCAAGAACTACCAGAAAAGGACTTTACAAAAAACCGGGGCAACTTGGAATTACTACAGGTCAGTCCCTCTCACCAATTTCTGCTTGCTTTGTTTGGTTAATTGTCCAATGCACTCTATTCCAGACCCTCTTGCTCTTCACCACTGTCCCCTCTGGCATCCATTCTTTTCTCTTTATGGCTGTTGTAAATCCTCCTCATCTCTTCTTCGTACTTGATAAAATTTTCCCCGAACCGTGTCCACGCTTTGTAGGGAACTGTGATGGTGTTACGGTAGGGCGGCCTCACCTCACTTACCTTCAGGAAGATGCCGTACCTGTTGGATCCCACGTCGAAGTAGAAGCGCTTGTTGTCCACTCGGAAGGAGGTGCCCTCGGGGAGCTCCGGGGGCTCGTCACCTCCCCCCCGGCGATCCTCTATGTCCCCCTCGCCGTATTCTTCAATCAGCTGCACCAAAGCATCCCTGAACTCGATCATCCCTTGCGCCGGGAGGACGATCGTCTGCTCCTGTCCCAAGCTGTGGCCGAAGTAACCCATCATGCCAGGTCCCCTGCTCACGGTCTGCCTAATCCGCAGGAAGCGCCCGCGCTGGTTTTCCTTCAGGTCCAGGTAGTACTTCCTGTTGTCCCTCTCGATGTACTCCGTTTTGAGGACGCTGTGAGGGGGCTCTTCGGAGCCCACGGACGCTGGGGGCGAGGGCGGCGGGTGCTGCGGCCGCCTCCGGGGATGCTGCTCCTTGTCGTTGCTGTGCTCGTGCCGGTGGCCATGGCCGCCCTTCAGGCCCAGGTGGGCGTAGTGCTCGATGAAGTCCCCCAGGCAGTCCTTCAGCTCGGCAGCCACGGACAAGGAGAGGGTCAGCTTGCTTTTCCTGATGTTGTCCTGCCTGCCCCTTCCTATCCAGACCTCGGCGATCTTCAGGAAGCGGCCGCGGGAGCTCTGTTTCACGTCCAGATAAAACCGCTTCTTCTGGATGTCCACCCTCTTGGAGGCCAGCTCCTGGATCTCCATGCAGCTCCCCTGGGAGGAGGCCGGGTAGTGGTACTGCTGTTGGGACTGGGAATAAATGTTCCTGTGCAGGCCAGAGCCTCCCAGGTTCCTTCCTCCTCCTCCTCCTCCTCCTCCTCCTCCTCCTCCTCCTCCTCCTCCTCCTCCTCCTCCTCCTCCTCCTCCTCCTCCTCCTCCTCCTCCTCCTCCTCCTCCTCCTCCTCCTCCTCCTCCTCCTCCTCCTCCTCCTCCTCCTCCTCCTCCTCCTCCTCCTCCTCCTCCTCCTCCTCTCCCTCTTTCCATCTTTACCAATCAGCTGGAAATAATACACAACAGAGACACAGATGACAACATCAGCACCAGGGGCCTGCTCAGCTCCTCGGCAGCGGCTCCGCTCGGCGCCGCTCTCCCTACAAAGGCTCCTGCATCCCCCTCCGCTGCCACTGGCACGCAGCATCGCAGCCCGAGGATCCCGGGCGCTC
>VXBC01007864.1:55730-107417 GCA_013399945.1 Ploceus nigricollis
GGGTGCGCGGCCCTCACGGCGGCGGGACTAGAACACCCACAGCGCCCCGCGGCCGCCGCAGCACCGCGCGTGCGCGTCACCTCGGGTAACCTGAGCGGAGGCGGGGCGCCATCTGAGGCGTATTTACGGCGCGACGCGGCGTGACGCGCAATGTGCGCGCAGCGCGGCCTCCGTGAGGGCGGCAGGGCGCTCCCCGGCACCGGGCGCGGAGAGGCCGCGGCGGCGGAACCGGCCCGCTCCGAGCCCCTGGGCACCGCTCGGGGCTGCATGGCCGCTCTCCGTGGGGTGCTGAGCGATCCCGAGTTCCGGAGGTTGGCGTAGGGCTGGCCAGGTGGGTGCCGCTGTGGCGGGAGGCGGTGCGGGGTCCTGTGTAGGTACCGAAGGTGCTCGGGAGCTTCCAGCTGGTTTTGGGGGCGGTGGGTGCTGCGGGGTGTCCTTTATTTCCAGATTCTGCACTGCTCTCTTCTGTTCCTGGCAGTCCCAGTCCAATGGAGTGAGTGGCTGTGAAGGACAGCAGTTGCCACGTTTTAGTGTCAAAATCCTTCTTGGAGTTGAAATGGTGCTGTTGCACCCCGAGGGAAAAGTCTGCTTAGCCTGGAGAATAATTAAAAAATTAAAATATTTCCATAATCTTGTTCAGGCCTGATGATAGTGACAGCTGACCTCCACGTGAGCTGCTAACTGTTCTGACTTCTTGTTCCTGTTTTTATTAATCACAGGAATGTGTCAGAAATGGCTGTGGTAGCTGCTGGCCTGCGGGATAAGTATCCCCAGTGGATGCTCACAGAGAGGCAGGAGGAGGCTTCTTTGGGGCACAGAAAGGTGGGTCCTGGCACTTTGCAGGCTGCAGAGCAGCCCAGCTCTGGGGCATGTGCTTTCAGTTAGGTCTGTGCCTATGAGGGAGTTTAGATGTTCCTGCTGCTCACCCAGGAATGTGGGCTCTACATCAATGGGATTGGGGGATTTCTTTCTCTTGCCTTCAGTTTGGGACCTGGAGTTGTGGCCCAGCAGGGCAGTTGGTTCTGGGAAGGCCCTTCTGGTGTCCTTCACATGTTAAACATTCCAGGGTGGCTTGCAGGTCAGCTGAATTGGTTTCTCATCAGTTTTTGATGTCCCCTAAGTGTTCCTTGTTTTGTTTTTTTTTTCCCTGTGTGGGTGAGCAGCTCAGATAAAAATGCCCACGAGGAGGGACCACCCCTGTAACACCTGAAGCAGCTTCAGCAGTTGGATAATTAATTAATGAGGGGGGGAGGGAAAGCAGAGGATGCAGTTCAGCGGCTTTCATTCCACACAGTAGGAATGAGTGATTAGTTTATGGGTAAGTGGTTATAGCTTGGATATTAAAAGTTGTCAGGTGGCACAGCAGTGATTTTGGCTTTTTATTCACTGAGTGCCCAGAGCTCAATAGAGAAGCTGGGGCAGGAGCCCAGATGTTCTGGTGGAGGGGCTGTGTGAGCCTGGCTGGGATGGATGTCCCTGCTGAGGGTGGCTGTGGCAGATAACCAGTCTGTCCCCAATTTGCTTTGCCAGAAGCCTGGTGCCCAGAGGAGTGTTCTGGAGGATGGGCTGCCATTCCTGGAGTTCCCTGGCTCTGTTGTTTATAGCTACGAAGCCAGTGACTGTTCTCTTCTCTCAGAAGACATCAGGTAACAGCTCATATTCAGTTTTTTCCTCTTTCCCTTGAGTGCTCCTGTCTTTCTGGAAGGGACTGGGCTCTTGGGAGTAATTTCCCATTTGGTTGTCTTGGTGGGAGATGCCATTGCTGGACCTTTCTGTCCCTCAGAGCAGAAGCTGTAAAGGCTCCTATGCAGATTGATTGCCTTTCACAGTATGGATAATTCCATATGTGAATGGGGTGGAGCTTCAGTGACTTCATGGAGAAGTGTTAATTCCCAACTTGGGACTGTGTCTTTAAAGAAAATAAAGTAAATTCGTGGTGCAAACACATGATTGTGTTTCCCTTTTTTGTGTAGCACAGCCCATGTTGCTGGGGGAAAGGAGTTCTGTACAAAACTTCCAATGCTGTGGGGAAAATAAAGGACCGTCTTTCAAGGGATCGTGGGGTGAATCAAGAGGAACCTTTTAAAGGAATAAAAGCCACTCCATCTTTTTCCTCTGGCTGTCCTTGAGGCCTGTGTGGCCAAGTTTTAGCAGTGGGGGTTAAAGCTTCTGTCCCTGTTGTGGTGCTGAGGGGGAAAAGGTAGGAAATTTGGGAGTTCAGGGAAGAAGGGAGTGGTGTGGGGAAGGTGTTTTGAGATGGTTTTATTTCCCATTGCCCTGCTCTGATTTTATGGGCAGGAAATCCATTCCTTGTGATGTGCTTGCTTTGCTGTGCTGGCCATTGCTGGGTGTCCTCTCCCTGTCCTTCCCTGCACCCACCACCTGCAGCTGTTTATAAACAACGTGTATGAGTCTTTGCAGGCAGGTTGCAGAGTGGTGGAGCCTTTCAGGTGGCTCTGTGGCTCAGCACCAAGTGCTCTGGGCTGGGAAATGCTTTCTGTGCCTTGCACGTGTGACACGGGGACAGTCATAGCCAGTGTACCTCTGCTGTCAGTGCCAGGTGTTGTGCCAGCAGATAAATGTGGGGGTGTCTGCTCCTTTCCAGGCAGAGCTTGTCACATGGGGCTGCTGTTGGCTTTGACATTGAGTGGCCACCATCATACACCAGAGGGAAGATGGCCAAAACAGCTGTAATCCAGATGTGTGTCGCTGAGGACAAGTGTTACTTGTTTCACGTCTCCTCCATGGCAGGTACTGTACCTTCTCTCTCATTTAGGGTGTGAACTGCTCACTGTTTCTCGTGGTTATCTTTCAACTGAAGCCTTGAGCAATGGCTAATATATCCTACCCCATGGGACAGCAGAAATCCATCCTTTTTCTCCTCTTTCCCACCTATAATAAAGGGATTTATTCTTTGAGGGGTGCCTATATATTAAGACTATCTTAGCTTGCCACGTGTGCTTGAAAACAGGGTGTGGGTTCTGAACAGGGGAGAAGAGTCTTATTTGGGGATTATTTTTCTGTCTGGGTCAGAATATTTTATTCCAGTTTTCAAAATTTAATTCCCTGCTCCTCTAACGAGTTTTCTGTTTAGTGCCAAAACAAACAGTGAACCTAAATAGAGCAGGCTGTGGGTTTTTTGTTTTTTTTTTGGTTTTTTTTTTTTTTTTTTCAATTTGGCTTCAACAAGAAGCCTCAAAAATGATGGCTCTTGTGCTCTTTATTCCCAATTCCTGTGTTATATGACATCAGCTTTGGGAAAGAATCCTGGGTACCTGGTGTGATGCAGCTGTGGGGAGAGAAGGGGGTGTGCTTAGCAGAGGCTGAATTCATTATGGATGTGAATAAAAGCTTCCAAATAGGGAAAACAGGGATGAGGGAAGTAGATGGCAATTTTATAACCTTTGGTTGAAAATGTTAGATTAAAACTATGCCTGTGAGAGGTTTCTGATTTCCCTGGGGGACTCACGCTGAGGTATAATAGTGATAATTTTAATGTTGGTGTTCAATCCTTTGTCATTTAGAGCAAATGGGGTGGAAAATTTAATTGCTGGAGGCTATTCCGTCAGGGAGGCTGGGGAGCACGGAGGAAAATGATGTGAGGAGAGGAAGCTGAGGGAACAGGGGCCATAAAGAGCTGGAATGCTTCTGATTCTGGCAGGGGAGGTGTTTGTGTGGCTGCACGTGGGCTGCTGTGGTACAGCAAAAGGTGGTGTTTCCCTCTGGATGGTTTTCCAAAGTGCCTGTTCTTGCCAGTGGAGGATGCACTTTGAGCTGAGTGACTTGTGCAGGGGCCAGAGCCAATTCCTGCTTGTTCTGGCAGTGTATGTGATCTGCAGAAATGCTGGCCAAACCACAATAAAAAGCACTAAGTTCTAGCAAAAAAGCTTTCTCCTCAGGAAGAATTGGATGTTCTTGGACTGTCTATAAATGACAAAACCACATTTATTTGTTTTTTGGGAAGATTGTTCATAATTTAGTTTTTTAGTGGTTTTTTTTTATTTGCTTACAGATTTCTCAAAGTGTGACCTGTTTCTCAGATTGTAGCTTTGGCACAGTCTTTAACTTAGACTTTTTTTGTCAGTCACTTTTCTAGGAATGGGGCAGGAGTCCTCCACTGGGGAGTGCCCATCCTGGAAGGCTGTAATGATGATTGCCTTAGGTGAAAAGCCCTTGTACAGCAAGCCAGCTGCATATGTTGCAGGCTTTTATTTGGTTGAATCCTCTCTGTATGTGTAAGGATTTTCCATCTTTTCCTATGGCTCACATGCTTTGGAAATGCTGTACTTGGTCTGCCTATCACAGCACCAGGCTGCTACTGTTTGGGGGGGATTTTACCAGTTATTTATTTATGTTTTGGGGTGTATCTGCACTTTCCCAGCCCACAGCACAGCTGACTGTGGCTGTAGCTGCACATGCACCTGTACAGTGGCAGCCGTCAAAGGGCAGAGATAATTGTGCACAAATAAAATCAGTGGTGCCAAGTGTTTGTTGAAGTACATAAATGCATATTGCAGGGCTGAGAAAAGGTGATGTTTGGAATGAAACCCAAGGCAGATGAGCACTGTGTGCCTGTGCAGTTCTGTGTGTTTGCAGGTACTAGATTTGCACTCGAGACTAATTCAGGGTATCCAGCTGTGGGGTCCTGGAGGTATGGATTTAAATAAGATGCTCTGAATTTTAAATGGGAGCAAACACACAGGGGAGGAAAAGGCTGTTATTGTTCAAGGATGAAGTGTCTGGGGCTGCTCTTCCTGTAGAAAATGAGATGAGAAAGCTGCCTGCTTTAATTCAGTCCTGTAAGCTTGAAAATACCCTTTGATCCAGGTTTGCTGTGCCATCAGTTTGGGAGAAATCAAAACATGATGCTCAGTGTCTGTGTGCATCTTGGAACACTGTGGGTTTTTGCTTGCTGACAAGGCTGGCATGTTTGGGCTTGGCACAGCATCTGGTTGGTGGGTTCTGTTTTGCAAATGCTGTTGTTGGAGGAGCCCAGCCTTAGCTCTGAGTTTGTCTCCAGAGAGTCTGTGCTTCTGGTGATTTCCCATGCTTATGGTTTCAGCTGTTGCCCAGAAATGTGAAATAGCAAAAACTGTGAAGAAATTATGGGGGAAATGGTAAAATAATACTTGATTTCATGTAATGAACACTGAATTTTGAGAATTAAAGTATCTTTACCAGTGAGGGGTTGCTTTTTTGTTGTGTGATTTAACAAACAGAAAGACAAATAAGGTTTTGGGGTGGTTTTGTGTTTTTTTTTTTTTAAACTTGGTTTGTTTCCAGGTGCAGGATGATTTGTGTATTTCAAGTATTTCCTTCTTGCTTGTCTGCAGATGACCCATCACACCCAGCTGAAGTTTTCAGTCATTCCAGAGAGAAATCAAATAAACAGAGGTGGCTTTTCCTTTAAAAGCACAGGGTTTTGCAGATGGCCTTTGTGCTTGGATTTTGTCATTTCCATTAGACTTTCTGGCATCTTCCAGTATTTAGTTTCTCATGTTTGGGCTTAATCTATTTTAGGTTTTCCCAAGGGACTCAAAAGGCTGCTCGAAGATGAAACAATTAAAAAGGTTGGCGTAGGAATTGAGGGAGATCAATGGAAGCTGATGAGTGACTTTGAAATCAAACTGAAGAGCTTTGTGGAGCTGGCTGACGTTGCTAATGAGAAAGTAAAATTCTAAAACCTTTTTGTTGTGGGAGGGAATCTTGTTACGGTGCTGCTGTGCAAAAGGAGGCTTCCTTGTCCTGGTTGGAGTTCCATTCCAATAGCCAAGGTGCTCTGTGGAATAAAGCAGAGATGTGTTGTAACTTACTGAGAAACTGTTTAAAAAAACCTCTCAAAGCCTGCAGAACCAAGTACTGTCTTTCAGTGAGCCAGTTTTTAATCAACATTTGTCCCCTCTCAGGTCTGTTCCCTTCAAGTATTGAGGAGATGTACTTTTTAAATTCAGCTGCAGGTGCTTTTCCTTTAATTCCTAGTGATGGAGGTGGCCAGGTAGTTCTGCTGGCAGTGCTGTCACTGTCCCAGCAGTGGCTGAACCTCATCAACAGGCTACAGGAAGGCAGCCCTGCTGCCATGGCTTGCTGAGTGCTGGAGGGAGGCATCAAGGTCTTCCTTGAAGCCCTTCCTGCAGAGGTGTTCCTGCCACACAATCTGGGAGTAGATTTTCTGTAGGAATATCTCGATTCCTATGATTCTCAAGGCTGGTGTCACCTCAGCTCTGGTATGGGTGCTGTTTCCAGCACCTGGCGAGCTGCTGTTTACAGGTTGTGCTGCCTTTGGCATGCCCTGAATTTCCTTTCTCTGTTAGAGATGGTTCGATGCAGGGCCACCTGTGCTGTCTTTTTAGGGAAAAGAGCCAAAGGTTCGTTGCTTTCCAAATCATTCTTATTTCTAGCACATCCCTTAAAGCTTTTCTTTCTGTGTGCGCCTTACCTGTGCTTGGTCTCTCCACCCGTTTCTCTTTCCTTCTGTGATGCAGCACAGTTCTTTCAGTAGAGTTTGGATTGGAAATGATACAAATTAACTGTTTTGCTCACGCAATGAGAGGAGCTGTTACTTCTCCAGCTTGGAGTTTCCTCAGTCACCCCCCCCTTTTTTTTTTTTAATCCCGTCATTCGACTTGGGATAATTTGTTATGAAGATGAGCGATGTGATCTCTGATAGCAGCTTAAAAGTCTTCTGCTGGAGAGAAAACAAACCAAAAATAAACTTGAAAGAGAGCAAAAGAACAGGGTTATACATAATGGCACAATAGGAGGGGAAGGGCTGGGGGAGCCTGAAAAGAACAGTTGGGAGGGTTTTTTTTTATACCAGACTCAAGGCAGTGAGCTGCTAATGCTGCACTGCTGCTGCTCAGCTCCACAGCTGGGCACATTTTCCAAGCTGGAGTAGCAGCAGGCTGTGCCCATGAGGCCTGGATCCTTGGGCTCTGAAGGAAAGTTTCCCAGACTGGCTCACAGAGTCACTGTGGCTGACAAGGAATTACAAAGGCAATTGAAGGCAGCAGCATGCTGAGGTGGCTTTTGGAGACTCATGGGCTAAGAGCTGTGCTCTTCTGCTCTGTGCTTGGCTTCAGCCTGACAAAAGATGTCCAACACGCACAGGCAGGCTTTAATATTCCTGTGCTTTTATTAGGTAAATCCCTGGTGCTGGACACTGAGTTTTTCTAATTAGAAAGGCAAATAACAGGAAAATCCTGGAGGGCAGAGGGGGTGCTGTTTAAGTCTAGGGCTTTTATTTTATCAACCCAGAGGTTGTTTTATACAGATGCTTTGTATTTTTAGTAGTGAGACAGCACTGAGTTACTGCTTTGTAAAACCAAGTATGCTTTGAGTGACCCAGAGTCTTGGCTGCTAACAAGGGATTGAGTACGCTTTGCTCTTTTAGGGGAGGTGCACATGCTTTCCTTCTTAAACAAATCCTCTGCTTTTGGTGTTTTGTTTGGGCTTTTTTCCCCAGCTGAAGTGCAAGGAGACGTGGAGTCTAAATGGCTTGGTGAAGCACCTTTTTGGCAGGCAGCTGTTGAAGGATCAGTCTGTCCGCTGCAGCAACTGGGAGGAGTTTCCACTCAACGAGGAGCAGAAGCTCTATGCAGCCACAGATGCCTATGTATGTACCACAGGGGATCAGCATTCCAACCTCTGGGAGTGCCTCCCTTCTCCAGTGTGCTCCTAGCTGCTGGGTGTTCCTTGGGTCCCTTGTCTGCAGGTGTTCCCTGCAGCTTGTTAGCACTTTTGGGTGCGTTTCCCTCTGGTTTTGTCATCATGCTGAGCTGCTAGTGAACCCAAATCTTGTTAAATGTAGTGTGGGAGGGGAAATTCAAAAGCAGCTTGGAATGAACACAGCCTTCACTGGTAGCTAATACAGGAGAACCACAATATGGATTTTCAGGAAGAGTTCAGCTGCATGTAAGTTCTGTGGTTCTCCAGAAGTCCTTGTTTTTCCAGTGTTGTGCATGAGTTTTGGTTTATCTGCAGTTCTGTGAAGGGTTTTACTAATATACCAGGTGCCACCTGCTTCCTGGGAGAAAATAAAGAAAAAAAAATCCTTTCAGTCTCTTGTTTCTAGGCTTAGAGGAAGGGAAGTGGGACAGTGGTTTCTTTTCTGACTTACGGTTTAGTTAGAAGTTGAGCCATGGAGGGTTTAGCACCTGTAGAGGCCCAAAACAGTATGGAGAACATTTTAAATCTTTTTGTGCCTGGTTCAGCTTTTGTAGCCATTTTTGTCCCGGCAGTGCATCTTTCTCACTATGCTCTGTTCACCTGGCCTGCCTTTTGGAGCCTCCCAGGAAAACATGAGGGAGTAACTTGTTTCTTTTTCAACACGTGTAGCCTAATTAGCACATTGCTGGCTCTAGGCTGTGTTTTTGTTGGAACTCATTATTCATACCAAGGGAAATACTAAACACACCGAATCCATCTCGGGGTGTTTGTAGCTCTTCTCCTGGAGCATGGCATGAAATCTGAATGAGGTGAGCAGATGGTGGGACCGGGAGCTGAGCACTGGGAGCTCTCTGTGTGCAGCCAGCTCGCTGACATGGCCCACTCTGGGACCTGTCTAAGAGTCTCCATTCCAGAGGGAGTCCCAAGTCAGCTTTTGGCCCTTAGTGCAGCCTTCTGTAACATGTAACCTGGTCCTGATGGACAGTGGAGTCAGGGTAGTAATTGGTATGATGGGAGCCATATTCCAGTTTGGAATTCTGCTGGTCACACTGTACTGGTGCCATGATTTGCCTGATTAACTCCTGATTAATTTTTTTTTTTTTTGTTATTATTTTTTCTCTGCGGAGTACAGAGTACTAGTAGTTTCTTTTCCCTCCTAGGCTGGCTACATTGTTTATGAAAAACTGAAAAACATGAATAAGAGTGACCAGCAATTACTTAGCATGAGCAAAGGTAAGTTGTCCATCCAGGCATAAGGAATTTATTCCACGTACAATTGCATATTCCCAACAGGTATTTAATTCCCAGCAGGTATTTTAATAGTGTCAGGTTTGTTTGGCTTCTTGGTGATGGCACATGACTTGCAGAGGGAGCAGATAGGAAGATGCCCAGGGTAACCAGACTCTGGGGCTGTTTTCCATAGGATGTAGGAAGGTACTCCTAGGATATTTGTTTGTGTTTGCCTCTGCTGTACACAGAGTTGGGAAGAATTCCCGCTGTCATTCCGGTTTGTTTATGGAAACACTTCAGTGAGTTAATTTCAGTGCTGCTGATGCAGGGACAAATACCTAACTTAAGATGAAATAGGCCCACAAAACAAACCATGTTAGCAAGTAATGTTTTTATTGAGGCATATCAATAGGACCCAAATGTTTTAGAGCAGCTTAACATTATTTACTTTGTCAGAAGAGATTTTAAAGTCTTAATTTTTATTCAGTTCTCTCTTTGATAAAGATACTGTAGGTAGCTCAAGGCTGAAAAAGAGGTGGCGGGGGGTCTGTTTCCTTTCTGTTTTGGCTGAGTTTTACTTTCCTGTCAAAAGCAGAAGTGGCAGTGCTGTCCCCTTGATCTGAGGTGCAGGATTTGGCCTTGGTTTAGTCAGCATGTCTGTGTTAGCAGCTCTTTTCTGGGAGCTGGGAGGGACTGCTTTGTTCCCATGGTGTACCTGTTTTCCCTGAGCTTGTGTAATGGAAGAGATGCGATGCTGGAATTACTTGGAAGCTTGGCCTCATTCTCTGTGCTTGGTTTTTAAGCCCTGTGAAGTGCTGTCTTAGCAGATGTCGATGTTTGTATGAATGCAGTCACAGGAAAGTGAGTTCTTTGCATGGAGACTTTAGACCCCAATTATTACAAAATAACTGGTTGTTGCACTTGTTACAGATGCCTCATCTGAGGGTGTGAAGGAGCGCTTGGCTTCCCTGGCTGCAGAGATAACAGACCTGGCTTCTCACATCCCCGACTCTTCTGGACAACTGGAGAACTTCCAGAGGTCAGTTTTGTGCTGACTTATCTCTACCTCCACAATCAGTGTTTTGCTTTTGATCTCCCAGGCCCCACACAACAAAGTACATATGTTTGAACAGGCATCTGTCACCTGTTTGTGGTTTTCCAAGAAAATGTATTTTTTTATGTGTAGGAATATGTGTTTTCACTGGTCTGACTGCAAGGGCTTGGACGCTGAAGTTGGCTGAATTTTGTTCTGAAGCGTAGTAACTGCCCCTGTAATTTTGTTTTACCTTCCTTGATTTTACCTCCTAGGGCTGCAGAAATACTAGCTGAGATATCAGAGAACATCAGTGCCCTGAAAACCACCCTGCTGGGCTCAGGTTCCCCTTCTGGACTGGAGAGGAACTGTGGTGCAGACAGAACACTTTTTGTAGCCAAGTCAGCAAATGTCAAAGCACAAAAAGCAGAATGTGCTGAGCAACCTGAAGGTGACCTCAACATCTGCTCTGATGCTACGCTGGCTGTCCTCTGGGAGGAAGAAATGGGTGGAGAGGAGGCACAGGGAGGTAGCACTGCCCTGGAGGATGGGGCTCCAGCAGCCAGATCTACAGACAAAGAGGACAGGGATGACTTCATGTCCCTGGACATCACTGAGCAAGAGCTTCAGGTCTTGGAACGTCAGGCTGCGAAGGAATTGGTCAGTGAAGCTGCACCCGAGGTAATGAGAACTTGTTAACTTCTGATACTTCTTTCAGATGTTTTGTTTTTAATGGACAGGCCCCAGAGCTGAATGTTGAGCTTAATTATCTTTGGTAAGAAGCTAAAGCACACAGAGAAGTGGCTTATAGGAGGTTCAGAAGGTTGGAAGGTAGCGGGTGAAACAGAAATTACTTTGCTGCTGAGAGAACCGTGTTGATTTTGTAGGAGGCATGCTCCACAGACAATGAACAAAATGTGTCCTGTGTCATTGAGAGTGATGAAGAGCTGGAAATGGAGATGCTGAAAGTGAGTGCCTCAGGGTTTATTTTTGCATTTTTTCCCTAATGATGCTGCTCGGGGATCACAGTGGAGCGGAGCACAGTTAAGGGGAGGGAGTATGAAGCAAAAAGGTGCTGCTTAGAGAAGAGGGACAGAATAAACACATGGATACCTAAAGAATTCAATTTGCTGGGGTTAGACTGGAGTATCATTGGCCTCCTGTGTCATCTTTACTACACAGGCTTGGACTTGATCCACCTGCTAGATTAAAATTGTTATAACTGGATTAAAACATGGTTCCCATATAATATTACCCGAGAGAGGCATTTTATCTACCCTTCCATGCTCCAAAATAACTTTTTTCTTCTTAATTGCTCAGTCTCTAAACGATGTGGATGATGGTGAAGGAGTTTTACCTGAAGGAGAGTCCAGTAAAGCCAGGAAAACTCCTGACACAGAAGTGAATGTAGCACCAGATGGTGATGAAGATGAAGGCATTGAGGAAGAGGAGGAGGAATATTTCGGTATGATTTTTTTAAAAGTCTTAGTGCATGATGAAATTTTTAAAAATCCATGTCTGTAGAAGCAGCTGTGGAAGCACAGTGACTTTTAGGGGCTGGTTTCTCCAAACGGGAAGGTCAAGCTCACCTGGATTTCTAAGGGGAACTTGGACTGTGTCAAGATGAAAAAACAAAGGTGTGCTTGGCAAGAGAGAGTGAAGTTCTGCCATGGTCAGCTGATGTCTGCTTCATGGGAGTAAAACTGACATGGGGATATGGGGGACCTCCTCAGAACACACCAAAGGGGAGGTAACACCTCCCCTGTCTGCCTGTGCTCTTCTCCTGTTGCTGCTGGGTGACAGAATTCTGAAGAAATTCTGCCTTGGGGGTGATTTTGACTTGCTTTGGGGCTGTCCTTTTGGAGAGAAATGGAATGGGGAAAAGCAGCTGAAGTGTGAAGAGGAAACACACCTTGACTTGTTTGGAGGAACCTGTTCCAGATGATGCAGTTATGCATTGCAGTCCTATTGCTTTATCTCATTAATCAAGCCATATGTTCTCCTCCTCATGCAGGGTCTCTGAGGAGCCTCTTTGCTTTTTTAATCCTTCATTCCAGCCTGAAAATATCTAGAGTTTGATATCTCTCTTTTCACTGGAATTGCCCGAATTCTAACCCCTGGGCATCACGAACCATGAGCAGACTGTTGTTTGTGGAGACAGTGCTTTATCTTTCTAAAATTTAATCCCAAATGAGTGTTTTCTCCTCTCTCCCACTAAAGATCCACTGCAGCCAGAGCCTGGAGAAAGCCACATCATGTGTCTGAAGACCTATTTTGGGCATTCTTCATTTAAACCGTGAGTGTGTTTTCTATTAAAATGGACACTCTGGGGTATGTGTTCCTGCCCTTCCTGGATGATGTTTTTATTACTGCCTACTTGAAAAAAATGGCAGCAAACAAACCCAGGTCTTGTTCACACTCTCTTGTGTTGGAGATAAGTGATCCACAAACACTGTGAAAACTGCAGGTGTTATTTGTGATCTCCTGTGCGTGTCTGCTTCAAGTGCTGCTTGCATGAGTCCTGTTAGAGATCCCCACTCTGGCACTCGTGGCCCAGCCTGCAGTGCTTGGAGTGTCTGAGTGGCTGCAGCGTGCAAGGACAACCCTCTGAGGCAGCCCCAGGGGTCCCTTTAACCCACAATTCAACAGAATATGCAGTTTCATACCATTTACTTGTTATCTGCGGTGGCCAAAATCAAATATTCCCCTTTGTTTAATTTCAAGGGTCCAGTGGAAAGTGATCAATTCTCTTTTGGAAGACAGAAGAGATAATCTTGTTGTCATGGCAACCGGTGAGTTACCACTGCATCCTAAGAAACAATAGAAAGTCGTTCCCTTTTGGAGGGGGGGAGTGATACAACAAACATGGCTCGGTTTTGTGGGGTGTTGGATTTGTCTGTTGTAGCTGCACAAAAAGCATGATGTCTCCCTTGTGCTTTCTTTTTTTCCCCCCTCTCAGGCTATGGAAAAAGCTTGTGCTACCAGTTTCCCCCTGTTTACACCGGACGCACCGGAGTTGTCGTCTGCCCTCTCATCTCCCTGATGGAGGACCAGGTGCTGCAGCTGACGTAAGTGACCTGGTGGCAGTGCCAGGCTGCTGCTGGATTCCCCATGGACACCCGTGGATCCTGCCTCTGGCCTTCCTTGGTGTCTCCCATTTACAGCAGGCTGGTTGTGTGTCAGCTGCAGGGCGTGTGTTTCTCAAGGAGCACACACAGCCCCTGGCAGCAGGCTCAGATCCCTGGATTTGCCACGTAGGTGAACCAGAGGCTGAGGTTGCAAAGGATGGATGCTGGTGAGAGGTTTCTGAAGGCACTTATTTCTGTGTTCACAGGCCTTTTGTGCTCAGACCAAAGTGATGGGGGAGCTGTTTGAGGCTGTGAGACTCATGTCAAAGTTTGGTAGGGCTTGCTTTGGGTCTGAGGAGTGACATATGAACTATAGCTGGAAGCTGCAGGCAATCCAGATCAAAGCTGCAGCACAGGCTGTCAAGAGGGACAGTGTAGTAGGTCTCCTGACACCTGGCCTCTTCACTTCTTCAGAGATCTGAGGGGGGAACTCGTGGGTGATGCCAAATCACTCTGACATGAGTGGTTTTAGGTGTTGTCAAGATAAATCTCTTTGATTTTTAATACCTGATAATGCTTTCTCCACATGTGTTCACTTCCTATTGTAAGAGCTGTTCACTTCTGACGCTTGTGCACTGAAGCTGTGGGGCTCACGCTGAGCTGTGTGGTTCATTGCTGCTTTGTCCACCTTGGGAAGAAGGAGTTTTTTGTGCAAGAGGGGATATGAAGATGTTTTGAAGTGAAGAACGTGAATTATGTGTGGTGTTTTCTGCTGCATGTCGTGGCTGTGTGCAGATGAATGGCTGGACAGCCTCAGCTCCTTGATTGTTACTCAGCAGGGTGTTTGTGTGACTTTTCCACTGTTTTCCTCAGTGGAAGGGGTTTATTCACTACCTTCCCAGTGGGTCATTCATTTTGGAGGCCGAGGAGACTGAATTTCTACCAACTGCAGCAGTTTGTCTGTCAGTCTGTCTGCAGTTTGGACTGAGCAGCTGTGGATAGCAAGGGCTCTGAGACAATACAGCAAATCACCAAGTTAAGAGGTAAAATATCAATCAGTTGGGCTGGTAATTGTTATGTCATTAAAAACCAGCCACCTGATTTAAAATTAGCAGATGCAGCAGCAGTAGCTCACAAAAGACTGAACAAGGTAAAAAATTGTGGGCTAGCAAGGCTTACCTCCACATGTGAGGAACTGCTGCAGTGAAGAGTTAAAGAAAATAGATTTAGTGTATTCTTTTGGATGTTTTCCTTGGGAACTTGTGCAAGGAAAATGGCCTTCCTTTCTCTGATTCCTATTAATCCAGTGTGTGTCTTGTGGAGACTGCTGGAGGGGAAGTGGAAGAGCATTTGGGTGGCAGGAAGAGCCATGCACCACTCTTGCTTTTTCAAAAGGTGTTTCACACAAAGATGCTTGAAGAAAGTAGTCTGACCTCACAGCTTGAACTTCCTTTAGAAATGCTGGCACAGGCTGGAAGCTAGAGCTTGGAGAGTGAGTCTGTTCATGACTGTGCTTTTTTATTTCTGCAGGATGACAGGGATTTCAGCTTGCTTCCTTGGTTCAGCTCAGTCAAAAGAGGTCAAGGATTCCATCAGAGGGTGAGTTTTAGCCAGGCTTTCTGGTACTCTGGGCTGTGACACAGGGGTGCTGGAGGGATAGGAGGTCTCCCTGCTCCATCACCACTGAAACTCCTGGTTCTGGCCCAGCCCTGGGACCTGGCACTCGAGGTATTGTTTGCATTCACCCAGGCTGAGTGTGTGGGAGGCTACAGCCACCCTCCTGTGCTTTTTGGCTGGGGAGATGGAGTTTATTGACTCAGCTGTGTTCTGATTTATACCTGATTTTAGTCAGGTTTTAGACCTGTGTCTGTCAGCAACACAACAGTCCCTTCTTATTCTAAAGGCTGGCAAATCTGATTTTCCTGTTCCTGTAATGCCTTGCTTTCCTGTGGTTCTGGAATGTTTTCTGTGGTCTTCACTTAATTCCTCTTGCTTGCCATCAGAAATCTGTTGTTCTCATCTGGTTTTTCAGTGATTTTCCAATCATGACTTTATTGAATTGAATTGTCTGGGCTCTTCTCTTCTGTGTCAGTGTATTTTCTTCTGGTCTTTCAGGGGTCAGTACAGAGTTATATACATGACTCCAGAGTTTTGCTCAGGGAACTTACAGTTACTTGAGGACCTCAACCAAACTGTTGGTAAGTTGGAGGTAAGACTGTGGGTGAGTTGCCAGGCAGCTTAAATTGATAATTATGTTTAAGTCATTTTGGTCATTGGAGACTTCTCACCTATTTCTTGGTGAGAGTAGTGACATCATTTATTCCTATTCATTACACAAGATCCTGTCACTGATGAAAAAAATCATGTGAGTGTTTGTCTGATACCATCAGGCTTTGTGTTAGAATCCAGGAAATACAACAAATGGCATCTGTGATTCTTACTTGTGGCTGTGATTGAGAAGCAGTGAGCGGGAAGAGGTCCTGTTGGAGCTAGCTTGAGATTGTGATCCACGTGAGGGATGTTGGATGTCTGGAGCTTGGATTGTGCTGGGGGGAGACTCTAAAAGCTCCTGGGCCTTTTTGATGAGAGAGGCCCTAAAGGTGGTGCAGCAGAAAGCATTCCAGGAACAAAAACCAAAGCACTGCTGGTGGCCTCTGGGGAAAGCTGGAGCTTGCTGTGCTGTGATTTGTCCCCCAGGTATCACCCTCATAGCTGTGGATGAAGCTCACTGCATCTCCGAGTGGGGCCACGACTTCAGGAGCTCCTTCAGAAGTTTAGGCTTGTTAAAGAAGACTCTGCCATCGGTGAGGTTTGCCTGTATTGGCTTTCTGATACAAGAAGAGGGTTTTGTGTGGTAGTTTGGGAATACCAGCCTTTTAATGTCGTGCTTTGGGTGTGCTGCCCATGCTGGTTGGGAGTTGGAGCATCCCTGTCAGTGACTTGGCTTTGTAGGTTTTTCCCAATGTTTAAACCAAGGATGTTCTGAACTTGGACTACGAGAATTTTAGGGAATTTCAATTGCTTTGGATCCCTGTGCTGAGGAAGATGATGTCCCCAAGCTTCTGTTTTAATATTGGGGCATTTTGTCTTACCTGACCAAGTGGCTTGTAGGAGCATGCCACTGATTTCTAGACACTCCTCAAGCACTTAGTGCGTAAGCTCAGGAACTTAGACATGAACTTAACATGCTTTTATTGTCATCCTATATTCCCTAAATTCAGCTCATCACATCATTGAATTACTGTGGACTTGTGGAAGATACATTGAGAATAAAACTCTGTATTTCAAGTGTTGTGTTCCTGTCTGCTCTCTCAAGAGCTTTAGTCTAAAATGTTCAAGAAGCTCAATATAAGCTATATTTTCCAAATTACTGAACTTATCCAATGATAAACACATTAAAGTGCCTCTTTAGCTTCTGTATGAGTAGACTCCTGAGGTTTTTGGTGTAAAAAATGATAAGTGAGAGGTCATGAATGTTATTCTATGTCTCTTTGCAGGTCCCCATTATTGCTTTGACTGCAACTGCCAGTCCCTCCATCAGAGAGGACATAGTGAAATGCCTGGACCTGAGGGATCCCCAGGTCACCTGTACCAGTTTTGACAGACCTAACCTGTACCTGGAAGTTGGACAGCAAAGTGGAGACATCTGTAGGGATTTGAAGCAGTTCCTAACTAGGAAAGGAAGGTAAGGATTTAAGCCTGGTTTTGATCCATCAGATGTGGTTTTTTTACAGGCAGGTGGCTTTTTTTAAATTCTGTATCTTTAGATGTTGTTTTTGTTGTTATTTTCAGCAGTTCTGTTTATGAGTTTGAAGGCCCCACTATCATCTACTGCCCTACAAGAAAAGCCACTGAGCAGGTGGTGTGTGCACTGAATAAACTCAACGTGGCCTGTGGTACCTACCATGCTGGGATGGGGAACAAGCAGAGGAGAGACACTCACCACCAGTTCATGAGGGATGAAATTCAGGTACGCGGGAAACACAAGTCTTGTGGGTCCTGTTTAGAATTGCAGAGTTTTTGGTGGAAGAAAATTTTGGAATATCAGCCTGTGTTAGCCATGTCCTCTGTCTGCAGTTCTGGGTGAAGAAATTGCTGGTCTGTGCTGACAGGAATAAGATTCCTGGTTTACCTTTAGAATTTCTGTAGTAATTCCCTTAAAAATGCATGGCAGCCAAGGAAAATGGTGGCAGCTGGAACAAGAGCACAGCTTCCTGTGAGCTGCTTCTTTGCTGGGCAGCAGAGATATCCTGGGACTCCTTGTGTTCCTTTTCATGACCTGTTTTGTGCCTGTTGAGGACAGCTACTTGAGAACACTCCTGCATTTACCATAGCACATCATCCCCCTCATGGTTACGATGCTCTGGCCAGACTCAGCACCGTGGCTCTGGAGCTGCTGTAGTTCAGGCTGGATTTTGAGGATCTAGACTCGCCCGGAGCGCGTGTGAGTTAACCCAGGCCTGTTCTTTGGGATCACCTGAGGGCACGTGGCTGCTGTTTTGCAGTGCGTGGTGGCCACGGTGGCCTTCGGGATGGGCATCAACAAGGCCGACATCCGGCTGGTGATCCACTACGGCGCCCCCAAGGAGATGGAATCCTACTACCAGGAGATGGGCAGGGCCGGGCGCGACGGCCTTCCCGCAGCCTGCCACGTCCTCTGGGCCTCCACAGACCTGGCCTCTAACAGGTACAGCTCTGGGCACTGCCCTTCTCCCCCTCCTCCTCCTCCTCAGGGCCTTTTGCCATGGCTCTCTGCGGTTCAGTAGCCCGTGGGCTTGGGAGAACCTCTCTGTCCCTCTGCTGTTCTGGCCTCTTTGGGATAATGTTTGGAAGAATATGGATGAAGTGCTCTCCTGAGTATGCCCTGTGGTGGAGAAGCAGGCAGGCAGCTTGGGTCTGGTTTTGGTAGGATGTTTTTTCTAGCTCTTCCTGGTGAATTGGAGAGCCTTGTCTGGCATCGTCCATTCTTGGTGTGGTTCAGGGGAACAGTGGTCAGCATTTTAGGCTGTGCTTTTTTTGCTTCTGTCTCAGACGCCTCCTGAGCGAGATCCGCAACGACGCGTTCCGGCTGTACAAGCTGAAGATGTTGGCAAAGATGGAGAAGTACCTGGTGTCCAATGGCTGCAGGAGGAAGTGAGTGCTGGAACCTACTTAGTGCTTTGTCACTGCAGGCAGCTTTGGTGAGAGCTGCTGGGACTCGGGCACAGCTGGGGGCTGTAACCAGAAGGCAGCTCAGACTCACAGGGTGTTCTACAAGCACAGAACATTCTATTCTATATTAATAAGCAGTATCAAAAGTACACCCTTCAAGCACATTTATATATTTCCTTGTTTGCTTTTTTTTTTGAAAGACTTTCTTTAGAGGAATCAAGGCTAAATAATTGGTTCCCCAGTGAATTAATTAATGATGCTGATTTCGACTCAGTTTTCTGCAATAAATTTCATGTGTAAATTCTTGGTCTTCTATTGAATTCTTTTTGTTCCCTTGGGTAGAATCATCCTGTCTCATTTTGAAGACAGACAACTCCGAAAGGTTTCCTCTGGCATCATGGGCACAGAAGAATGCTGTGATAATTGCAGGTCCAGGTAAGCTTTCTTCCCTGAAGGCTGATCCTAGAGGTTATGTTCTCTCAGCCTGACTTACAAGGCAAATTGTCTAAAAGAATTAACTTTCACGCATCTGATCTTGCAGCTGTTCAGCCTGAGGTTTATTTTTGAACATCTCTCTAACCTTTTTCTATTGAGTCAAGCAAACTGTGATAAGCTCCAAGTGAGGCTGTGGGAAAGCCTGGAAGCAGAGCAGGATCACAGTTCCTAAAAGGGGTTTAGAGCAACACTCAGTGAAAAACACTTCTATTCATCAGTTTAAGCCCTGTTAGGTAATTAATCCCAGAAGACAGCACTTGCAAATGGTGTGTGGTACCAGGTGTCTAAGGCTAAATTGCCCCAGTGTCCAGGGAGCTGTTCTCCTGTGCTGACATGTGCTCTTTTAACCTTGCTAATAATCTCATGGATGTGCTGAGGGGGACTCAGGAGGCTGATAGTCACAGAGGCATGAGCAGAAACACCTTTGTCACTTCCTTCTGTAGCTGGAGTAAAGCTTTCCCTGAAGTTACAGTGAAGCATTCCTTGCTCTTGCTGTCAGCCTGATGCTTTCTGATCCCAGGCAAGGTGTTAGGCTGTGTTGCTTTCTGGATTTACCTACTGAATTTCTGTATGTCAAGGATTAGGGCAGGTTTGCCTGGCTTCTACTACAACTAAGTCTAAAAAGAATTTAAAAGATCGTAATTGCCCTCTTTGCAGTCACTTTGCAGTGCTTGTAAAGAGACAGGTAGTGAATTTGTATTGCAGAACTGAAATCACTTGAAATAGATAATTTTCATTTTTTCTCCTTAGAAGTAGTTTGAGCCAGTAATTTTTCAGTGGGTTCTTCCAGGCAGTAAGCAACACATGAACAAACCTTATTTAGCCTTTAATGGGGTTGCTCTTTACTCCTGGTTTTTGTTTTTCCTTTATGTTCTTGAAGAAACAGGAAAAAGCTTTCAAGTGCAGTTAAAGAAACGTTGTGCATGCCCAAACCAATGCAAATATTTAAATATTGAATTCCAGAGATTGCTGAGACCATGTTCTTAACAGCAGATGTGGTGGAGAGCTTACTATTGGGTTGGGGAGTTGTCTGAGAATTTACATGGGTAGAAATATAAATGTGTTTTGAAGCTACATTGATACAAATAATTAAATGTGTTTAGATGTATAGAGCTAGGGTGGACATTAGAGACTAAGCACAACTGATCCCTTGTGGTTATTTAATTTAATTATTTCATTAATCACTGAGTTGGCAACGTTTGGAGCAAGGGAGAGGGGGCTTGGTTTGCTTGTGTGAAGCTGGGCTTCCTTTGTGCCTTCCAGCGGCTCCTGCCTTACAGTCCCCAGTGACTTTGAAGGAGGATTGCAGGACTTTGGGAAGCAAGCACACCAGCTGCTGTCTGCAGTGAGTGCCCTGGATGAGAAGTTTGGGACCAAAATGCCAATTCTGCTCCTTCGAGGGTCTGTAAGTGATGGGGCAGCTGCTTGTGTGTGTTCTGAGGGGAGGGGCTGTGACAGTGTCCCTCTTGATTGATCTCTCAGTCAGTACATGGATGTACATACGTGCCCATGTGTGTGTACCCTTTTCCTTGGAGAGATGGAGGTTTGTGTAGAGGGGTGGTCTCGACTTGGGGAAGCTGCTCAGCTCCACTCCCCATGCAACAAGCAAGATGAATGTCCTCTAACTTGTTGTGAAAATGCCTAATTTTGATTATCTTGCAAGGAACAGCCTTTTCAGAATTAAGCATAAACATCTTGGCTCAATTGCTGGCTTATGTTTGAATAAAGCAAAGGATGGCTTCCACTGTAGCTTTGTGCTGCTGTCTGACTTGGAGTACTGAAGTAGGAAGTAGGGTACCAGATAAATGTAAATTAATTACCATACACCTTTAATTTTAATTGTTTTGAAATAGTAAGCAAGAAACTCACTGGAAGTGAATTAGAATAAGAACAAAGTGCTCTTTATGCTTACAAACTGAGGAAACAAGGAATGACCTGTAGTTCTTGATAAAACTGGGTGAATTATGTTCCTTGTTTAACCTTTTAATGCAGTTAAGCTGCTGATTGTCACACCAGTGTATCTAGGGGAAAAATGAACTTGCCACAGCCTTGGCAGGAAGTAGATTAGGAGTGGAATAGGTCAGAGGAGGCTCCTCACATACTGGGCTTTTGGTTTACTGATTGTGCCTGAAGCTTCCCTGGGCAGGGAGTGACAAATGTGACAGGTTCTCTCAAACCTTGCAGGGCTCCCAGCGCTTGCCAGACCGGTACCGGAGGCACCCTCTCTTTGGCTGTGGGAAAGAGTGGCCAGAGAACTGGTGGAAACTGCTCTGCCAGCAGCTGATCTTGGAAGGGTTCCTCAAAGAGGTCTCAGGCCAAAACAACAAGTTTGCAACCATTTGTGTGCTCACCCAGAAGGTACTTGTGGTAGTGAAGTGACCCGCTGAGAGCTCCTCCTGAGTAACCCACAGCTAAGCCATGTGGTTTATTTCTTACAGGGTAGGAACTGGCTGTCCAAAGATGGATCTGCCCCAAATCCAAGTCTTCTGTTACAGTCCAGTGAAGACCTTAATCTGCAGAGACCTTCTGCCAGGTAATTGTAACACGTGTGTTCTCTTGAAGGCTTCTTTGCTAACATCAGATCTGTCTGTGAACCCTGCTTTTGGAGAAGGCAGGGTTGAGTAGGAGGAGGCTTTTTTCATGAAGAATGACGATTCTAATGATTAATCAATAACTCCATTTGCCAAATACATCCTTGTACCAGCTTGAAATCAGTTTATTTAGCAAAATGTTATTTTTTGTTCACTATACAATGGAATTAAGATGTAATTAATTGCATTACAGCAGCAGGCGTTCGCCTGTGCTCTCCAGGCAGCGCTCCCCAGGCACAAAAGGAACAGCACAGTCACCAGGCAAGCAGGTCTGTGCCAGTACAACCCTCCTGCTGTGTGATCCATTCTTGCTAATGTTAAAAAAAAACAACCCAACTTACCACAAGTTAATGTTTTATCAACAGCAAACTCAGTGAAAAGATGGTAAATCGGCATTTGTCTTGTTCTTCTGGTTTTTTCATAGATATCTCTATATGAGATGTTCTCCTGTTACAGAAAAGGTCAGACTCCTCCAAGAAGCACTAACATGGTTAACAGGTACAGTATTTGAAATTAAAATGGAGTTAGCTAATTTTGACTGTTAATGGGGATACTGCTTGTCGGGGGATGGTTAAAATGAGCATTTTCCTGTGCAATGGGTGTGGAAATGTTTCATGCATTGAAAAAAGACAAATGCCTAAAACTTGCTGTACACAGCATTACATTTCAAAATATATTGTATCTAAAAGATTTCACAGTTAACATCAGGGAGCATGGAGACTCTGCCTTTCCACAGTGGTCTGGAGAAGACTGAGACCAACCTGAGGCTCCCTCAGGTCAAAAGAAATCAAATAACCTCTTGCAAAAAGCAGACCAAGTAATTTGTTTTCCTGGCTCATGTGCTGCTTCAGATTAAATGCACCTTGTATTTCTGAGTGGATTCCTCCTTCAGGCCACCATTCTGGTGCTGGCAGATGACAGGAAGTGGCTTTATCACTTAGGTGAATAGTTGCCACTGCAGCCATGTGAAGACAGATTATTTTAGGGACAGTTAAAATTCAAACCATGTTATTTTGCACTGTGCTTAGGAAATGAGTCTCTTAGTCCAGCTTGTGTGCTAAGAGATGTTGCAGTGTAATCCTGGCAGTCCAGTCAAGGGTAAATGTCCCTGAGCTCGTGGACTCAGTGGGAATCTGGACACTGCTGGTTGTGCCCCAACCAGCTCCAGTCCTGCCTGGGTGCAGAGCTGGCAAAATGAGTTGGGCCTTGAACCAAGTCCCTGAACAAACTGATCTAAAGCAAGGCTTGCTTCACACTTGATTTTTTGTTAGTGTTTCAGGGCGCTCGCCACTGAAAGCCCCTTTGAAGCCCCAAGAACCAGGTGTTTCATCCCGAGAAAAAGAACTAGAGGTAAGCTTTGCTGGGACTGGGAGGATATCTCTGAATTGCAGCCAGCCTGCAAACCACAGTCATTCTGTGTTTGGGCAGCTCTTAAAATGACTGACTTGTTTTGCACAGAGGTCCCAGAACAGGACTGAAATACACGAGGAGGGGTTAATGGGTGGCAGGGTTGTTGTGTATTCTTGGAAGATCAGGGAGGTGATAACTTGTGCTCTTGTCACAATTATACCTACGAGTGATGTAGAGCTGCTTCCTGAGAATTTGGCTCCTTCCTTCCCAGACTGCTCTGTATGGCAAGCTGCTGACTGCTAGACAGAAGGTAGCTAATGAGAAGGAAATTCCTCCAGCTGTCTTGGCAACCAATAAGATCCTGGTGGAGATGGCCCGGATAAGGTAAAGCCAGCATGCCGACGTGTTGTACAAAGTGGGGAGCTTGCAAGCCAAGTCACAAATCCCTTTCCTGCTTCTGTTGGGGGAGTGGAGGCATCTGAAGTGCCTCCTCCAGCTACTAAAAGGCAGCAGTATTTTGGGATTGTCTTATGTTGTTGCATTCTCCATCCTAAACCAGGCCTACGAGCATCGAGAACCTGAAGAAAATTGATGGTGTGTCTGAAGCCAAGTCCACCATGTTGATGCCTCTCCTGGCTGAGATCAAGGACTTCTGCCAAGCAAATGGTTTGCAGGTATGATGAGCTCAAGTGCCTTCTCCTTGGCAGGAGCCTTAAGGATTGGATTTGTTCTGCAGCTGTTGGACTCGATGGAGTTGTCCTCCGGTTTGACAAAAAGAATACTTTGATCCAGCAGTGGGAGCCCAAAGCATGTAGTTTTTTAGTTGTTTTCAGGGAGTCTATGCTGAGAAAGTTTAGCTCAAATTGAGAAGTGTCCCCTGCAGACTGAATGCCACAGTTTGTTCTGATGGAATAGTTCCATGTGGAATGAGGAATACCTAAGACCATGTGTTGGCCTGGGCACTTTGTTCTGGCTGGTTTTCTTTTCCAAGTTCCTTGGATGATGCCATGCTGATTTTAGTGAGGTGGGAACATGTGGGTGTCCATCTGGATTCCCTCCTTGCTTTAGTTTTCCCTCCCTTCTTTTTTTTTTTTAAGAACATGGAGTTGGGGTCAAAACCAACCTCTGGAGAGATGAACGATTCTGTTAGTGTTACTTTGTCGGATAAGTTCAGATAATAGGAAGGTGATCAGTGGGTTGTCACTGGGATACAATTCATTTAATTCTGCTTTATCTCACTTAGATGGACACATTCCCCACATCTAAATCTAAGGTTCAGAGAGAAGCATCGCCCTGGAAATGTGCTAGAGCCCTTTCTCCCTCAGAGGAGGTCACATATATCCTGTTCCAAGAGAAAAATTACTCCCTGGTAAGCTCTGGACTGTGGAGGCTTTTGCTTGGCTGAAAACAGACAGCAGGGAGGCTTTGTCTAGAGGAGGGGGATGTGCAAGTTCTCGTAAATCCTCTGCACAGTGCTGGATAGGTTGCTTTAAACCTCTGAGGCAGTACTTTTCCTGGGAAATGGCATATCCTCTTACTTACCTGTGAAGTAGTGGTATGGAAAACTGAGGTGGGATACAGTGAGTTTTTAATTCCACAGTAAGCAGCTCGAGTTGCTTTGGCGTTTGCTTTGCCCCTCCCAAGAGTATGGGTCAGGTGGTCCCCAAGGTGGAAGTGTACCTAAGGATGAATTAACAAGAAATAGCTGTACAATTATTAATGGGCAACTTGATGCTGTGTATCCACTAATCCTGATGAAATGCTCAGTGTGTGTATTCCTTGTGGAGAAATGAGTAGAAACTTGAAACTGCTTTTTTGAAGAGTATGAGATTGCAGTTGGAGATCTGTCCTTGAGAAAAATGAGTTTGGGTCAATCAAGTTTGAGATGCTTTTCTTCAAGGCGAATGTTTTAAGAGGAGGAGTCATCCAACATGTGAAAACGAGGGGGAATTTGTTTTGGTGCTGTTAGCCGTGTTTGGGGCCCCTGAGAGGTCAGGTGTGCCTCAGCTCCTTCATCTCACCTAAGTTAAAGGTGAAGTGTTGCACTCAAGCTGTGAAGTTTTGAGAGAGAAACAGACTTGACAAGCTGGGAAAGAAATGAGATAGGTAGTAGGAATAATGCACTGTTTTGGGGAACTTTTCCCTGCCGTGTGCCGTGTCTCTGGATTGTTTTTTGGGAATGACATCTCTGCCCTGTGAATGCCCTGTGCCTTTGTTTCCCCAGAGGGCCATAAGTGAGAGCAGGTCTCTGCCCCTGGCCGTGGTTGGCACTCACCTGTGCCAGGCCCTGGCAGCGGGCCGCACGGTGAGCCTGGAGCGAGCGGGTTTGACTCCCGCGGTGCAGCGCGTCATCAGGGACGTGATCCGCAACCCGCCCGTTCTCTCAGGTGAGCATCTCTGACCTTACCTGCAGCTGCTCAGTCCAGACAGACCCCCCTCAGTCCTGGAAGGCTGGGGCAGTGCCAGGAGCACTGCTTTCCTTACAGGGTTCAGTTGTGAAATAACTCTGCTGTGATCCATAACAATGGGGCAGACCTTTACAAGTCGTTTGACTCGGTTGTATGGAAATGATTGAGATATCCCTCTTAAATCTGTGTTTACTGAAATGTTTTGGGGGGAAAAAAAGCCCTGACAAAGTATTCCTGTAAGTACTGGCATGCTCAGAAAACATGAGTTAATATCTCTGTGCTGTTTTTAACTAATTTATCACAGGACCTTATAAGTCAAACCCATACATTTTCATCTTGTTACCTTTTCTATGCCTTAATCCATCCTGTGCTTTACTGAGGTGCAATGAATGTATTTTACAATATAAGAAAACATATAAGAAGCTTAAACAATTAACTTTATATTTATGTTTTTTCCAAGACACTAGCAAAATTCAAGAAATTAGAAAACTTACTCCTGCCAATATTGAGCTGTATCTGATCAAGATGGTGATTGCACTATTGGAGAAAGAGGATAGAAATAAATCTCAGGAATGCTTAGGTATCAAAAGAAGGTTGGTGTGGCCTGAAGGGCAGGAGGGAAAAACAGGAGCAGATCAAGCAAGCAGGGAAGGTGCCTTGTGGAATAAAAAACAGGTTAGTAAAAGAAGGTTGTAAAACTGTTCTGGTGTAAAATCATGCTTTCTTGGTAGGAACAGACTAACAGAACGTTGTTGGTGTTTCCAGCAGTGCTTAGTGTCTCATCTTTGTAAAACTTCTCTCCCTTGGTTTTGAGTAGAACTGCCTCCTCCTCCTCCTCAGAGGAATGCTCAGAGCAGAAACTGAGGATTCTCTGGGGATAAGTACTGACCGAGGAAGAGGTCAGAGCTGTGCAGCTTAGCTGTGGTTTGTTACACACATTACAAGTTCTTCCCAGTATGGAAACTGGGATGTGCTCATTCCTTGATAGCAACCAAATCCGGGTTGTGCCCTGGCTTTGTTTCTGTGCACTGGGACGTGGGCAAAGAGATTATTCTACTCTGCAGGAAGGTTAAGAGGATGAAAAAGCCAGAGGCAATTCCAGCCAGGAATGTGTAAGTCTTGGGGTTATTATATTGCTGGAAACTGCTGGGCACAGCCTGATAAGAAGTGTCTCCTGGAGGACAAATCTTGGGAAACAAGGAGCTCTTTGTTTCTCTTTGAGAAAATCCAGGATAGTCTGAGCCCTCTGCTGGCCTCTGTGACCCAACATCCAAGTTCAGCACCTTGTACAAAGGACACCCTGCACTGAGTAGCACCTGGTGGGAATGGTAGGAAGAAACACCATATTCCATATCCTGCTACCTGTGCTGGGATTTCATGTCTGCTCCTTACAGGGCTTGGGGCTGATTGCTTAAACACGGGCTCAAACAATTTTTCCAGCATTGCCATTTTGCCAAATTGATTTTCTTGCATTCCTGAGTGCTGTTTGGTTTCTACAATATCTGTCAGAGCCTTCTTTGTCCTGCAGTTGACCTCCTGACAGTGCAATTGCCTGAGCTCTGATCACACTTTTCCCTGCTCCTGGAGCTAATAGTGGGAATGACATGCCATTAGTAATCAAATTAATATAATCCAAAGGAACAGACTGCAAATCCAAAAGCTAATCCAAACAGTCTTTACTTACTGCTCCTTCAGAAGATATCCTGGTTCTAATAATTGTCTGTAGCAAGCAATTCTAAATCTCTTAATGGATGTTCTTGGATTTGAATGGCCTGACACTGCTGCTGCTTTTACAGGGTAGTGGGATCAATCCAGCATGCAAGGAAGGAGCAGGGAAAACCCATCTGCATGTGGTGCCTTTGGCTGGGGTAAACAGGTGTTCTCATTCTAATAAAGCATGTGGTTAACCTGCCATTAGGGAGGATTTTGGGAACACGGGGATGTGTAGCTGGTGCAAAAATGTCAGCATGACTGCTGCAACCTGTGACCAGCAGCATGGTATAAAAAACATGAGTTAATATCTCTGTGCCCTCTGTGCTGTTTTTAACTGACACTTCAGCTGTAAAAACACATTTGGAAATACAACACTGGGGAGGCAGAAGTAAATATTTCAAGTTTTCAGGGCCATAGGGATGGAGGAAGTGGTTTTCCACTAAAAAGAAAAAAAAGCCCAAGTACAATTTCCAGTTGCTGTGTGTTTGAAATGCACGAACTTCACTTGCTCCGATTTTATTGTGGTGAAATGAATAAGAAATAGGCAGTGCCCTCACTGAGCAGAGGTGTGGGAGCTCTGTTGATGAGGGACTGTGACCCAGGTAACCTTGTGCTTCCTTTCTGTCCCTGGGAAGGCTGCAGGGAGCGTGGATGCCAGCCAGGCAGGGAGCAGCGGGCCAGCAGGCCCCTCGAAGCCCATCACCCCCGCCTCCTCCAAGCAGCCTGCCCTCGATCCCGAGGAGGAGCAGCTCTTGGCAGACTCTCAGCCCAAGGTGAGAAGGCAGGAGCACAGCCCAGAGCTGGTGATTGGGGTGGGGATCTGCAACAAGCCAATTCTCAGCTGCCGTCTGGCTCCCAGACTGTGTCTAAAACCTTGGCCTGGCTTGCCAGCCCATTTCTCTCATCGACATCCCTGAGGCAGTGGTGCCATGTTGCTTTTGTTGTCCTTGCTGTGTCCAAATACCCCACTTGGACAGCAATAGACTGCTACAGGAAACTTTTCCCCCAGTAGATTTCGTCAGCTCTCTCGTGGCAAACGTTTCTGATGTTTTAAGGGGACATTTGGTTCTTTTTTTTTTTCCCCTTTAAGTACAGGTTTCTGTGTGGCTGTGCCCATCACATTAAGGATTTTTGCACTGGTGTCTATAGGAACACAAGCTTTATGAGTAGACATTAAGAGTTTTTATTTAAAAGGGAGCTCGTGTCTCTGACCAGCACCACTTCTTGAACCTCTTGCTTCAGTTTGAAGCTGGATATTGCTGTGAGTGCAAATCTTTGTCAGCCTTGGTTCTCAGAGTTGAATTCTTAATCCCTTAGCTGCTTGATTAAGGTGTTGGATTTAAGTGAGGCATAAGCCTTCCATGAGCAATTTGGTCAGTTTGTGGCTCCAGCTGAGCGTGAATTTGAGGTGTAGAGCTGTGCCAGTGAGGCAGGCTGTTAACGTGCACATCCTTCCACGTTTGTGCGTTTGTTTCCTTCCAGAACTCACATCCCCCTGCTAAGAGGAGGATGCCAGAATGGTTTGGAACCTCGGCAGCAACAGCTGGAGCTGTAACCCAGACCAAGAAATGCAAAACTGAAACCAGAAAAGGGATTTTCAGTTGAACGTAGAAATAAGGATCATTTGTTTCTTAACAGTCTTTCCTATCACCGCGAGCATTATCTGCAGACTGTTGCTTCAGGGGGGAGTTGATTGCCCCTGCTGTGCATTATTCCTGCTGCTGCTTCCTCTCTTCCTCAAGCAGCACTTTTAGGACTTTTTTCACTGTGTGAAATGCGATGTTAATAAAAAGATTTAAATAAATAACCGCGCTTTTTTTTGATATGTGTGCGTTGTCTGTGGCGGGCTCTGAGGGCGGGCAGGCCCCGGCCGCGTTGCCATGGCGGCGGGCGGGCCGCTTCCGGGGCGGGGCGCGCGGGGGCTGCCGGGAGCGGCATGGCTCTCTAGGCGGCGGCGGCGCGCGGGTGAGCGGGCGGGGGCCGCCGTGAGGGGGCGGGGGCAAGGAGCGGGAGGGGCGCCGGGACGGGAGCGGAGAGGGGGACTTGGGGGCGGCCGCCCCGCTCTCTGCGCCGGTGCAGGAGCGGAGAGGCGCCGGCATCCTCCGGCCGCTGGTTTCCGGTCGCCCGCCCGCCGCGCTGCCACTTTGTTCCGTCCTGCCGGTGGCCGTGAGGTGCCTCGTTAACCTGGTACCCGGCTCTCCTATCCCTCTTCGGCATTCCCCTTCACACTTCGTAAGGTTCCGGTAGTGCACTGACCCCTCTACTCTGTTATTGAAGTCCTTATCGGGGAAAAGCAGGAGCGAACAAGAAATAAATTGCTCCGCAGGGATGTGGTCACGGCACCAATCCTGCCACAGCTCACAGCTCTGGCGTGTGGACAACACTGCCCGGGCCAGAGTGGGGTTCTTGGCGTGTCCTGTGTAGGGCTGAGGTGGACTCGGTGGTGGGACCCTGTGGCTTCCATCGAACTCAGCATATCCCGTGATAAAACAGTTGCTTCTGCTCCTAAATACCTCGGTGACGCCGACGCCTTTTTCTCGCCTTTTCCCCGTGGCAGAATCATGGACCCCAGCCTGCTGAGGGAGCGGGAGCTGTTCAAAAAGCGAGCCCTCTCCACGCCGGCCGTAGAGAAGCGCCCAGCACTCTCCTCGGACTCCTCTGCTTCCAAGAAGAAGAAGGCCAAGGTAGAACAAGGGGGCTCCTCCAGCTCAAAACAAAACACAGGTGGGTGGAAGTCTCCTGTCCAGCTTGGTGTTTCCCGCTGTTTGCCTTTAAGCTGTGGTTTATTCATGTGAATAACGCTGTATCTGTGAGTTTTGCTGGTGGCTGTTGTCATTCCTTCTCTTCAGTTAGCGCTTTTGTTAAGATAGCCACTTGCACAGAGTGAAAAACCCATTCCCTGCTGTGCATGTGTGTTAAAGCCTCATCCCGTGGCTCGTTTGCTGTTGCTGTGTTGGAGGAATCGCTACTGCCAAATTTATTGATGTGAAACTGTGCTTTGGATGTGCTTTTGGAAACTGTGAGTTTCACTGCTTGCTGGGCAGGCAGTGGCAGTGGTGCCATTCATTTTCTCTGTGTTTGCCATGTTGGACAGGGCCTGGAGCAGCCTGGTCTAGTGGAAGGTGTCCCCGTGGCAGGGGGTTGGAACTGGATGAGCTTTAGGCTCCCTTCCGGCCCAAACCATTCCTTGATTCTGTGATTATTTCTGGCAAGGGAGCACCTAAAACATTTAGGTAACTCTAAGTTGGAGGGTGTTCATACCTGAGATGGATTTTGCCAGGTGCATCTTGTTTGGCTTGCATGTTGTAATTAGCAGTTGTCCTTGTTTCACCTGGGAGCTAAGCTTTGTTCATGAGCACCAGGCATTCCAGGGGGTTCTGCCTGTTTTACTGAGGAGTTGTGGCATTTCCCTGGGGTGGTGGCACTGATAATGAGTCTCCCAGTATCAAGTAAACAGTTAATAAAGCAGCACCAGAAGTAGTGGGAGTGTGTGGAAAGTGCAGCACCAGGGAAGGGATTTGCTCTGAAAGCAGTGGCAGTTCTCAAATGCTCTTTAAAGGTCAGATCAAATGCCAGGAGTTACTAAACCACAAAATACCCAAAATACCCTGTTGTGCAAACTCAGTCCATGCTCATATTTTGAATAATACCACACGTGGCTCCCCCCTAAACTCTAGAAGAANCAGGAGTTACTAAACCACAAAATACCCAAAATACCCTGTTGTGCAAACTCAGTCCATGCTCATATTTTGAATAATACCACACGTGGCTCTCCCCTAAACTCCAGAAGAAACAATAGAGCTAAAAACAACAGAGAAAAACGTCAGGGAGTTTGGGGAAATGAAGCATCTTCTGTCCCATGGGAAGAGTTGGGAAATTGGGTATGTGTCTGCAGCTTCTCAGGCACCAAATAAAGTATCAGCCAGACATTCTAAAATAAATCAAGGGAGGCCAGGTTTCTATCCATCCCTTTTTCACACTCTCCAAATAAAACAAAATTCTGTGTGGAATATCCTGAGCTGCATCACTGGGGTGAGCTGGGAAGAAGGAATGGGGAGTCAGGAAGAGGGCAGAGGGTACAAATGTGAGCCTGATCTGGAGGATTTGAGCAGATAAAGAAGGTTTCATTTTGTTTCTGTGGTTTTCGTGGGCTGAGGGTTTCTTTAAGTGCTTTTGTGGCTGTCAGACAATTCACTTACACAAACAGGGACTCAGTGTGGTTCTGAGGAGATAAACTTGATCTTTTATGCTGCTTGCTGGCTGTGTTCCAGGCAGTACCAGAGAGGTTCCAGGGCTCTTACAACACTCTCATGCTGCAGAGTCAAAATCCATTGCCTCAAAACCCGCTTTTTATTTCACTTGCCAGATTGGCAGATGCCTGTCAGGATACGTGGGTGTCAGAGACAGGAGGTGGAGTAAAAACCTGATGTTAGGAAATCCCTGTCCCACTACCCCAGAGAAACAAAAACCAGGGTGGCCAGTCCTAGTTTTGTTGTGCAGTGGCCACAGAGGTGGTGAAGGGAGTCACAGTGTTTGTGTGTGGGTACTGATAGTCCCTGGCTGTGCAGTGCCCACAGGTCCTCCCTCCCTCTGTGCTTCTGTGGCTCAGAGAGCCTGCCCTTGACGCTTTTTGGGGGAGGAGAGCTATGGACACCATGCTAATCTCCAAGAGACTGCACAGCTAAATCTGGCCTGTCTGTGAGGTCTGCCTCTAAGCTTCCCACTTGTACATTGAATACTCTACAGGCATTGCTATCATTATTTCAACAAGCTATTTGAAAAAATTCAAAGCTAGTTTACTCAGTTCAGAATAGGAACTGGAAAATAAATGAAATGGATCAAATCTGTTTGTTTCATTTTATTAATCAATAGGAAATTGTGGCTGTGGTCTTTGTCTTAACACCTTTGTCTCAGTGGTCTCCACTGACAACCGTCAAGAGCCAGAATCTTCAGGGGCTGTTTTGTGGGAAAGAATCATCCTGAGTCTTCTCTGGTACTGTGCAAGGGGACACCTTTTCCTTCTGTTCCTTGTGCCCACACCCATTCCCGTTTGTAGACCTGTGAAATAAAAAGCTGGGATGAGTCCCAGGATTTGTCGTTCCATGTGCTTCTCGGGAAGGCATTGCCAGAGCAGCAGAGGCTGGCATGCTGCACACACTGCCCTCTTGTGTGCAGCCGTGATGGGCATTTTGTGGGAATGCTGCAAGTGTCCAGAGCATTTCCTTTTAGGAGAGAGACAGGATTTAATTCAGTGCATCCCAGTGGCTGCTCTGGCCTCTTGAGCAGGACATCCCAGTCTGATGCTGTTGCACGCAGCAGAAGGTGACGTGTCATCCTTATCACCACTGGCATCATCTTCATCATACATCTCAGTGTGAGTCCTCAGTGGTCCTGTACTCAGGGCATTGGCCTCCAGCAGTTGTGCTTTTGATTTTGAGCTTGAAGCATTCTCTGCACGGGGGACTGGTCCTGGCTGAACTTCACTGTGAGAAGTGTGTCTGAGGTGAATGGTTGTGAGGGTTTGTGACTGCAGGAGGGAGTTGGCTTCTCCAGGTGAATCACTGGACTAGCTCTGCTAGTTCTTAGTGCCCTAGGTGTCTTGTGTCTCCATCTCCCCAGCCAGGAACAGCACGTGTCAGTTAGCAAATTTTCCACTGTGTTTGGAGGTTCTGGAGCTTACTCGTGCTCAGCCTGAGAGAGGGATTTGATATATGTAAAAAAAGAGATCATTACAGGTACTGGCCACGGTTTTCTGGACATGGGTGGACTGTGAGGTCACTTATGGCTGTGGCCATTTAGGAAGGTTTTGTTTCCTTCGTGACAGGAGTGTTTTCTGGGGTTAAATAACTTGCCCCACATGTAGCTTTGCTCTGGGACATTTCTGTGGGAGTTCAGGAGTGTGAAGGCCTTGCCAGGAGTTACTGATGGCTACACTGTTGGATGATGTTATTACAGTTGTCCTTTGTTACTGCACAACTTGAATGGTTTTAAAAATCACAGACACAGCGCAGCTACAGAGGACTGGTGAGCCAGGGGTGTGAGAGTTCTGTGGTCAGGACATGAGGAAGGGGTGAGTGTGAACTCTGGGATGTGTCAGCAGGCAGATGAAGTCAAGTGAGATAAGTCAAGTGAGATTCTCTTGTGCAAAGTGCTGAAAGCAGCACCTGGGCTGGGTGACATCCCCCTCTTCAGCGTGGGAGGTCTGTGGCCCATCTCCCTGCGTTCTTGGCAAGAACTCCACCAGTTCCAGTTTGGCTTTGAAAGTTTGGGATAGGGGTGATAGATCCAGTGTGTCCAGCTCCCTGTAGTGTTGTGGTTGCCACAGAAGCAGCAGCCTTGGGGCAGAGAATTGTCCCTGTTCATTTCCAGCAGGATGTTTTTTAAAGGGTCAGATATTCTGAAGGTAATGGATTATGCAGGTCTCAACACACAGAAACTGTTGGCCAGACTGCATATGAAGTAAGGAGAGAAGAGTTCCCTGGAACTGGCGAAGTGGGGGAAGAAAGGGTCAAACTACCCTTAGGAGATCTAGAAAAGACCATTTTAGGGATACATTTCCTGTTGGCTTAGTCTTCCTCCCACCACCTTCTCTTCTAAAAGAAGAAACCCCTAATAAAAAATGCTGCCAAAGGCTAGAACACACCCAATCCTCTCCTGCCTGAAGGGTCTCTTGCCATTCTACCCTCCTGCCCCAACTTTTTTCTTACCCCTTGTCTGTCTGTCCCGTCCCTGTGTGGATGACTTGGTGAGACACCACTGCTGTCTTTGCACTGAATGTGATCAGACTGTTGGACATTTTATAAATGTTTCCTTCAGTTAAGCAACACAGTTTTATGCATGTTAGGCAGCATTTGTTTGGTCAGGTAGACAAAATTCTATGCTAGTCACTCAATATAAACAGCAACAGTTCATCTGAAAACAGAAATCCTTTTCCCTCCCATAACACTGCAACAGATTGTCTTTCTGCTCAGCACTTGGAAAGCCTTTGCCAATTATTCCAGCTCACATCCAGAGATAAAATTGCCACCGTGGATATTTAAGTCCGAAAGAAAAAAGCGCGTGACTCGCTCGTTTGTAAGGTACGGGAGGCTTCATTCGAGGTGTCAGACCAGGTTCTCCAAGTGCAGGTGCTCAGGGCTTCCTACACCACCTCTGTGTCACGCTTCCTGAAGCTGTTCATCATTGCTCTCACGGGATTGGGCTCGTTCTCCAAGTCCTTCACAGTTTTGTTTTTCACGCAGCAGCAGCAGTCCAGCAGTTCATACAGGAAAGCCAACACCACCAGAGAAACTACGGTGAAGATGAATATGATCAGGATAACAAAGCAGGCAGTGTTCCAGTTGTCATGGAAAGGGTAAATTTTTTGCACTTGGAAGCCCAGATACTGGGAAATGGATGTAGTAGTCTCATTCCAGTGGGTGCTGTTGAGGGTTGCCATTCTTGAAGAGCTGTCTGAGTATGCTCACTGGCACAGATTTGGGAGCTGAAACACAAAAACAAAGCTGTTGAGGACTCTGTCAATCAAGGACATGCTGTGATATTTGCCACAAATTGGAACTACTTAAACTCAGACTAAGTGCCCAAAGTTTCTACAAACATGGATTGTTGCGTATTCATATTTGCTCACCAAAATATCAAACTCCAGCTGTGTAAGTTTGTGGTCGGACCAGAACATTTACTTTGGCAGTATCTGGTTCATGCAGGCATCATGTGGTGTAAGTTATTCAGGAATGAGAGAGCTTTCCTTCTTTATTTCAATTATATGCACAAACAGAAAGCTTACAAACTAGATTTTCAAGGTGTGCAGTGGTTTCAACCACCTGTCCATCGTCAGTCTTGGGGCTGCCACTTGTGTGGTCTGAAAGGCCTTATTATTTTGGAATTGCCTGTCAGCACAGACTTGTTCACCTGCAAAACTCTCTGGACTTGAGGAGGGCAGATTTCCTGACTTGTTCATTCCCCTGCTCTTCCACTGCTGAGTAGTTTGTGCTGGAGAAACTGGGCTGCTCAGATGGCACTGGGAGCGTTTGGAAATCTTGTTCGTGGTGGATTGGGGTGGATAACAAGGAAAACCCAACCCTTTCTGAGGAGTTCTTATTTCTTATTTTCAACTCTGCCTAACCCTGGGTTAGAGGAAGACACTGCTCTGTGGTGTGGGGGGAGATGAAGCAAGAAGTTGGCTTCAGCAAATCTGCCTTTGCTCTATAGTCTAATGTCATAAAAATTGTCCAAGGAGCTATGGTAACTTCTGGTTGTCTGCTGGGGCTGTAGGATGTCATAATAACCTTAGAATCCCTCAGGCAATTTAAAACTGGGTGTGGGAGGAGGAGATCAAGTCAGGTCTCCATATTTCCTTGAGGAATTAGCAAGGAGTTTTTGGGTGGAACATGATGGTGATGGTGTCTACTAAAGCTGTCTGAGCACCTGTCCTTATTTCTGTGAAGTTATTAAAGAAAAGGATATGGTGAAAACCAGGATCATGCTGCCAAACCAGCTTGTGATCTATGTCTTATTTTTATTGTTCTAATATTAAATATTTTGTTCTTTATCCTTCTGTCTTCCATGGATTTAAATTGAAATGAAAGAGCTGTGTTGTTGGGAAGGTCCCTGGCATTAGTGTTCCATACAGACATTTACTGGAGCAATTGCAGTAACTTACTGTTTCCTCTGTTAAATCGTAGCTGAATACACAAATTAGTAATTGAATATACAGCGTATGACTGAGGTGGATGGGATTAATTAAATTGTTGGTGTTTTTTTTTCCTTAAACAAAAGTTTACAGAGCAAATCCAAGCTAAAAATACTCCTGGCTTGAGTCAGGTCCTGGCTTCAAGAGAGTGGCTTGATTTGGTCACAGTCTGGGAAGGAAACTCACCCAACCTGTTATGGGGCTAAAAGTCATGAGGGTTTTTGAAGGGGTGGCTTGAAGACTTATTTCAAAATACTCCGTAAGAGAGAGGGGGGAGCTGAATAAAAGGATTTGGAGTCCCCTTTGAGGAGTAATTAAAATAAGCAGGATTTAATTGTGTATTTTAAGTGGCAAGAAAATACCTTTGGGGAAGAGAGGAGTTTTGTTTTGAACTTCGGAAACAGATTTCTAAGACTGAGGGTTTTGTTGGAATCTGTTACACATAAGTTTGCTCGCTCTGTAAACACCAGGCACAAAACCAGGCTGTTTCTGTGATGCAAAATTTAGTAGTTTTTGGTGGGTTTTTTTCATTTACATTGCTCAAAGTGATCAAGATCTGGGGCCACTGGAGGGATTGGTCAGATCTGCACCGTGTAGCCAGGAGCCTTTGCCAGCACAGCTCTCTGCCAAGGCAGCAGCTCTGTTCCCAAGAGGAGAGGAGCATCTTGGGCACAGCACGGCCAGCCTAGAGCTGTGCTGGCAGCACAGCACAGTGCAGCAGCCATTCCCTCCCCACTCCACAGCCTCCATCAGGGCAGCCATTCCCTCCCCACTCCACAGCCTCCATCAGAGCAACCATTCCCTCCCCACTCCACAGCCATTCCCTCCCCACTCCACAGCCATTCCCTCCCCACTCCACAGCCTCCATCAGAGGAGCCGTTCCCTCCCCACTCCACAGCCATTCCCTTCCCACTCCACAGCCACCAATAGGGCAGCGGTTTGCACAGTAGAGATGTTTGTCTTTTTGCCAGGAGGTGGAATTTAATGCTCCTTGAGGAGGAGGATGATGATGTCCTTAGATTTGAATGGGGCGAGGCAGATAAAGATCAGCTACTCTTTACTGTAGTTATTGGAATACAAGGCTGAGGTAGCTGTTGCTGACTGTTGAGAATTAAAACAGCACTAATGAGGTTAGTGTCCTTGAAAGCTGTCAAAAATGGGCTGGTTTCCTGCAGTTTTACTTATTTTGTAGCGGCACAGGTCAGATTCGTATCAGCCAGTCTGATTTACAGTCAAGTCAGCAGTTGTATGTATCCAAAATGCAGTGAGTTAAATATTTAATGCACTAGGTTTTAATTTAAAAGCATTAGCATCTTTGGGCACTGCGGAGGAGCAGCTTTATTTGCAGTCATATTCATGGAGCGGAGGGAAATGACTGGCAGAAAATCCTTTTAATGCAGCACTGAGGCAGCCCTGTTTAAGAAAGCACAGGGCAGGCATGTCGGGGTAAAAGCATTTACAAATCTCAGGTGCATTCTGACCCGGCTGCTTGCCTTGTATCGATGGCTGCTCCACTGTTTCCAAAGGTAACAGCAGGCACAGGGGTTTTCTCCCTGCCCACTGTAGCACGTTTCTAGAAGAGGTTTCTCCTCCACGCACACAGATCTCTTTCAGGCAGCCTAATTTACGGAATACCCCCTGGGAGGTAACATAGCTCACGTTTCAGCTGGAGCTGTCTTTGTTTTAAGGAAAACCCTTTCGCTGTCATTTCTGTGAAAACACATAGAATCAATCACAAGGAACGTGAGGCTGCAGGAAACCAGCCACCTCCCCTGTAAGGACGAAATCCATTTTGTTTACTGAATCTTGGCTTGTTGTGTTAGCTCTGCTGTAAGATGGAGTGGTCATCAATTTTCCATTAGTGCACAGATGGTGAAAGTGCTTGTCTGATCGTGCAAGACAAGCTCCTCTGCGTTCAGCGGGATAAACCCTGCTCAGCCTAGAGAAAAATCATTCTGATTCCAAGAAGCTTTTACAGGTTCTCAGCTTACAGGCATATTTTCTTTCAGTAATCAAGATAAACCTCAGAGAATGTTATAAAATGATACACACCTACCTCTTGTGTGAAAGGATGCTGAGAGAGCGCCGTTCTGGTCCCTTTTTTTAGTGCAGCCTATGGCACAGCTAAGATGGAGCTTTCCTTCCATTGGCCAGAGCACGGTGCTGCTGACAACTTCCTTTGTGCTCATTTGCATCGAGCCCTCAACCCCAGGAGTAAATCATTCATAAATGTGACTCTTACTGTCTGCAGTGAGAAGGAACGCCTTGCTGTTCTTGTTTTTTGGGATGGGATGAGCTCGTTAGCAGAGGAGGCACGTTGGCCACGACCTGCTCTGCTTTGTGCTGGGATATACCATCAAACCATGAGGCTTGAAGTGTTAATATCTGCAGATTTCCAACCTCACCGGGTGCTTAGATTCTCTTGTCATGGACTGTAGCAGGCTGCAAGCAGGCAGATTAAGCCAGATAATCTTCCTGATTCAATTGACAGTACAAAAACATGATAAGTCGTCTTAACTGTTTGTTGTACCTCTGAATTTATTTTGGTGACTTCAGAACTCTCATTACATCTGTGATATTTCTATTTATTTATAAAATGGCCTACATAGACATTAATTTTTAATCTTAAAAGGGAACCCTGCAGGGGAAAATCCCTATGGGCCACATCTTCAGGGGGAGCTGGCTTTTGATTTTCCTTCTTTTAATTTAGTAACCAGAATAAAATATTCTTCTGTAGCTGGAGTTACACCGATTCTTCTATGTTAATTTCAGAATGGTTGTGCTGTGTAAAGCCTTTAAGACGATGTCATGTAACAGCTTCACGATTCTGTTCTTTTCTCTTGATTTTTCCATGGAAACAATAGGAGCTCCTTATCTCTGAGATAACTGTTGTCCTGTCAGATGTGCTTAGAAATCACCAGAGGATTAGGCAATCCCCATGGTGACAAAGAGATGCTGTTCTTTTTCTGGAGTAGCTGAAATTCCAGAAAACTGTTGCCATTAGTTTTGAGCAATGTTGTGCTGGTAATGAGCCTGTGGCTTGTGATAGTGGTTTGTGTCTATTTGTCCTCTGAGTGCTGTGCTAAGAGCTGACATTAATGAAGTGGTCATTAACAACCTTGCAAGAACTTTTGAAACAAAATTATAGCAAACCTCATGATAAAGGCAACCAGAGTTGACAACAGAGGGGGTTCCGAGTTGCTGTTCCAGAGATGCAACACACCAGGCTGAATTAGATTGCATTTGTATGGCTCTGTATAATAAATTCTCCACTTGAGCTACTTGAAACAATATTTTTTTTAAAATTTACCTTTACCTGCTGTGTAACCTTTGTGTGCCTTTGGGGAAGAAGGGAAGCTTTCTGTCCCATCTCAGCAGCAGGAAGGTGTTGGTGGTGCAAATACAGTGCCTTATTTCAGCGTGGATTCATGTAGTGTAAATGATTAGGGGATGTTAAGCCAGCAAATTAAACATGTTCTCTTGTGCCAGTAACTCTGCAGTCACTTGCTGCTTTCTTATCTTTTTATTTGTGGAGTTCTGCTCAGAAATGTTCCAGAGCTGTGTCCTCTGAGTCTCTGGGTCTGGATCAAGATGTGTGCAAGGACTCACCTGAGGGTGGCTGCTTCTGCCACTTCTGTTTCTGTCCACAGCTGTCGATTCGAAAGCTGCTGGAAGGAGAGGGAGAACGTGATGGAGAGCAGAGCCAACAGGAAGCTATCAAAGCACCCTCTAATTGTTTGTTTTCTTTCTTTGTAGATCACAGCAATGGATCATTTAACTTGAAAGCCCTTTCAGGAGGCTCTGGCTACAAGTTTGGAGTCCTTGCTAAAATAGTGAATTATATGAAGGTATGGTGCTTTGCTATAAAATAATACTGGTTTTAAATAAATTGTTTCTTGTCCAGTGATAGCTGGGAAATGATGAATGTTTCAACCTCTGAAATTCTTGCAAGAGTGAGAATTTCAAGAAACTGCTTGTTAAAATCAAAGTGCTGTCTGTAAATGAAATTGTTCCATAACTGAAATCCTGATTATCCCAGCTCACTTTACAACCAAGATAATGGGGTTTATTTGCAGGAATTTCAAGATGCTGTCAGATTTTGGGATTCATGGGCTAGTGATCAACATCAAGTGTCATTTGTTTCCAATGTTAGTTACTTTTTGGTGATTGAGTTGCTGAATAAAGTGAGTAGAGAGCTGTAAGAGATCCTGTTTGCTTTTCCAGACCCGGCACCAGCGCGGTGATACACATCCGTTAACCCTGGAGGAGATACTGGATGAAACACAGCATTTAGATATTGGACTCAAACAGAAACAATGGTTAATGAGCGAGGTAAAGAAAACACATGTTCAGATTTTCATTAAAGAATTCTGATAAACCCGAATTGTACACATCAATTAAATTATTAAATATGTAATCCCTCCTTCAAGAAACTACTGAGTTGGACTGTAACATTCCTTGCTGGCAGCACTAATATTCTGGGGAACAGAAACCTCTGCTCTGGCGGTGTTGGTTGTGCTGATGTCTTCCAAAAGGTAGCTCCAGGTTTCTTCCATAATGAACCAGAATCTTAGAATGGAATGGAAGAGCTCCTCCCAAGAAGCATATATAAAATTATCACTGAGCTTTTGCCAGATGAGAAAAGGTAAATAAATACCCTGCAGCACCAAAGTTGGGTCCCTTCTCTGTTAGAGGTGCTCTGTGTCGTGGTGTATTATGCCTAGGCTGGTGGATCTGGGATCCAAGGACTTAGAATCTGTTTAAACTCAAGCCTCCAGCCTGGCAGCTGTAATGCGTGGTTCATGTGCTCAAAAGCACACCAGAAAAAAAGTAGTAAGTGTCTGCACTGTTTCAAGGTTTGAAGTTTCTGTCCCTGTTACAGGCTCTAGTCAACAATCCGAAAATAGAAGTTGTGGATGGGAAGTATGCCTTCAAACCCAAGTACAACTTGAAAGACAAAAAGGCTCTGCTCAGGCTCTTGGACAAGCATGACCAGCGAGGCCTGGGAGGAATCCTTCTGGAAGACATAGAGGAAGGGCTGCCCAATGCACAGAAAGCCATAAAGGTGAGGAACACGTGTCTGCAGTTCAGCTGTTCACTTCTCAGAGGGAAGAGAGACGCTAAGAGTTTTGTAATGAGTTGTTTCTGTTCTTTTGATAACCCAGAAGCCATTTCAGCAGATCTGATATTGTGGCCTTTTCTGTATTTCATCCTTTACGTTCAGATTGACCCTGATGTCTCAGCACAGCTCTCAGAGCTCTTTCTCACAAAAGACTCCTGATCTCCCACATTCCAGCTGTAGGCATTTAGTTCAGCTTTCACACCTTGACCTCAGTCCTCTGAATCTCATTTTTGATTTGTTAGTGTACTCATGTGTTTCATGGCCAGTTACTTTGCAGCTTCTCCAGTTTGTTGTTCCTTTTTGTAGCACAAGGTCTGGCTCTGTTGGAGTTGGAGACCTTCAGCTTGGAAACGAAGTGATTTTGAGTTGTTGTTTTGTATTTGTTTTTGAGGCATTAGGGGACCAGATCATCTTTGTTAATCGCCCTGATAAGAAGAAAATTCTTTTCTACAACGACAAGAGCTGTCACTTTGCTGTGGACGAAGGTAGGTGTTGTTTTGTTTCACGTAGGTCTCCATGAAGGTTGCTCTGAATTCACCTTAAGCACCTCTGTGTGTAAGCAGCCTTCAGGCAGAGCAGTCTTTTAGGGTGATAATGAAATATTAGGTGTGTCCAGATGTGAGGGGAGTGTTTATATTAACATGAGGCTAACGAGACCAGCGAGTGAGTCCAGTGGTAATATCCTCTGCTTTATGATGGCTACATTGGAACATGGAACCAGGAATCCAAGAGTTGTCTTGGGGAGTAATGGTACAGAAGAGGCTAAAAACCACCTCACTGTGAATGAAATGGCATCTAACATTTTAGTGCTTGAGGGGATGCCAAGAAACACAAAAGAATGATTTGTGGGTGCAAGATTTTTGTTGGGTTTTTTCTCTGTTTATTAACCATGTGCCTTTTATTGGTGAATGCAGCAAAAAGACATAAATGGAACAGAAGGAGGAAGCACAGAGGGATGAGATGTGAGCAAAATTCCTGAGAAGGGGGTAGTTACAACAGGGAGGAGAGCACAGATCTGGAGCAGTGCTGCTGCCCAGGGCTGGAGTGGATTTGGGGCTTCACAAGTTCAGCGTGTTTGCTGTGTCACAAATAGTGGTAAAATCCTCTGGTGCCATTTTGTGCACAGAAATCAATTACAGAAATCAGGGTGTGTTCCAGTAATGACATAAATGCCAACAGCAGGTGTCTGTAAATGCACAAAGGGGAAGGCAGTCTGTCAGAAGATCTTATTTTGAATGACTCAATGACACTGAACACTTTCTTTTTTTAATGTATTGTTCTTGTAACATGACACATAAAGCTATTGCATCACACAGCATCACACTATATATGGTAAAAAAAAGAGTTTTGATGCAATTTTGAACTGCTCTACTTACAGGACCACAGGAGGATGTATAAAGATCTTTCTTTATTTGCCTACCTCCAAGGGAATCTTTATTTCCAATAGAATTTAGCAACTGAAGATATGTATCATTAACTATTTGTTAGTTACTGAGAGTACACACTTGTAATCTCAGTAACAATAGTTTTGTTTCACAAAAATGATTAAGTAGAGGTGACATCTACAGCAAATATAAAAAATATCTCAAAAGGTTGAAGTAAATTTCTTTTTAAACGATAATTTCTATCATTTCTTGATAGCAGCAGTGAAACTATATGAAAATGCAAAATGGATTCACTGGGGAATTTCTGATTTCCAAATATTTAGGAGTTTACCGTGAACCCTGTCCTTCTGTTGAGGTAGTGCCTCTTCAGTCCATCAGCCCACAGTTTTTGGGGGCCTGAGCATGGCCAGAACATTTAGAAATCAGTGCTCTTGCAGTAACTTTTGAGACAGAGCTTTTAAGTTTTAGCCACTGGTTGTATCACAGTTGTGTTGCTAAATGAATGTTTTTTCTTGTGCAATTTTTTCCAGATAGCAGGAGCCCAACCATTCTAAAAGAGTTATCAGAGGGAGGTCTCTCCCCTGTTGCTATTAGCTTGTAATAACTCCAGGATTAGCTGTGAAATTTCATAACAGAGCCCATTTTGTTAAGATGTAGACAAAGGCATCAGGCAGCCAGGATAAATCCCGGGCTCCTCTTACACAGGACGTGTTGTAGCACACCCGTGATGAGCAAGCAATGCAAGCTATTGCTGCCAGAGGGAGGAAGAGGTTAAAAAGCCCCTTTTAAACGCCTGGCCTCCCGCTGAAGGAAGGCATTTAAGCCTGCAGTGTGTGTCCTGAAGGGATCCAGTGTGCAGCGTTTGTAGTTCAAGGTGGCTCTGCTTCCTTTTATCCGCAGGTGGCAGCAGCTTCCCATCCGAGCCAGAAGTGGTGTTTTGTTGTTTCTCTGTTCCTGCTGGTTTTGGTTTTCCTTTCGATGCTTTGTTCTGAGAGGGGGCAAGAATATTTTCTCCTTTGTGAATATTGTGATCCACCTGAGTACGCCACAGTGCTGGAAACATCCCTGAGTAGGTTCACTCGCTCACTGCAGCTGGAGCAGGTCCTTTTCCCAACCGTGTTACCCTGTGACGAAGGAAACCCATCCTTCCCGAGCAGCTTTGCTTTAGGATTCTTTCCAGAGCAGCAGAAGGGTGTCTCTTAGGGAGTCACTGGCAGAATTGTCTGTGCACAGGACGAGTTATGACACGTCTCTGCCTTAGCAGTGCTACTGCAGCTCATTATCTCTGGCAACGTTCAAATGAAGTTTTTAAAAAGACTGCAAAATAAGCCTTGAAGTGTTGGCAGACTCTTTGATCCAGCAGCCGATGACAGTTCAAAATATGTTTCTAGTTGAATGTTTATCCTCAGAAATAAGGTCTCTGTGCTCCTCAGTGCACGGTGCTGCCGTATGGCATCCCCGTTCAGAACATGTGTTGGCTGAGGGTGATAGCCTTGAAAAGTCGCCTGTCCTCTCTCACTGCTGCCTCAGCTCCAGCAGCAGAGAAAGAGGAGCTGCCAGGGCAATTTGGAACTCTCTGCCTGGAGTAGTGGGAGGACCTCCTTTCTGGCAGTGCCTGCCTCTGCCCTTGATGGCTGAACAAGCTTTTCTTTCTCCCCCTGTGAAAATAAATCCCAATGTATCGCAGCAACGGAGCGCTGCCTATATATCGTGATCTCAAGGGTACTCGAGAGGGTTTTAGCAGTAAGGAAGGGCTTTTGTTCTTCCTTTTATGTGATTAGCCGAGCAGGGTTCAGGTTGCATGTGTTCCTTCTGGACTTCCTGGCTAATTAATCTACTGTCAGTGGTGTGGAGCTGAAAGTGTTTATAAAAGCAGGGCCAGATTTCAGGTGCTTCAGCCAAGTCAAGCGCTGCCTTTTTGTGCTGGGGCGAAGCACTTTGCATGTGAACAAGGCTTTCACCCCTGTGCTGAATGCTGAAAGGCCAGTTTGATTGCCTAACTGCTAGAGATGCTATCTTCCCCAGCTGAATGCACTATAGGAAGTACTTTCTTGCTGAAAAATTCGGATGCTTAATTATTTTAATAATTAAATTTTAAAATTCTTCCTAAGCCTTTGAAGGGCTTTAGAGAATGGCCAAAGCGTCTCAAATTTAACACTGTGAAAACTGCTTGGGATCAGTGCTGATTTACAGCTGTGGTGGTCCAAGGACAGCACAAATTTAGCATCAAGCACCTTTTCCTTCTGGTATAAATCCAGTGCTGTGTTCCCTGGGACTGTTAGGACTGTTGTTTCTTCCCTTCTACACTGTTATTGTCTGCTTTTGTCCTTTGCTCAGCTTTTGGCTTGGCTCACTGAGGATTTTTAAGCTGTTTTTAATCTCTGGCAGATTTTATTACCTGTGTGATGTATCAGTTTATCTCCATAACCATCTCAACCTTTCTGCAAGAGCAGGTGAGGCAGTCAGAAGTGCTGGATAAGCCTCTCCAAAGTCACCAGGCAGTCATTTACCCATGACTTCATTCCCCAAATGTAAGCATTTATAGAAAGGAAGTGTGTTAGAGCATAATCACTCAGGGAATGTCAGTGCAAATTGTTTTCATCTATGAGGCACCTCAGGATGCTGTAAAACCAAGGTAACTGTGCATCTTTACCCCTTGGGTGTTTCAGAGAGAGAAGGTGTCTGCAAAATCTTTGTTATGCTGCCCTCTGCTTAGCTCTGTGTTGGTTCCTGCTGGTCAGAGCTCATTCTTTTGAGTTTTGACTTCATGTTGCTGGAGATGTCAGCAAACATCTAAACTGGCTTTTCACCAGCTCCTGGTCTCATTTCCTCCTCTCAGTACTCGAAAGACCAGAGTTTAGCTCTCTGGAGGAGCAAGGAAGCAGCCTGTGAGTAGTGTTGATTCTGTCCAGTTTCTGAGTTAACATGTTTTAGTGATCAGATTTCAAGATCTTGTGTATAGGATTTGTTCATGACACTTGCCTCAGTACTGGGATCACAGCTTTCTGTGAAGATCTGCATTGGAATCAGGACTTGAAAGCGCTGTGAAAAATGCAAATCTCCGAGAGGGTTCAAAGCACCTGCATGGCTTTGACCAGAAACCCCTGGGAGATTTCTCCCCTGGGATTTTTTCTGGGCTCTGTCTTGTCAAAGCCGTGCAGAGATTGTCAGCTTGCCTGAGTGCGGCCTGCTGCGGTCAGGTGAAGCCTTGCTGTCTTTTTATCCTCCTGTAGCCATTTTGCTTTCATTCTGGCTGATGGATAAAATAATCTAGTGGCTCTGAGAGACGAGTCTCAGCTTTTCTGTGCTGTGATGGTGTCAAGATCACCCAGCAGTGAACAGGACAGGGAGCAGGAAAACCGAATGTGCTCTGTCATCCTAATGGCTGCAGGCACTGCAGGAATGCACACATCCCAACCTGTTCTCCATGGCTGGCTGGAGCAGGCCAGCATGTGAGCAGCCTCCTGCTCCAGCCGTCCCTGGCACTCCTCACACCAGCACTGAGCTCCTTGTGCCCTGTGAAAGAGAGGCCTTGTGGAAAATGGATTGAAGCCTGCCCTAGGAGCTGCCTTCTGCCGCTGTTGTCTGCTCTTCAGACACACAGCAAAGGCCAGGGTGACAGCACTTGTGATTCTTCTCAAGGAAACCAGGAAAAATCTTTCCCTGTGTCAGGTCAGGGGTGTATTTTCTGAGGTGCACAAGCACCACAGCTACAAATGCAGATGGTTGTTTCTTGAGAGCTGTAGTTATTGCCAGCTTTTCCCACAGGTTCTCATATTTCAGAGAGGATGTCACAATAATTCAGAGAGTGTATTCCCAAGGTCTAAACTTTCCCTGGCTGATAGGGGCATAGTCCTTGGAGACTTAAAAACCTGACAGGTAGTGTGTAAATGGTTCAGTGCCAGCCATCCAGCTGCTCTCTTTCTTCAGACCTTGCATTTAGCCCAGTGTCTGGTGTTACACCAAGTCAGTTTTGTGATGAGATGACGGATGGATCTCCCTTTCCTTTTAGATGACGCACCAAGTGCAGGCAGCTCATATGCACTGAAGGGTGGCAGCTCCCTGTGCTCCTGCACTTTTAGTTCCAAACCAGTCCTTCAACAGGGAGCGTTTCCATGTTGTTGACTCCCTCTTTTCTGGGCAGTGAAGTATTTTAAAGCCCTACATGGAGCGCCAGCATGGGAAGAAGATTCTTTTGCAATTACTGCAATCAAAGCAATAGTGCTGAAAGCAGCCTGATTTATGGAGGTGTTTTTAAATGGAGTTGCAGAATATGATATGGTGACTCTGGTGGGGCCAATTAGTGGATTAAATTGTCTGTATGTAAAGTCCATTTTAGCTCTGCAGTTTGGGATCTTGGTGCCTGTTCCATTTGTATTTCTTGGCCGAGTTTAAAAGGTGGATGTGAAGCTGGAGTGATGTTATAACCATGGCACTACAAGAAATGCAGACCACTGTAGTTAGATATTAACTGTGATCTGCACTTCTGTACATGCTGATCCCTGAAGAGCTGACCATTTATTTTCTAGTGTTTAATTTTTCACTTCTGTTCCCCAGAAGAATGTAGACCGGTTTAACCTTAAGCACCTATCCTTAGCTTTCCTTTTTTTTTTTGCACCAGGGTGTATTTATCCATATATCCTGAACTCTAATGAGGAGACACGTTTGTTTGCAGCAGGATATTATAAAAAAGAGGAAAAACCTTCTCCACCTGCTGCAGCTGGATGAGGTGAGGGATGATCTCTGATAGCAGGCACCACCAGCTATGCTGAAAGCCTGGAAACCCCCTCAAAATGCATGAGCAGGTGGAGAATGTCTTGACTGCAGTGTCAGTCCTTGCATTAAGGGATGTGCACATTGATCCCAGGGTGCTGGATAGCCTCTGTGAGAAACAGGCTGGGAGCTATCTCCCTGTAATCAAACGTGGTGTTTTGACAGGTTTTGGTTCTCTTCAAAACCCCTGCATTACCAAAAACGAACGCTGTCGTTCTTCACTGGTGAAATTCCTTTCTTTTGTTTCCTGGAAAGCTGGGGCAGTCTCTTACTGTTGGCAACGGGAAGAAGAGGAACGCCTGAGACTCGAAGCATGTATTTGCATAGAAAAACAAGGTGCTTTAGGTAGGGAATTGTTCCAAGGGCAGGAACCGGGTTGGTTTTGTACCCTCCCATTTGGTTGCAGTGTGCCCAGAGCCGGGATACCTGTGCCAAACGGGCCCTGGAGCGTCTCATCCCCTGCTGCCCAGGACAGATCCTTAAGCATGCAGAGGTTGTGGTTGTTTTGACAACTGTATACTAAATTTATCTGGAAATAAAAGGAAAAATTTAGTCTTGCCTTGCTATGTGTGCCTCGTGTTTTATTTATAGTTTGTTAGCCAGACCTGCTGACAGGATGTATCTTAACTCCCTGCCTGGGGAATGAAGGGAGGTAGGATCGTACCAGCCGCTGCCTGGAGAAGGCATTCCAGAGGCTCTGTGAAACTTTACGTGAGGCACAAAGTGTGCAGGCAGATGGCAGCTGCTCTAATTAAGACTTACTGTCTCTGTCTGTTTTCCTGCTGCTGTGGTTTTTAAGGTGTCTTTCTTCTTTTTAACACCAGAGGAATTTTAGTACTTTGTTATCTGTAGAGCGCGGTATGGATCGTATTGCAGCGATAAACGAGCTCAGAGCCACTGAAGTACACGTCTTGAACCTTCAGTAAATTAGGCGATGGGATGACGAGTCTCCCAAGTCAGTGGCAGCTGAAGATGTGTAAATGAAGTTTTATTTCATTTATATATTATATATTCAGCCATTTATGGTTAGTGATTGCACTTCATCAGGATCTGTGAAACTCATTCACAGCCTACGCTGCTCTGGAGATCCCAGGCAAAAAGAGCAAATAAACACGAAAAGCACAGGTTGCCTCCGGGTGCTCCTGATGCTCGAGTGTCGTTTAACTTGAGGCTGTTTTGTTGTTGTTTTGTTGGTCGGAGTTTCATCTTTTCAGGTTTTGGGTGTTTTTGGCAGTGCATCAGCATTTGGAGCGGGTGAAGGCTGTGCTGAGTGAGTGCCTGCTGGCGGTGACAGACTGACGCGCCAGAATGTTTGAGTGTTTGAAATCAAGTCTCTCTCCTTCCCTTCCTGTGGGGTCTTTGCCCAGGGTTTGCTCACTGCCATTTAAAACCGGGTTTGTCGTTTCAGAATTCCAGAAGCTGTGGAGGAGCATTCCTGTGGATTCTATGGATGAGGAGAAGATAGAAGAGTATCTGAAACGGCAGGGTATTTCTTCCATGCAAGAAACCGGACCAAAGAAAATAGTAAGAGATACAAATTATAGATCTTCCTAGGAAATCCCCCCTCTTCCTGATCCTGCAGTATTAATTCCAAAATGTGTTGGTGAGCCTATGCACGGCTTTGTGGAGCTTGGGGGAGTGTGACCAGTGTTAAAAACTGGAAAAACCGAGTGCTGCAGCCGGCAGTCACTGATTTTTGTGACTTGTTAGAGCCAGTGTAATTAATCCGAGCAGCATCAAAGGAGGGCAAATTCCAGGAATCCCCGTGAGCTCCACAGTGGAAGATTCTGCTTGAAGCTGTACAATACATCACGAGTAGTAGTATTTTGGGAGGAAGGTGGGGAGGGTTTAACTTTTCTGCTAAACAGATTTGAAGTCCTGATGGGATTGTGGACAGAACTGTGGGACACGTACCTGCTTCTGTAGCTGCACTTAAGAATGCCAGCTTTCCTACTGTGCCTGGGATACTGTGGCTCTGCTCTGTCCCCAGGGTCATCTCCCTGCCTGGATTGGATTTGGATGCTGTTGCTTCTCCAGGAGCCAGCACTTCCCTTCCCTGCCCACCCCTGGTTGTGGCAGAGCTCATCTTTCACAGCAGTGGTGACCAGCACGGTGTCACACGTCAGGTCAGATGTCACGGATCTTCTGAGTCCTGTTTGTTTCTTCTTGCAGGCTCCCATTCAGAGGAGGAAGAAACCTGCTTCTCAGAAGAAACGCCGGTTTAAGACTCACAATGACCACTTGGTTGGAGTATTAAAAGATTACTCTGATGTGGTTCCTGGCAAGCAGTGAGCGGTTGAATTCTGGAGCAAACGCGCGTTTCTAGACGGGCTTTCTGCTGCTGGGGCTCGGTGTCTGCTCACACAAGGACTGACTGTATATAATAATGTGATGTGTTTCCCCCACCCCAGCAAGTGCCGAGGTGAAACAGGTCAGTTTAAGAGCAAGTATGAGCTACTAAATTTAGAGGTTAATTTAATTAGCTAATGGGAAACGTGTCTTTGAGTAAGAGGTTCTCACTAGTTGCCTGTTGGCATAGGGTGATAAATGGTGCTCAGCATGTAATGCAGGAATTCCTGCTCAGTGCTTAACTCTGCTTTTACATTGCTTAATGGGTATTTACCCGGAATTACTTACAAGGGGCTTTCTAGTGGGATTGAATACAGCATTTGTTTTACCTATTTCAGGAAAACCTTTTCCTAAAATCACTGCAGGCAAAGTTTCTTTCACAGTCAAATACACCCACGGTTTGTATGCTTCTTCCTTGCCCTTTACTGAAAGGCGGTGATATCTGAGACTCAAACTCAGAAAACCCCCGCTCCTGAAATCCTAGCAGGCTGCGGGATGGGATGCAGCCAGAGCTTCCTAATGGTAATTAGGGATTGCCCTCGGCGATGTCTCCTCACTGTTGTGGGTACAAGTGTGTTGCACGTTCTGCTCTGTGCACAGGAGGGAAATAAAACGATGGTGTAATACTGAAGTGTTTTTTTTGTTTTAAGTAATAAATTTACCATGTAGGTTTCCAGTGTTGCTTCCTTAAAGAATGAGAGAATCGGCAACTCTTGTGCTTGTTGCGTTTTCCTTTTCGTGGAGGTAAAGGAATCTTTGCTATATTTTTATCCTCTCACTGACTTACTGTACTAGGCTAACGCTGTTATCTTTTTAGTGATGGCTGGGGAGAGGGGAGGAACCACCTTAAATGCGAGCTCCCTGTAGATGCCTGGTGCTCTGTGCAGCACAGCCTTACATGGAATGTGGCCAAATCATGTCCTCTCGATAACTTAGTCTTATGTTCTGAACCAGAGCCGGTCAATGCTGATCCTGTTTTCATGGCGCTGCAGGAGAGGAGCTGTTTCTCTGTTCTTCCAGGGTTAGGATCAGAGATAAAAGAGGTGCCTGCAGCTCCCCACCGGCGGCAGATTGCTGCTGCCTGAGCACAGGCTGCTGTCTTGCTTGATGCAGCCGGGGTCGGAGCAGAGGCCGTCGATGCGGACACGTGAGCAGATGAAGAATGAGGCTTTGTTTCTGTGGCACTGAACAAGTTCTGTCAGCTTGGGGAAATGTGCTTCTGTAAGTGCAGCGTTTATCCTCCTGGTTTGAAAGGCTGCTCTTCTGAGAGACAGGCAGTGCTTCCAGCGTTGCACATGTCAGCCCTGTTTAAGGAGCTGCCAAATGCTGTTAGGAGGTTTCTTCTATTATTTCATATATATATATATATTTCATGCTTTTTAAATATATATATATATATATATATATAAAAAAGTGTGCTGCTCCAGATGATTTTGAAACTCTTTTTTTCTTTCTGTATCTTCCAGGTCAGCACAAACAATTCCTCTTGGCATTTTTTAGTTTTGCATTACAGCTCTGCTTTAAGTACCTGCAGCACACTTGCAAAACTGTTCACCTCTCTTCTGTCATCTTCACTCAAGGAAAAAAAGGTTCCTTTCCATCTGCTGCGTTTTTGAGCAGTGATTTTTTTGGTGGTGGTGCTTGGACAACAGCAGAGCTCTGAGTTGCCTTTCCTGCCTTTGGGGAGTCTCATGGAGTAGCTTCCCAGTTATCTTACATAACACTGCCCTTTTCTGTGAACCAAAGCTGGCTGTAAGGTAGGCTACCTGCTTTGTTTCTTTGCTCAAGTGATTAGGATAATAGAGTCTGAGTCTAAAGAAAACGCCTCCAGCTACTTTGAAAGATTGAAAATATGTTAGGTCAAAAAACAGGAGAGCAGGAAAGGGAAGGTGACTGTGAGCTCTGTGTGCTGCACTGGCCTTGTCAGGCTCCAGTGTTCAAAGGAACAAAAGGGTCCAGGTGGTGTCCAGTTGGAAAGACTGAATTAGATACTTTGCCTCACTGGTGGATGCCTTCTCCTCTGTAATAGTAGCAGAAAGGGCATAAATAAGTTTTGCAGCTTGTTAGGGTAAAGTCTGAAAAACAGCTGAAGGGGAACTCACATTGGCCTGTTAGTGGTGTCATGGACTATAGACAAGCAGTGGTGAAGAAAACAAGTTCAGACAGTAAGCACAAAATTGTAGAATCCCAAACTGGTTTGGGTTGGAAGGAATCTTAAAGCCCATCCCATCTGAACCCCCTGCCATGGGCAGGGACACCTTCCACTAGACCAGGTTGCTCCAAACCCACTCCCCCACCCTTGGACACTTCCAGGGATGGGGCAACCACAGCTCTGGGTAATCTGTGCTAGGGCCACAGCACCCTCACAGGGAAGTCTTTCTTCCATATATCTAAACTAAATTTCCCCTCTTTCAGTTTGAAATTCCCCCTTGTCCTGTCACTACAGTCCCTGATGAAGAGCCCCTCTCTGGCTTCTTCCTTGTAGGTCCTTCCAGATACTGGAAGGGGCTGTGAAGTCTCCATACAATGTCCTCCAGGGTGAACAGACCCAATTTTCTTAGCCTGTCAAAAAGAAGAGAAGCATGAGCTCCTCTCTTTTGTGTAGACTTGAGGAGTTGGATTTTGTTTCCCAAAGATGCTCTCCCAGTGCTCCTTTTTTTTCCCC
>VXBC01007864.1:107637-125856 GCA_013399945.1 Ploceus nigricollis
AACAGCTGAAGGGGAACTCACATTGGCCTGTTAGTGGTGTCATGGACTATAGACAAGCAGTGGTGAAGAAAACAAGTTCAGACAGTAAGCACAAAATTGTAGAATCCCAAACTGGTTTGGGTTGGAAGGAATATTAAAGCCCATCCCATCTGAACCCCCTGCCATGGGCAGGGACACCTTCCACTAGACCAGGTTGCTCCAAACCCACTCCAACCCAACCTCGGACACTTCCAGGGATGGGGCAACCACAGCTCTGTAATCTGTGCTAGGGCCACAGCACCCTCACAGGGAAGTCTTTCTTCCATATATCTAAACTAAATTTCCCCTCTTTCAGTTTGAAATTCCCCCTTGTCCTGTCACTACAGTCCCTGATGAAGAGCCCCTCTCTGGCTTCTTCCTTGTAGGTCCTTCCAGATACTGGAAGGGGCTGTGAAGTCTCCATACAATGTCCTCCAGGGTGAACAGACCCAATTTTCTAAGCCTGTCAAAAAGAAGAGAAGCATGAGCTCCTCTCTTTTGTGTAGACTTGAGGAGTTGGATTTTGTTTCCCAAAGATGCTCTCCCAGTGCTCCTTTTTTTTCCCCAAGACCTCTTAAAAATCAAATGGTGGAACTAGAAAACACCTCAGGCTATATGAGCATGAGTCTGTTTGCTGAAACCATTTTAGTACCATTCCAGTCCACTTCAGTCTCTTCACAGCATTATATCCTGATCAGGCTTTTTGCTGAAGTTGAGCTGTTAAAAACTTAAGCCTCCTTCATATTCCTCCAGGATGTTCTCTTGTGTTCTGTGTCTGGCAGAATGACTTTCCCAGTGGCCAAAACCACCATGCCCTCAGCTTGCTTACTTTGGCAAAACCCTTCCTGCTTCAGACTGGCATTGCAGAGGGCTGCTGAGAGGCGGCATGTCCTGTCCTGGCAGCCCTGGGCCATTATCCCATTTTTCTCCTCCTTCCCTGCTGCAAACCAGGAAGATGAGGGCACTTGGGCTGAGACCACAGAACAGAGTGTTTCAGATGGAAGTGGTCTGTGGCAGGCACCTTGATCTCGTGCATTTCAGGAAGGTTCTTTGGCAAGCCCATCTCAGTGCTGTCTTTACCTGTCCCTGCCTCTTCCACTCTCCTGGGGCTCCTGTCTAACAAGGATATTGTTCCCTCAGCTCCAGGATTTGGTGGGTTGATCCTAACAAGGTTGATCCTTCCTTTTTTAAGAGACAAGTTGAGTAGCCCAGGTGTGTCACTTGGATCTCTGCTAACTAACTTCTCTCCTAATAGTTGCTCCAACTGCAGAGTTACTCCACCTCCTCCTCCCTTACGATGATCATTCTGGAAGGGGATGGAAAGCAGCAGGATGGCCTATGGTTGAATGAGAAAACTGACATGAGGCGATGTGTACGAGAGCTCATCTATAATTCATCATGATCATCCCAGGCTTTTAGGAAGCGGAGGAGAGCGGGGCCAGGGAGCCCTGGGAAGGCTATGGAGGCCCTGCACGTGGCTGCAGCCAGCGAGGGCTGTCACTTCCGATGAGCACGGGCGGGCAGTGCCGGGCCACCAGGGAGAGCCGCGCTCCCGCTACCTGCTGGTGAGGAGGGGCTGCCTTTGCAGACGACTAGGAGCAGCCGTGGTGCTGACACCTCATTATTTCCAGCTTTGTTGCTCACTTTCCGGTCGTTGCTAATGTACCGGGCCCAAATTCCTTTGTGTGTTACTGCCTCGGGGGCCTCTGGCAGCTCCTGCTTCTGCGGGAAGGATGTCCAGGAGAGCCGGTGCTTAGTGTTGGCTGGTTTAAAATGGCAAGGCTAACCGCTGGCAGCCATCGGGGAGAGGAGAGTTTGGATCTCAGCCTGGTGGTGCTGGCTTCCTTCTGCTGGCAAAGTCAGGGATATGGCAAACGAGGTGCTTTGGGATTTGATCTCCCCCCAGGGGAGAGAGGGTCTGCTCTGGCACTGTTCCTCAGGTCTGTCCTTCGGCTCTGTGGGTGTGTTCTGGCCGTGTTGGTGTTGTCAGCCCTGCTCAGGCTCTCTGGACACGTCCCTGCCATGCAGATCAGGAAGATTGGCATCTCCCCAGAAGACAGGGCTTGCCTGGACACAGCAGGGCTCCCTGGTATTGCATAGCTGTAGCTGTTCTCTTCCCAAATGAGGTGACCTCAGCCTCCGCCGCTCCAGCGAGGGCCAGCAGAGCGAGGGAAGCAGTTGGCTCTCTGCTCAGCAGCAGGGAGCTCACACCTGGACGTGGTGTCCAGCTTAGGCCTCCCCCTCTATTCAGTTGCCCCTCCATCCCCAGGGATGCTGGTTGGAGCTCCCAGGCTGGTCGGGGCTGGGGGCAGAGGGCCTGGGAGGAGTCATGGGGAGCTGGGACTGCTCAGTGTGTTGAGCAGGTGGCTGAGGGTGTATCTGACCACAAGGTACAGCAGTGTGAAGGGCAGTCAGGAGGATGATGTGGTCAAATGCTTTTGGCAGCTATGGCAGATGACATAATAGGGGAATGTGGGAAGTTTGGCTTGGATATTAGGAGGAAAACAGCTGGTGGGGAGATGTCTCCATCCATGGAGGGTTCAAGCATTGCCCAGACAAGGCCAGGCTGCCCAGGTCTCTTGGTTGGCAACCGTCCTGTTGTGAGAGGGAGGTTGGATCAGAGACCTCCTGCAGCCCCTTCTACGCACCTGTGGCTCTGAGCCCTGGTTCCTTTGGTGCCTCCTGGCGTGCTGTAAGAGCAGTTTTTGTTTCCCCCAGCTTAGGTTCTGCTGCTTTGGCTTGCAGTGGCCTCTGTGTTACTCAACAGCCCAGGAAAAACAGCCATGACTCTGAAAACCTATCAGTGCTTCTGTGGCTGGGATTCACGTGTCGAACTGCTCCGGCCTCGTGGGTTGGACATTGTGCAGAGTACAAGCACAGCAGGGGAAAAGGATGGTTAAGGCAGGAGGTTGTCCTGCCATTAAGTTAATTTTTTGACTGTATACCTGCACTTCTGGGCTTGCATCCAAGGCCTGAAGTACTTGTGCGATTTCTTCCTGCCTCCATCAGCTTGGTTGTGTTCTCTATTCCCTCCTGAGCTGGTTATTAATTATGGAGACTGCAGAGATGAAGTCCAGACTCTGCTAATGGTTGACTTCCCAGTGTTTTAGAGACAGCATTTCAGGGACCTGCTAATGGTATTTCTCAGCTTTGCTTTTTTAAGCCCCACTCTCATCTTGGTTTGTACCCTGAGTGAGGCGGGTAGCAGTGTTGGAAGAGCAGGTGTTGGCTGAAGCCTGGCTCTTGGGGCAGGTCACACCTGCAGCACCCAGCTCATGCCCCTGGGTTGGAATGTCCTCTTTTTTGTGCTGGCAGGGAGAACAGAGCCTTGCCTGGCAGCTCTCAGGCAGTGCAGTGACCCTTGCACAGTGACACCTTTCAGTTTCCCCTTTGGGAATCGGAATGAATCCACGCTGAGTGCTGTGCTGGGCCCCAACTATCCTCACAAAGCCACTCATTTCTTTGCTCTTAGCCACCAGCTTCCCTCACAGCCTGTGTCTCAGCCTTTAAAGCTGCCTGGCCAAGCCCTGGTGCTCCCACATCTCTCCTCTCCAGCCTTGTTGTTCCTTCTCCCCCTCTCCCAGGAGTGGCGCTGGGCTTGCTCCTCCTCCCTGCCCCATCCGGGCTGCGGGTGCTGCCGGCCTCGGCGCCGGCTCTGTCTGCCCTTTGCTCTCCCTGGCCCGGCTGGTGCATCTCTGTTCCTGCAGCAGGATCCCCTGTCCCTTCTGCTGCTGCCTGACCATCTGCCCCAAATCCTCTGAGAGATCCGGCTCTCCCTCTCCCACCTTGTTCCCATTTCTCTGCCGTTCGCTTGTGTCCATCTGATGTGGGGAATCAGCGCTGTGTTTTTTTTCATAGGCCCTGCCAAGCTGTTCCCTGCTTTTGCAGCTGCTTCCAGCCTGCTGCTGGTCAGCCAACCCCTGTGCAGGGATGCACAGGAAGGAGCTGCCTGCATCTCCCCCCTCCCTGAGCTTAGCCTTATGCTAAGGGGGATGGGAAAAAAAAGACTTGGGAAAACGGAAACAATGAGAGTGCAAAATCTCGCTTTGGTTTTTCCAGCTCTGCCTGTTCATATCCCCCAGGACTTATCCCTGGTATCTGATGGCAGCACTGGCCTGGGAGTCCCTGATCCCGTTTTGCAATTCTCCAGTGTCAGCCAGCAGCTTGGGCCTTCCTGTAAGTGCCCCAGTGGTCACAGGGAAGGAATGTTCCCCCGGCCGGCCGCAGGGGGAAAGGTCACCGCGGGCAAAGGGGACGCCAGGCGAGCAGCAGCCATGGTGCTCCCACCCCTTGCTGATGAGGGCAGTGCTCATCAGCACAGAGACAAAAACAGGCTGGCTTATAGGGGAAATTGGAAAAAAAATTGGTTCAAGAGGTTAAATATTTTGGGCAAGGCCCCACTTCCTTTCGCAGGGCAGATCTGGGAGCAGATGCAGTGCCCATGCAAAGTCCAGGATGTGTGCATGTTTCACGGCTCTCTTAGCTGGAGGATGTTTGCTGCTGAATCCGCTCCCAAAAACATCTGTGTGTCCCTTAAAGTGGTGCCTGGGACAGAGGTTTTGGCCAGTTGCTGCTGCTCGGAGCAGCTCTTGGGCTGAGCAGCAGTGTTGTGGCTCCCTTCCCTTCCCTTCCTCCCCCGTGCCTGCCAACAAACCTCTTCCCAACAAACCTCTCCGCTGGATGCAGCTCGGAAGGAAAGCTGTGAAAGCTGTGGCCACAGCGGGATTAACATCCAACACTAAGGGCTTAACTCATCCCTGCCAGCCAGGGGTTTCAAATAACTGCCGTGCCTCCTCCTTTCACCCTGGAGCTTGTAGCTTTTTTAATCCTGTCCTTTACACCCCGTTTTCCAGGCTGCCTTTGCTAAGCTGGAGCTTGCTCCTGGCACTTTGTTTTTGAAGCCTGGCCTGTTGGCTGAAGCTCCTGGGGATGCTGGTCACATTTGTCAGGGTGGGAGCAGAGCAAAGAAAGGAGGAGGAATTTCTAGGTTGGGCTTACAAACCCGAGTTTTTCAAAATTCCCAGCGTGTTAAAAAAAATACAGAGCTAATCTGGCCCTTGGTCTCTAGGTTACGTTTGCCTCAGCCGAGGCTGAGCTCATGGAAAATTGCATCCTAGCTCCTGTGCTCCCTGCCAAGATTAGTAGGTTTAAAAACTAACCGATAACATCTTTGTAAACTTGGAGTCATTTCTCTAAAGCCTGCTGATCCTTCCAGCCTGGATTTTGGAGCTTTCCTAGAGATCCAAGAGAGCCAAACAGGACGATGGCATCTGCTCTGAAAAATCACCCAGGAGCCTCACAGTGGTTTCAGCTGTTCCCGAGGGAGGAAAGAGGCTGATGTTTGCCAAGGCCCTGAGGGGTGTGCTGGGATCCTTCTCCCCGTTCCCAGCCGGATGCACAGCACACAGCGACGCTCTGCGCGTAACTTATATTAATCACCGGTTTTATTTTTAAAAAATTACAATAGAAAAGTACCTTTAAACATATTTCCAAAAGCAGAGTAGACAATGTGGAAGCTTCTCTCCTCTCCACGAGACAAAGTACAGGAAATAGTTTGCTAAAAGAGTTAGTCCGTCGCTTGGGAACGCTGGTATCGTTCCTTTTGGAGCCGCTCTGAGGTTTGTCTTGGATTTGATTTCTTCTCACATCACTTTTATCAGGCCCATTTTTTACAGAAGACCCCAACGGGACAGTTTCTGATGGTGAAAAACCCCATTTTTTCATTCCCCTGTCCCACCCTGATGGCCAGAATCTCAGCCATCTTATTTTGGCCCACCCACAGGACAAGAGGAAGGAGAAAGGAAAAGGTGATGATGTTTAACGAGGCCACGAACAGCTGGGAAAAACTGGCTATGGTGAGGCCTGGGCAGCAGCTGAGCTCAGTGTTCCCTGCAGCTGGAATGGAGACGGGGGAAAGGCAATGGGAGGAGAAGTTCTGCACCTCCCTTTGCAAGAAACCGAAACCTGATAGAGGATTTGGGTCAGTTTGCTCTCTTCTTTTTCCGAATTCCTCCTGGAGCAAGGAGAAGGACAACTAGTATGTCAAGCAGTCTCTCTGCTGGTACTCTATCTCTGTAAAGGATGTTGGCAGCCTCCCTTCTCGTCTTTGCACGTGGAAACATGGGAATGCCACGCAGGGAGCAGCTGGACCAGCATAACATTGGCACTAAAACCACAGGCCAGGCCAGGCCAGCGCTTCAGCGTAATGGGAAGCCCCTCAGGACTCAAGTCCAACCTCGAGGAAGCTGGCAAACCAAGGATTTGTTGGTATGTTTTGTCATACAGCAGTTTATGTTGCCTGTAACAGCTTGGAGCAGTCATGGCAGGAGGAGGAGGAGGGAGGAGGAGGAGGCAAATTGTCACCTTGCTACGTGTGTGGGCTGCCCGCCCATCCCTGATCCGAGCTGTTGTACCCCACGGAAGCTTTGCACAGCAGCTATGAACACAGCCCCAAGGTAAAAAAAACACGGGAAGGAAGTTCCTGGTTGTCCTGCCTGCTCGTCATTTGGTGCAACTGGGAAGAAAACAGTAATACTGTAGTGTCTGCAGACGCCGTGCCAACACAGCCAGAGCACAGTTCCTGTGCCAGAGTGCCACAGTTCCTACAAACCCGCATCGTGTGTGCCGACATCCTCCCGCTTGTGAACATCATGCCTTCCACATGCAGCTGGCGGGGCTGGGGGATAACAAGACTCTTCTTTACACACCTTGAACGTCAAGCACAAAACCTGTGGTCCGACCCGGTGTAAGATTGTCCTCTTGAGGAGCTTTGGTACAAAAATACTTGCTCTTGTTTTGGTTTTTTTTCTTTTACTTTGTTTTTTCTTGTTTTTTCTTTTTTTTTCTTTTTTTTTTTTCTTTTTCGTCTGCTTTCCTATGGTTCCATTTGAAAAGCCTTTTCAAACACTACAACAATGCCTGTCAAACCATGCTTTCAGGAGTAACACACTCTTCCTTACAAATATACAGTGTAAAAGAGGAAAATATTATTACTAGGTATGTTTTTCTTCTTTTCTTCTAGGAGAGCAGATGTGTGATAGAGGCTGTGGGAAAGTCTTGGAGGAATCCAAACTTGTGTGAGGTTTTTTTTCAAGCCTGAAACAACAAAGAGAGGTGGTAAAAAAAAAAAGAGCAGCTGTGATGGAGGAAAAGGGGCTGTGGTTAATCTCTCTTCCTTGTGGAAGGAAGGAAGCAAGGTAGGGGGGAGAGGGTGGCTTGTTTTGGAAATTCTTGTCAGGACCATGCTCTAAGGATGTTGTTTAGCAGGGAAGGGGCAAGGTGGGACATGGCTGCAGGGAGAGGCCGTAGCAGCCCCGGCACAAAGAACCCCACTGATCCCACTTTGTTCCTCCCATTGGCTGCAGTCCCCGGGGCTGGAACTGGGAAGCTGGGAGTTAAGTGTGAGTTGCGTTTTGCAGTTAAGAGGAATTCAGTCCCTGTTGATCCAAGGCAGGAAGCAAGAACGGAGATGAGATTAGCGGGGGTAATTCAAAGCCGAGAGGCATTCCTTGGCTGTGGAAACTCTCACCCCAGATAACAGCCATCAAGGCAGGAATGGCAGAGCCGTGGTTCTGCAGGGCAGAACAGCTGGAGCAGCCCCAAGGTCGTGCCAACCTCAGGGCCTATTCCCTCAGGGACATTGTGTGGACTTCCTCACTCCTCTGCCCCCCTTCCCAAAGCAGCCAAGCCGGCAGGGTGGCATCCTTACCAGCACACTGAGGTCCTGTGGAGAGCACATCAACCCAGTAGCCACCTTGGAAGACTCCATTAATACCCACAAGACTGACTGTAGGCCACCATCACACACCTGAGACCTGTGGGAGGACACAGCGGAGAGTGAGGGGCGCTGGCACTGGGGACTGAGGTCAGTGTGCTGTGGGGAGGGGTGATTTCACAGGGACTGCACTTCCTGAGGGGACAGCTTGCAGCTTAGCTGGGCCAAAGATGGCGCTTGGTGGTCTCAGACATCTTTTCCAGCCTAACTGATTGTGGGATTAGCCCTGCCATGATGGGCTCCAGGCAGCAAATACAGACAGATGCAGGAAGGAGAGCCAGGCCCTCAGCCAAACCCTCTGTGCCCTTCCCTGCTGGAGGAGCCTGGAAGTGAAACAGGAGGTCCCTGAGCCTCCATCCTCGCCACCCACTGTGGCTCTTGGGCTGGTGGACCTGTTTCAAGGGATTTGCTCATCTCCCCCTCCCAAAAGCGTCTCTGCTTACATTTTATCTGGAAACATTGGCATGTTGCATATTTTGGAAGAACCATTGGTTCCCAAAGCCTCGCTACTCCCTATTTTTATCTGCTGGGCCTAAAATAGCCGGTGAATTCTTTATGGATCCAAGTCTGGGGCTGGCTGCAGCCAGGGCTGGGCCTCGTGCCCTCCTGGCTGAGTGACCTCGTGGCCGCAGCACAGGGCTGCAGATGCCAGGCAGATGGGCAGAGCAGTCACATGCGAGCATGGGCAGCTGATGCCAGAGCTTTGGATCCACTGGCATTTCTCCACAGGCGGGTGTGGAAGCAGGAGGCTTCTCAGCAGGGGTTGTTCCCAGCTAGGATGGCCCAGGCAGGCTGGGATTGCAGGGCAAGAAGTGCTCAGTGTCCACCAAGGCTCTTTTCCCTCTTCCATATGAGTCCCTTTGTTTATTTATCCACAAAGGCCGAAGTTATTTGCAGAGCGTATCTTGCAAGGCTTTTTCCATCTGAAGAGGTCCCAGAAGGAATGGGATCCGTCCCTCCCTCCTGCTGGGCAGCCGGGTGCTCGGTAAGGCTGTGCTTCTTGTTCTGGCAGCCCCATCACCCCGGGCTGCCTAGATAGTTTTCCTTAAGGTTTAAGGAGGTGATGGTGTCAGGGCTGCCTTTTCCATCACAACACCCCCCTCTGGCATGGTGCCTTTCCATCCTGCCCCAGGACACATGGGAAAGTGTCGGGGTGAATGGTGGCACGGACATCCCCTTCTGGGGACGAGGAGGGCAGCTGGACTTGGGGTGTCTGCGGAAGAGTGGCCACCCACCCGGAGCTGCTGGAGACCCCGGGAGTCGCAGTGGGGGAAGCTCAGGGTAGAGTTGGAGGTGGTCCCCAGGCGGCACAGAAGGATGGGAGCGGGACAGCGGCACTCACCCGGCATTCAGCAGAACTGACGGGACTTCCAGCCCTGAGAACCAGCCTCGGAGGGAGGGAGCCAGCGCATCTGCAAAGGCAAGGGGCACACAAGGTGAGAGAGGAGGGTGGCTGCCCACCCTGGCAAGATCAGGCTGTGGCTGGGCTCCCTTCTCCTGGCTTTTCCCAGGCACAGGGCGGAGGGAGGTTGGAAGACCGGTAGTACAGCCATCCCAGCTCCCATTCCAACAGTAACACTGAGGATGAGCACAGCCCCTGGCACGGCTGCTTCCAGCAGGATGGAGCTGGAACAACAGCACCATGGTCCCACTGAGCAGGAGTGAGCTCATCCTTCTTAGCTCCTGCAAAGCCTGCTTAAAACAGGGCGGAAAACATCAGATGCCAAAATTTGGCATGCAGGCACTCAGTGCTCTGCCAGATAACTCCAAGCCAGCCCCACCATCCATCCTGCAGTTCCTGGTCCCGCTGCTGTCTGCAGGATCCAGCGCAGCAGCTGCAGTTTGGATGGTGGCACCAGTCTCCAGCCCCCAGCCAGCAAACCCACAACTCCAGCAGCTGCACAGGAGGATGGGAGGGTGCAACCAGCACCCTCCCCACCAGGCTGATATTTGACATCAGGTAATATTGCTTCTGTCTAACATCAGGTCTCAGCCTGGGTTTTCCCGAGGGACCCTCAGAGCTTCCGTGCGCCTCTGTTTCCTTGGCTGTGCGCTTCCCTGAGCAGGGCAGGTGCTGCCTGTTAGCAGTTATTTGACAAGGCAAGTACGTAGCTGCAATAATATTTACCAACGCTCTTCCTATGAACAGCAGGGCCCAAAAAGCTGGAGTTTCATCCAAAGGCTGCACATGGTTTGCACACTGAGCGCTTTTCCTCACCCTTCTGCTCAAACCAGCCCCTGGCTGCTCCAGCTCCAGTGATGGTGGCTCTGGATAACCTGGCTCAATCCTGGCAGGCCAAGGCCAAAAGCCTTTTGGATGCAGTTTATCTGGCAAATCTACTTCCATGTGCTTGTTACCTCCTGTTCATCACTGAGCTGGAGCCGGCAGCTAGGGGCAAAAGCCGGGATGATGTCCAGCATGGATGCTGAGGAGGTAGCTGCCTTTTCCCCCCTTGTGGCAGGGGTCCTTTCCCAGCACCCCCATGATGCTGCAGGGCTGGCACTGCAAAGAAATCCTCTTCCTCCGCCATTTCCACTTCTCCTCCTCTTTCCCCCCCTCCTCTCCCAGGCGGATGGTTAATTTTTAACAGCCACATGCTGCCATGGGGGCGAGCGGCAGTGGCAGCCGGCAGAAAGCGCTTGTGACGAGGCAGCACCTCGTCAATAAAAGATGGACCCTCCATTTGCGCTTCGCTTCCCTCTCCTCCCCGTGAGAGCTGCTTGGCTTCACAGCCCATGAACAGCACATTGCATCCCAGCCATGCTGCAGGGGCAGCCGGGGGTTCTGGAGCCCTCATCTCACACTGGCAGCCAGGAGTGATGGGGATGGTCCAGACCCTGAGAGCATCCCCAGCCCTCCCTCCTCCCTCACCACCTGCCCCACCACAGTACCAGCAAAAGTAGGAAGGCAGAGAGAGGTGTCTGGGGAAAGACAGGACCCCTGGCAGCGTTCAGCTCCGTTTGGGAGCCTTCCCTAGATCTCGGGCAGCGGGGAGTGAGTGCCTGTGAGCCGGGCNAGGAGCAGAGCTGGCCCTGGAAAAGTGTGAGGTGTCACCAGTGAGAGCCGACTCACAGAGCCAACACAGCATTCGCCCGCTGGGATAACATGGGGTGAGCAATGCTGCAGGGCTGGGAGCATCGCTCAGGGAGCCAAAGCTGGGCTCCTTGTCTCCAAGGGGTTTAGTAATCCCAGGGATTCAGCAGAGGAGAGTGTGCAGCTCATGTCTGTGTGCAACAGCAGGGTGAGGAGCCGGCATCTGCACAAGAGCAGCTCTTCCAGAAGCAGGGCATTGCCGAGGTCTCTCCTGAGACCTCATCCCGCTGGCTCTCACCTGTCCCAGGTCCTCTCCTTTGGGAACCCCCAGCACGTGCCACCACGCAGCAAGCAGGTACCAACGCCTCCAATGGGACCTGGTATTGCCCCTGGCCACCCCCTCACGGTATCCCTTCTCCTCCCAGCCCCTGGTGCCTGCCAACCCAACCCTGCTGGCAGTGCAGGGGGTACTCACAGGGCTCCCGGGCGATGAACTGAGGTACGGCGGTGGGGAGAGGGGTGCTGGGATTTGGGGTGCCCACCAGCTTGTTCTTGGCCATCTTGGTGTTGGCCTTGGCGAACTCCAGCCGCAGCGTCTGGGGGATCTCGGGGTCGAAGCGGATGCCCTGTGGGAAGGAAGGAGGGAAGGAGGCGCGGCGGGTGGGCGAGCGCCGCCGCGTGCCGGCCCCGCAGCAAAAATAACTCCCCGTTATTTATGGGCTTTTTCAACTTGCAGCCCTGAAATGAGCTAATTTGCCGGGCCCCGAGGCAGCTCACATTCCTCCGGCATCTTTAGCATCGGCACCATATTTGGCAGTCGGCATCCCGCAAGGCCGAGCTCTTATCCAGAGGGATTAGTGGAGCCAAAAAAAAAGTTTTACATTGAAAATGAAGACAAGGGAAAAAACAACCCTGAACCAAAACTCAGGGAGAGCTGGGGAGGAATTGGAGAACCAGCTCCACACAGTTCTGCCTGTGACTGTTTTCAGGTAACTTCACAAGTTGCTAAAAGAAAGTGAAATTTGTTTTTTTCTTTTGCAGACTTAGCTGGGATTTTTCCTGCTGAATAAACAGGAGATGCTGGGAATGCTCTTTGTCACTCCTATCTAAGACTGAGTCCTGAAGGTTCAAGCCCTCCTGGATGGCCCTGAGAAAGGTGAGAGGGATGCAGCCCCCCAGGAGGAAGGATGCAGCTAAGAAACAATGATGGGATTGTTTGGAGGGATGGGGATGCCACGGGGCCGGCTGGCATGGGAGGTGCACATCCTGGGGATGGAGGAATTCAGAGAGTCTCTGGGGACAGGGAAACAAGGGGGAGATGGAGCAATGGAGTGGCTGAGCCAGGCACACTCACGTTCAGCGCGTTCTTCGCTGCCTCCGCCTCGGAGCGGCTGTCGAAGCTGACGAAGCCCACGGGCTGCGGAGGAAGGACAGGAGTCATCAGTCAGGTTCCTGGGGAGCAGAGAGGGGAGCCCCTCGCCCCAGGGAATGGTGGGATGGTTGCACCCTTTGGAGCAGCTCCTACCTGCTTGGAGGTGAGTTTGATGAGAGACCCTTCGTACCCCTGCAAGGAAAGGATTAAAAAGAGTGTTTGGTGGAGATCCCCATGAATAAATAATAGCAACTGAATAAGCTGACTGAATTGGACTTCAGTGGCTTGGGGCCATGGGGCTGGGGCAGAGGCCATCCCCATGCTTTCAGCCCCCTTTCCCTCCCCAGTGTGATACCTTAAAGGGTCTGAAGAGCAGGTAAAGTTCCCGGGGCTTGATGTCCAGAGGCAACCCGCTGACAAAAAGTGTCCTCACCTGCAAAAGAAGAAAGGAGGTTCCTGGGGACCCTCTCTCGTCCCTAACTTGGGGATACACCATGCTTCCCATAGCCAGAGGGACAATGCCAGCCCGAGGGGAACCTCCTGGGCAAACAAAAGCCTCAAGCCAATGTGCTGGTTTTGCATCAGCTTGAGTGATGCTGAATTTTTGGGAGGGGTGGCTCCATCCTTCATGTGGCCATGGAGGAAGCTGCTACGGCACCATGGAAGGGTAACAGAGACCTGTCCTCAGCAGCCCTCTCCAGGATAAAAAGCTCACAGAATCCCAGCACCTTCCTACCCCGGTCTGGCAAACAGGATTTCTCCCCCTCAGCGGATCCTGGACTCCACAGACAATGCCTATTGTCTCAGTTTAATTGCAGCAGCTCATTAAGGACTGGGAGAAGCAAACACCAACTCTTCCTCCTGGAGGAAAGGCCCTGGTTTAGAGGGGGCTGGATTTAAGCAGCTTGTGCCTGGTTTGTAAAAGTCACCTTTTTAGGGGTTTTAACCCTTTTTGAGTGGATGTAATATTTATCATGGTGCAGCATCCTCAAAGCTGGGATGTTTGGCACAAATTCTGCTCCCACCACCCTGAGGGGGGATGTGGGGCTCCTCAAGGATGGGCAAACTGGGATGGTTTTGCTTTACAACCAGCTTGTAACCGGGAGAGCAGTGTGAGGAACTGAACCTGCTGTTCCTCTCCTCATCCCCAAAATCTCATCCTAACCCCTTGGGCTGTAGAAGGGGAAAACCTCGATGTATTTTATTTAATTTTTTTGGCCAGGCACCCTGCCTGCCCCATTCCCTGGGAAAGAGACATGGGAAACGGCCAGAAACAGCCAGCCCAGGCCTATTCTTTTGCTGACATTTCTTCTTTCTCTTGCAGATAAGCTATCTCCCCCATCTCCCAGCCTGGGAGCAGCAAACATTCCTGCTTTGTGGAACAAAACCTCTGGCTGACCTATATCTATTAAATAACAAAAGGTACTCAGCTGTTTGCACACAGCCCTTGTGTCAACAGCCCCAGTGATACCCATCCTGGGTGCCAGCATTATCATCACCATCATCATCCCTCCGGGTACCAGCATCCAGGCTGGATGAGACCAGCAGAGAAGGGATGTCCTCACCCCTTCCTGAGCCAGGGCTACAGGCAGGCACAGCCTGGTAGCCTGTCCCCTCTGCTGGGACCATCCCCCCCAGCTCTTTAGGGGACCCCTGCCAGCTTTGTGCCTGTCTGCTGAGACCAGGGAGTGATGGAGCATCCCAGTGTTCAGTGCTGCCCTGTCCCCCAGTGGAGACATTGCCCGAATTTCTCCTGGCAGGGGCTAGAGAGGGATTCACCTGGAGGATCTCCCCTTGTGTCCATGAAATTCAACCTAAAGAAAGCAAACTTTTCCTTTCCTAGGGTAAAAAATACTGGCTTTCAGACAGGTTCTCCTGAGCACGGCTGCTGTCCAGGGAATCGGCTCTCCAGACACATCCACCCTCCCAGGTGGGTTTGCATCCTGAGCAGGCTGAGCATCCCTGCACAATGTCCCCTGTCTCCCTCATCCCTGGAGCCATCCCTGGCTTCCTCTCCTCTCCCTGAGGAGCTTCAGGAAACATTAGGGACCGGTGGGAGGGAGTGGGGAACCTGCTGCCAGTTTGCCGCATCCCTGAAATCCAAACCCCTGAAATCCAAACCGTGCATGCCCAAGCCTGCCAGACCATTTGTCCCCAAAGCCACATGGGAGAGAGACAGAGATGAAAGATCCCAAGGAGCCCTCCAAAATTCAGCCCCACAGAGGAAGGGCTTCTCTTCTCTAATGACTTTGTTTTCTTTGCAAGTTCAAACGCGGGTCGGCCAAGTTTGAATCTGTAAAATTATACAGCGGCAAGAGGGAGAAGGGCTCCAAAGGATCCCCCAGCTGGATTCCAGCCCCAAAAGGGTTTTTGGGGCCCAGGGCAGGGGATGGATACGAGCTCCTGGGTGCTCCCCATCTGCACCCCGCAAATGCATCCAGCCCCGGGGATGTTGGAGTAGGTCCTACATAAACAGCATCCTTTCGCTGGGTAACGAGCAGGTGGGACTGGCAGAGCCAGGGAGCATCCTTGGGGATAATCCCAGCAGGCTGGACTGATACCCTTTTGCCAAGGGAAAGATTCTAGGCAGAAATATTACTCCTGCCCTTAAATGGAAGGGGAACTGTGGCCTGCAGGGAGCTGCTCCAGGTTTTTTTGTGCTGAGAGATCCCAGGGATTCAGTCCCCATCCTCTACCAGAAACACTCCTAGGGCAAAATCCTTCCCTGAAGCAGGAAAAATTAAAAGCCTTAGCAGAGAAATCGCAAGGCAGCAGGCACATACATGTTCCCCCATAGAGAAGCATTACTCCTTCAGAGAGGTGGATCAGGCACGGTGCCTGCTCCCAAGGATGTCATGGGACAGGGCCAGACTGACAGCTCTCAGCAAGGATTAAAGGGCGCTGGAGCATGGGATTCCCCCAGCTTAAACCCCACAGGTTTTTTGGACAGCCTGAGCTGTTTCAGTTCTGCTGTATGAACATCTTTCAGTTTCTCTTTGGTGGAGCATTTCTCCGTCTCTCCTTCTTCCTAAAATTTGGGGTGAAACCAAAGATTTTTTAAAAGTCAGAAGTGCCAATGTTTGCTCCAGGAGGAGCTCAAAGGTGACCACCTTGACTTCCTTCCATGGGGATGGCAGATATGGGACTGCTCCAAGTCCTTTTCCACAGTCGTCCTCTGCTCCTGCTGCTGCACCCCACAGCTCCCAAATTTGCCAGGGCTGCTGGATCCTACCTGTGTTGCCTCACTCCTGGTGTGTCCCCTCCTGGCTTTTGTTTTCCCTGCAGGAAGTCTGCTCTTTATCTGTCCTGCTCTCCTGTTCCTTGGAAATCATCTCCATCCCCCTTCTGGCCTGTCCCTCTCACCTGTGCATCCCACCATCCCATTCTGTTGTCCCTGAAGTCCTGCATCTCATCTTGGGCCAGTTTAAGGGATGCTGGAAAGGATCTGTGGAGGTTTGCTGAGATGGTCAGGGCTGAGGACATGGAAGGAGAGGCAAAGATCTGGGCCAGGAGGTGACTGGGGTCTCCAGAGCATGGATCAAGGATGACCCCAGCATGGAGGGGTCCGTGATGGAGCTCCAGCAGCCCTCCTCCTCCTCTTCCTCACATGACACAAGCCAGGTTTGTCTCCTGCAGGTAAGGAGGCACTGGTGGGGGCATTTGCTTGGCTTGGACCCCCATCACAGGGTGCTGCCCGGAGGGACGCTGGGTGCCCCAGCAGCAGTGCCCTGCCAGCATGGTCCCGGTCCCCTGTCCTGCCCTGCCCTGCCCTGCCCGAACCACCCCCGGTAAACGTTAACAGGCCCTGGGGAGGCGGGAGGCGTCCGGGTGATTCATCCACGAGGCATTTAATCGCCTCCTTCAGCCCAGCTCCCATCCCTCGTCCGTCCGTCCGTGCGCCCCTTCCAGCGGGGCTCGCTTTAATTCTCCACCAGCCGATTATCCGCCTGACTGCCCGCCGCCGCGGAGGCACCGGATCCCGGCGGGAGCGGGACGGCGATGGCACGGGGCTGCCGTGGAGCCGTGCAACAGGGCGAGCAGGGCTTCCCCTCCCATTCCCGGCAAAGCGGGGTGCTGCCTCCCCCGCGGCGGGGTGCATTCCCGCCCCGCCGGGATTAGTCCTGGCGTAAATAGTCTCTTGGCTAATGGAGCGTCTTCCTCGGCTGCGTTTAGATTGCCGGGCTGTGTGTACGCATGCCTTCAGCCCGCAAAAGTCCCCGACATAAACAAGGCTCAGGCCGAGGGATGCCGGCTCCTCCGCCCGGGGGATGCGGGAGGACCGGGACCGATCTCCGGGCTCGCCACCCGTGGCCGCTTTGCTGGAAAATCACGGCTCTCTCACGTCCGGTGAAGGACGGGAGGAGAGGAACAGCCCTTGGGGAAAAGCGAGTCCAGAGCTGCCGGGGCTGGAACGAGGAAGCGGCAGAGGAAAAGGCAGCGAGCAGCCAAGGGAGCAGATGGGGGATTGCAACAGAGCGGAGGAGCGGCGGGATCAGGCGCGGGTCACACTCGTCCCTGTCCCGCCTGGAGCTTGCTCCCAAACGCTCCGGACCCCAGGCTTCAAGGAGGAAAGGAAGCAGGAGCGCGGGGGGATGCAACACAGCGGCCACCGGGGCGGATTTTATCCACTCGCCGCTGGGCACATTCCCCCTAGAAAGCATCCCTGGGGTCCCCTCCCCATGGCACGGTTCCCCCGGGATGAGGGATCTGGCACGGGATGGGGACGAGGGCCACGAGCCGGGCTCTCCACAGCCACTCTGCTACCAAATAAGGCCTCCGCCGAGCCTTTTACATGCCGTTCTCGCCCGGCCAGAGTGACGTGACCGCCTTCCCAAATTGTTCCGGCTCCTCCGTGGGGAAGCCCCTGGCCCGCAGCTCCCCTGCGCGGGGGGGTCCGTCCCGGGGGGACAGCGAGAGGGCCGGGGAAGCCACTCGGGCGCCAGGAGCAGGCAGGAGGAGCGGGCATGAAGTGGGGGCTTTTCCCACCTGGCAGCACCCCGAGTGACCTCCCCGGGACGGGGCTGCTTCTCCCTCTTTTCTGAGGGAACAGGAGGCTGGAAGGCAAGGCCTGGGAGGGGGGAGGTGAGGCACAGTAGCTGGGCAACCCCTTTCCCTGCGCTTGAGCAAATAGACAGCACCGGCTGCTCCAGCCTGGGCTGGAACAAGTCCTGCAGGGAAAATACCTGCCTGGCACCGGAGCAGCGCGGCTTGCAGGCAGGAGCGGGCATCGCCCTCCCTCCTCGTGTGTCCGCGGCTCTGTGCGTGTCCCTGGCACCCCCCAGCCGTCCCCTCCGGGTGTTCCCCGTGTCCGACATCACCGGGTCAGGGGGTCCCCAAGGATCAGCAGTGCAACAGCCAGCCCCGGGCCCTCCGCATCCGCCCGGGAGCAGAGCGAGGGCTGCCCTTTGCCGGCACGGCGCAGGCCATGCTTTTGGGAAAGGCAACAGGCCTCCATGGGTGTCACCCACTGCCATGCCCAGCAGAGCCGCAGCATCATTTCCCACACACCCCGCGAGGCCACCAGTGGAGAAAACTCCCCGTTTTTTAGGAAACTTTGGGAAGTTTGAGGCCAGAACCACCTCTGGAATAAGCAAATGAAGGCAGGCGGCAGCGGGCGGTGGAGCTGCGGTGATTGATCCCAGCGGTGGCCACCAACCAGGGAGCCAGCAGGGACCTGCTGGAGCAGCCCAGCCCGGTGCAGGGTAAGGAGGAGGAGGAGATCTCAGATCGGAATCTTCCCGCTCTCACCGTCACAAAGTCCAAATTCCCATCTCAAGGTCACGGGCAAAACCAGGAACTTTGCGGCTGGAATGAAGAAAACCAGCTCTCACCGTGACGGGGTGTGGGGCTGGTCTCCCGTGGGGATGGGAGCGTTTCGGACATTTTTGGGGTGAGACCCATGGGAGAGAGATGCGCGGCCGCTGGATGCACGGTACCCACGGGCACCGGCAGCAGCAGGCTCCGGCAGCGGGACCGGAGGGAGCCTGATTTATCCCTCACGCCCCCGGGGGCGATCCGTGT
>VXBC01007865.1:8644-18992 GCA_013399945.1 Ploceus nigricollis
ATATAAGATACATTATATATAATGTATAATACATCATGTATAATGCACAGTGCATCATATCTAATATATAAAACAAATAATATATAACATATTTTCAGGTCTAACTGACTCATTTGAAAACTACATCATCCTCTCCAACCCCTTTTACCTCCTTTTGTTCTCAGTCTCTCTTTGCAAGTGGAAACATCACTCACAACGTTTCCCCTTGCACCACAAACCATTTTGATGTGGTTTATTTTGACCCAAGAGCCACTTGCTGGCTCCTGCTCCACTGCCTGGAACTGACTCTGTCACCCTCAGGACTCCTGATTCGTCTTGCACCACGTGGAAAAAAAATAAAAGGAGAATTTGCACATAAATTACTAAAAAAGTTAATAATTAAATCACCTCGCTGAGGCTGAAATGAAAATGAAGCAGAGAGGAGTTGAGAATTAAACCCTAGAAAATCATGGAAGAAAGAAACCAGGGGAAAAACTTAAAATCTTAGTTTTGCTCTATTATAAGAACAAAGAAAGGAGTTTAAAAATAATTTAATTCCTGATCATTGAAAGAAATAGCAACATTTCCCATCAACCTCTCTATGGCCAGAAATGAACTCGAGAAAAAGAATTCTAGGGAAAGGAGTAATTTCTTTTCCAACCTAAATTCATTTAGATAAGTTTACTTTAATGCAGATGATTAAGTCATTCTGATCACTCCTTTTCTTATTCTGACATTAAAAATAACATTTTAGTTTTCATTTTTTCCATGGTACTCCACAAAGAGCATGAAGAAATATTTCCCACAGAGGAGAAGGCTGCAAAAGGAGCAGGCTTTTGATCACCATCAAAAAGTGATTTAAAGTGGAAAGGTAACTAAACACTGATAAAATCACAGACAGGATTTTCCACAATTACCTTAAAAACCTTCAAATATCCATAAATATCCACATTTATATGGATATATATCCATAAAAACTGAACTGGTTTCCCATGGACCAGATTAACACAGAAATAGAAATTAAATTTTTTTTTTTTTTTGGAGATGTCAGTGCTTTTCCATAAATTTGGAGTCCAAAGAAAAGTGACACAAGAAGCTCTGGAGCAAAAAAAAATGCTGCATTTCCATATTTGACATTTACAGAATCTCTTCCATTTGATCATCCCAGCACTGGCTTTAAGAGGAATTAATACAGGTGATGTGACCAATGAGGTTTTTATCACTCCAGATTAATTTTCTTTGCTCAGGGGTCATTAATCAGGGTTTCCCTGAAAGGAGCTACACCTTCAAATATTTTTCTAAATGGATAAAAAGGTTGCTTGATTTTATTTTATCTTCTCTAATCCCCTCATAGCTCATCTTAATAAATAAATTAGCAAAGTTTCACAGCAAAATACAGGAATTTCAAAGACTCCTAAATAATGTTTCTTACAGGAAACCAAAAATAACTTTCAGGATGGGCTTTTAAAACATCCCAGAATGGTTTGGGGTTAAAACTCAATTAATTCCAACCTCCTGCCATGGGCAGGGACACCTTCCCCCTGCCCAGAGCCTCAAATTGGGACTTGAAATCCTCTTTTACTGCATTTTAGAGAAAACAAGAGAAAATCTGAGAAAACAGAGAAAACCTGAGAAAACTGAATGGTTACACTTCAAGAAGAGATGCCCAATTCACTCAAAATCTTGGATATCTCTTCTAAAAGTGTCAGTGGGAGCAATCTTTGAAAGCTGATTTTAAAAATCTAATTTATAAATTAATTAATCTAATTTCTAATTAATTAATTTAATTTCTAAGCTCAGCACAGCCTGGGCAGTGGGGTGAAATTCTGAATTCTGATATTTCTGGGCAGAAATATCCGAAATTGCCATTTGAAAGGATCACAGCCAGTCCCAGCATCACCTCGAGGTGCTGTTTGCATCAAGGCCTTTCCCAGCCTGTTAGAAACTGAATTTTTTTCCAGCTCCCCACTGGCTTTTTGGAACAGGCCACGGAGTCAGGAAAATCCCAGAGGATTTCTTGGCCACCACCATCTGGAGGAGATGAGAGATCCAAGAATTTCCTCAGCTGGAGGAGCAACCCCATGGCCCTGATGTTTTCTGGGCAGGAGGAAAAAGGAGATGGATGGAGTGGAATAAAGGGGAAAAGAAGGAATCACTTCCAAATGCCCTTTTTTAAACAGGAAAACACACAGTGTTTCTCTTCAGAAAAAGCAGAAATTGGGAAGGAATTCCTGGCTGGGTTGGAATTATGTCTCCTATGCTGTCTCACTGCACTGAGGTCTATCATTTTCAAATATTGGTTCCTGCTGTTAAAAGAAAAGCCAATAAAATCAAGTTCAGGGTATATTTTAGTACCAGACTCGTGGTTGAGGGATTTTTTTCCCTTGTTTTTTTTTCTTTCCCTGGTTTTTTAACTGGATCAGTTTTCTTACCAAGCTCATCCCCGCAGCGCTGGAGGCAGAGAAAGCCACAACCCCCAACACCTGGGAAATGCAACACTGAGGGTGAGAAATCATCACCTGCCCCACACCAAGCCCCAGTTAATGACTCCCACACAACAATTAAAACCACTAAAAATGGAATTTTTTCTCCTTTGAGGTGGCTAGCACAGGATGAAAGCCCAGAATTGTCAGCAGCATCCCTAGGAGAAGGGGGCTCATTAATTACACAGCAGCTCCTGGCACAGTTTGGGGCCAAACAAAGGGACTCTGTCTGGAATCAATTCCTGAGAAACTCCTGAGTGCCAAGGAGACACAAAGCTGGCATTTGCAATTTTCCCAGCCCGCTGAAGAAAGCAGGGTGGCTGATTCCACAGCCTGGAGCCAAGGGAATTACTGAGGATTCCACACCTGGAGGTCAGCACTTTGCACATGGAGCCCCTCTTCTCCCTCTTTTTCACACAAATCCCATCTCGTTTGAAGCCCAGTTTTTAATTGGGGATCATTTCACACAAGTGTGTGGGGTTTATTTAGAAACAAGGAGAATATAATGAGAATTCAAGAAGAATTGTTTCCTTCTGTGCAGTGGAAGACACCACAGAGTTGTTTTATGTGAAGTAAAGCAGGGTTTAATGCTCACTTCAGGGTTTTACGTGAAGTAAAACTGGGTTTAATGCTCACTTCAGGCAAACAACTGCTTGGGCCTGGCCTGGAGAAAACCCCACACATTAAAATAAACAACTTCTCTATTTCTTGATGACAGAGACAATAAACAAGCCCATGCTCCACATCAATTCCTGACACTTCAAGAGAGTAGAAAATGCAGATTAAAGAATGTGAAAAGTCTTTAGGGGAGAGCTAATCCCTGGGGAAAGATTGCTTTGGGTTTCAAATGTGGAACCACGTTTTGAAGTGAAGGAGATGAATAAAAAAGCCTTTTCTCAAAGCAGTGTTATCCAGCAAAAAGAACACATGTCTGGTTGGGTTTTAAAGTGATGAAAGCAGAGGGGAAAATGTGTTGAGGTTAACAGAACCCTAAAAGAAAGCATCAGCAGATTCAAGCAGGATTGTGCTGGGACTGTTCTGGTTTTTTTCCAGGAGCTGCCATACTTGGATTTATGACCAAAACCAAAACTCTAATTCAAACATGGTCTGAAGCCTTGCACTTGGTACAACTTAATTAAAAAGAAAAAAAAGGGTTCCAACCTCTCATATTCTCAGATGTCTCTTCTAAATTCCCAGTCTCCATCCAGGCACTTGCTGAGGCCCATTTGCCCTTGGCAACTTCCAGGGAATTCTCCTGGTGCTTCCTTTGCTCTGAAATAAATTTCACTACAAACACATTGGCTGGGTGTCCCTCTATCACAGAATAAAAATCTCCTAGAATTTCATTCCTGGCAAAGATTTGCCAGATTTTCCAAACAAAGAAAGTTGTGGTGTTGGTTTGGGTTTTTTCCCTGCCCTTCAAAAAAATAAGCAGGCACACATTTAAAATATTTTAATTGCCCTAATTTGCTCCCATGCCCATAATACAAATTAAGGCCTGGAATTCACAAATAGAATCCCTAAATACTTCCAAAGCTGTCCTTTTTAAAACAGGAAAATACAGAGTGTTTGATTTATGTCTCCTATGCTGTCTCTCCAATCACTGCACTGAGGTCTATCATTTCCAAATATCGGCTCCTGCTGTTAACAGAAAAGCTAATAAAATCAATTTCAGGGTATATTTTATTACCAGACCTGCTGACATGCTAAAATCTGCATCCAGTGTCACAGCTCTTGGCCTTTTCAAGTCTGTTTCCATGTCAGGAGCTTAATGAGCAGAAAACCAAACAAGAACTCCAAAGATCAATGTCATTCAACAAAACCTTTTGCTTTTTTTGTTGAACATTCTTGAGAAGACAACGATGACAGATTGGATGTCAAGACCTTTTACATTTTTTTCTAACTATTTAATTTTTTTTTAAACTCTTAAAAATAAGCTTGGCTGCTTGGAGCTTATGCAATGTGAAAGCCAAAGCCCTGGAATAAAGAATACACTTGGCCTTCATCTGAGGTTTATTTAGCAACTCTTGTTTCTTATTTCACGGGTCTAATCATATTTTATTTATAGAAACACCTTTTTTTTATTAAGTTAAAATAAACATTCAGGTGTTTCATTGTGGTAATTTCTCTAAGACAGCAAATATGGAGCTGACACAATTCAAGTTCAGTGCAGCAAGCCCTGACTTTGGAATTCCCTTCCCAGCATCGCTCCTGGCTGCTGTTTATTTTTGGAAAATCCCTGCCCCAGTCTGAGCCTTGCTCTCCACTGATCCATAACCCACAGATGAGCCTCCATATGCCATGGAAAATGGAATACAACCCAAACAACCATTTGCTGCTTTTCCAGAGAGCCAATTTCTCAGCGCTGAAGTCACAGGGGGAAACAGGATCTTAAGGTTTTGAGTTGTTACAAGCCTGAGCAATTAAATCTCACACAAAAAACACATTAATGCGTGGCCTAAGAGTTGCTGAGGTGAGGAAAGATTAATAACCCTGGTATTTAACATGCTGATATAGCTACAGGCACAGGGAATTTTCTCTGCCTGGTGTACTTGGGGGATTGCAGTGCATATTCACAGCCTCAGGCTTTCCCATTAAAACAGAAAATAACAATTCCAGCTTTCTAAACCACTGGTCACTGCAGTGACAGGTCAATCCTCTGGCAGGGAAAGGCATTTGGGGGTTTCATTCACACCCAGGATGGCAAAATGCAGCCAAGCACAACCTGCCAATCCTTCCCATTCCAGTCCTTCCCCACCAACAGAGAGGCTGAAAAAAACCTAAACTCCAGGGGAACCACTCCTGACACAAGTCATGAACTCCATGGCATTCCTACACATCAATCCACCATCAGAAATTATTTCTGGGGTTGGACCTTGGAGAGTGGAGCTGATCTTGAGATCACAGAATATTCTGAGTTGGAAGGGACCTACCAGGATCATCAAGCCCAACTCTTAAGTGAGTGACCCACAATGACATGATGGGTTTTTTAGAGAGATTAAACAGCAATTCTTTTCAAGCATCTGATTTTATNCATTCACACCCAGGATGGCAAAATGCAGCCAAGCACAACCTGCCAATCCTTCCCATTCCAGTCCTTCCCCACCAACAGAGAGGCTGAAAAAAACCTAAACTCCAGGGGAACCACTCCTGACACAAGTCATGAACTCCATGGCATTCCTACACATCAATCCACCATCAGAAATTTATTTCTGGGGTTGGACCTTGGAGAGTGGAGCTGATCTTGAGATCACAGAATATTCTGAGTTGGAAGGGACCTACCAGGATCATCAAGCCCAACTCTTAAGTGAGTGACCCACAATGACATGATGGGTTTTTTAGAGAGATTAAACAGCAATTCTTTTCAAGCATCTGATTTTATACCCACAAAAGGAATTTATGTTTTAAAAAAATAGGAAAAAACTCAGAGCAATGAATAACTGCAAACTTCACATTCACCCTCTCAGCTGCTACCAGGATTCCCCAGGCACCTCGAAGTTTTCCATGCTGTAATCACACGAAATTCAGATCTCAGGCACACCCAGACCTGGCAGGTCTGAGCAGCTCCCACCCCTCTTCCAGCTCAGCCTCCTGCTTGTGCTCACAGGCCCTTCCCAGGGCTCCATCCGAGGGGCTGATCCCGATGGCCTGGGACAGATCCAGTCTGGAGTGATGCCTTGAGAGGCTGCCCTAGAGCAGAGCTGGCCAGAGCTACAGAATAAAGCAGGGATTTATTCAAAGGATCTCCTCCATGGATCCACCTTGGGCAGCACAAGAGCCCAGCCAGGGCTGCACCCAAGGTGAACCAAAATGGTCCCAAAATGCACGGCCGCTCACGGGGGCTCTCACTGTGATCAGCTCTGCTCCATTTGCATCTTGCAGTTCATTGTCCAGTTCCAGCTTCAGCTGATCAAGTCCCGTCCTGCTTGTTTTTCTCTCTCCAGCCCACGTTGTTTGTGCTCCTGGGCCTGAGATTTGGATCATTTGTCCTTGGTGCCCAGCTGGAGAAGGAATTGTTTTGTCTCCCTGCTCTGTGCAGAGAGCTCACCATCCCTTAAACATGATCCCTTTCACACTAAAGCAGCACAGAACCTGAAAAAATATAAAAGCTAAAACCTGAGGCATCAGGAGGGGAGGGAATAACTGGTGAAGGAGCTCTGCCCCTCCTGGGAGCTCCACTCAAAGGAGTTAAGCAAGACTCAGGTGTGGGAGATGTGAGGGAATTCCTGCTGGATTTACGTGGTTTCTCCAAGGAAGTGTTCTATCAAACACCATTGGAATAAATTCCTATTCATAGGAATATAAATAAATAATACAGTAATAGGAATGTATTTAGGGAAGCTGAGGCAACTTGTAGGGAAGAACAAAGATCCATCCTGCAGACAGGAAGGGTCCAGAAACACAGAGAGAAGCACACACAGAGAAAAATTCATGCAAGAAGACACCCACAGAAAGTCAGACAGAAAATACACACAAAAAGACACACAGAGGAAAACACACATACAGATGGGAATCAGGTACAGCAGAGAAGCCACCAAGGGAATGGTGCTCCAGGAAATCCAGGCTAATTTTAGTGATGTGGAATAAAGACTGGAGTTGTTAAGGATGGAAAATCCTTCTCAGATCATCGAGTCCAACCATTCCCCAGCACTGCCAAGGGCAGCACTGACCCACACAAAGCCCCATTGAGAAAAACACACACAGAAAGACATGAAAGCACACAAAGGCATGGAGAGACACACACAGAAAGACTACACACACACAGAATTACACACACACTGAAAACCTCTCACTCATAGACAGAATGACACTCACACTGACACCCAAACACACAGGAACACACACAGAAAAACACTCACACACAGAAATCTCACATAGGAAAACACACACTCAAATCACACACAGAAATCACACAGACACACAGAAATAACAAACAGAAAAACACACACACAGGAACACACACAGAAAAACCACAGTCACACACACAGAAAAACCACAGTCACACACACAGAAAAACCACAGTCACACACACAGAAAAACCACAGTCACACACACAGAAAAACCACAGTCACACACACATACAGAAAAAACATTTACATGCAGGAACACACACAGAAAAACACAGAAATCACACACACTCATATCATACACAGAAACACACCCTCAAACCACACACACAGAAATCACACAGAAAAGTCACAAAAACCACACACACACAGAAAATCACACACACACACAGAAGCACAGAGGAAGACACACACAAAAGGACCCTGTCACACAGAAAGACACCCAAACTGACACACACACACAGAGCAAACCCACAAAGACACACACATGCAGAAAAACTGACACAGACACACATAAAAAGACTGTGAAAGATTCACACTCACACACACAGACCTCACACACCCCCAAAAGGGCTCCACACTCACACAGACTCACACACAGAGAAAGACTCCCAAAAAGACACACAGAAGAAAATCACACACACAGAGAAAGGCTCCACACACACCCAAAAAGATTCCACACTCAGACTGCACAGAGATTCTACACACCCAGTGATACACACAGAAATCACAGCCACAGAGAAACACACACAGAAAGGCTCCACACACCCAAAAAGATTCCACACTCACACACAAACTCCCACACATACAGAAAAACACCACATTCACACAAAAACACACACACACAAAGGCTCCACACTCCACAGAGAGCCCAGCATCACCTGGGAGGAGGAGGAGGACCTGCATTCCAGGCTTTGTTTCCCTTTATCAACTCTTTTATCCAGTGACTTTGGCATATAAAACATCTGCATTCTCAGGGAGCACCAACGCCTCTGCTACAGCAGAATAAAGCTCCCTATTTCCAAGAGAGAGGTGGTTTTAAAAGTTGTTTCCCTCTCCTCCCTCTCCACAGCCCCAGGCAGCTTCCCACAGGTGGAAGGAGGCCCCTGACAGCTGCTGTGAATTCCCTGCTATCAGTAAAGAATCCCAAACGCTGGTTTTAGGGTCCCACGTGGCACTTCCTTGGTTTCACTGCTCTTTTAAGGGCTGCTTTCAAAATGCATCAGAGTTTTCATGGATGCAGCCACACGGCAGAGCTGGATAATCAATGGCTATCAGAGCGGATTGTTGAAGACATGCAGAGAAAAGGCATTTCATCAAATGAGTTCAGGCACTTCTGACACTGATTAACAATTAACCCTCCTCTAATCAGGCCCAGAAGTTGATTAACTACTGCATCCTTGATGCAGAAAGGAAACAACTCAGGTAAAGAAACCCAAATAAACAAGAGTTTAAGATTCTCCCAGAAGAAAAGAACCCATTTGTAGGAGCACAATGGTTAGAAAAATCCTGGAGGGATTTCCCCTTATCTTCTTTTACAGAGAATAAACCCCATATTCCCCACACAAACCCATGTTTTACGTGTATCTACATTACATCTTCCTGCAGTAGTAAAATGAGCAAACCTGGAACTTTCAAAGGAACTTTATTGCTCATTTTATAGATTCCCCTTTGATGAGCTGCCATTCCAGCAGGCAATCTCAGTTTTGTACCTTTGGTGCTTCTCCCCTGCTCAGCCCCACCCATTTCCAGGCTGTCTGTGGGAACAGCAGGAGCTGGGAATTTGCCAGGCATCTCCCATCAGGAATCCTCCCAGCTGGGAGCCAAATCCCACAAGGACTGGGTCCAAATCCATCATGGAGAGAAATAAAACACGATGGGAATCAGGTACAGCAGAGAAGCCACCAAGGGAATGGTGCTCCAGGAAATCCAGGCTGATTTTAGTGATGTGGAATAAAGATTGGAGTTGTTAAGGATGGAAAAGCCCTCTCAGACCATGGAGTCCAACCATGCCTCAGCACTGCCCCATGTCCCCAAATGTCACATCCACAGGGCTGTGAAATCCCTGCAGGGATGGGCACTCCACCTGAGCACCTTTTCCATGAAGGAATTGTCCCAAAATCCAATCTAAACCTCCCCTGGGCCAGCCCGAGGCCGTTCCCTCTCCTCCTGTCCCTGTTCCCTGGAGCAGAGCCTGTCCTGGGGCTGTCCCCTCCTGGCAGGAGTTGTGCAGAGCCAGAAATTCCCCCTAAGCCTCCTTTTCTCCAGGCTGAGCCCCTTCCCAGCTCCCCATCTGCTCCTCACAAGATCTGTGCTTTTTGGATTGTTTTATCCCATATTAAGACAGAAATAAATGAATTTTGCTTCAGCCAGGAGAGCTGGACCTCCTCCTTCAGCAGCTCCAAATAAATCAATTTTCTGCAGGTCTGAACCTTGAGCTTCCAGTGGGGCAGAATCCAGTGGTCACCTCTAAAAACAATCCCAAAATTATCCCATCCCATGGGAGGGAGCATTCTCCATCCAGGGATTTTGGAACAGATCCCAGTCCAGCTGTTCCTCCTCTGTCTAGAAATCAGGTGCTGAGGCTGACCAAAGAAATGTAAATCCTGAATCAAATTATCTGGCAAAGTACATGAAGAAAACATCAAAAAGCTACAAGCAAGTGGAGGGATGAAAATGAAAAGACACTTGCCACAATCCACACAATTCCTATTCCTGCCTTTGTTTGGGGGGATAATCAAATCCTCCAGGTGCTCAGAACAAAATCCTTGATTTAAATGCTAGTTTCAAATGGAAATACATCAGAACTTCACTTTTGCAAAGTTTATTCTTGTTCAGATTTCTTCTGCAGAACAACCTGCAATGAGCTCCGTTCTGGTGGAGGACAAACTCCTCATCTGCCTACCTAATCTGACTGCTGGTAAATAATTTTTAACAGATTTTATACTCAATTTTTACATTAATTTTAACCAATTTTTCAATCTATAGACACAGATATATACTTACACTTGGAGCTGGTTTTAAGGGTTGTTCTGCCTT
>VXBC01007865.1:20150-31070 GCA_013399945.1 Ploceus nigricollis
ATAATACATTTTTTATGCTTTTCATACTTTTATCTACTTTTTCTATGTTTAATAAATATGTGCTTTGCACTTAGCTGAGTATTATGTAAGAAGAAAAAAAATTGGTTTCTATCCACACAGAATAAAGGAAACTTTCTGTGGGATGAGAGCTACAAATTGGATTTTCTCATCCTCACAGAGGCAACACCACATTTCTGGCAATATTAAAGAAAATGGGGCTATGGGTTTAAAATCCCCAAACCCTAGAAATGACATTACCTATTTTGAAATGTCACAGAACTGCACAATTAAAGTCCCCAGGTGGAATACTAACACCATTCATAACATCAGATAAAAAGCAGTTTGGCAGTATTATGTACAACAAATCTGATTACCCAAATAGAGCCTGAAACATCCTGGATTTGTGGATTAAACACAACCTGATAACAACAGGAACAACCCCACAGCTCATCCCTCCCAACACCCCCAGGCCCTGAGGTCAACCCCAAACCCAATTTTGCCCCTCATTCCCCAATTCTCCTCTCAGAGCTGTCCCAGAATTAAAGCAGGGCTGCCCCAAGCAAAGAAAGGAGAGGAAACTCTTCCTCCTCCCTCTGGGCTGCCAAAAAAAATCATCTGCTGGGCACCTCTGGATTGTCCACAGTGCATCCACCCAGCCTTCAAAACCCCAGCACTCTCCCTAATTGTGCTTCCCTGGCACACAAAGGGTGTTCATCAATAAATTCATGTCCAAGGACATTTTCAGGTGTCCACAGGACAGGTTTTTGTCAAAGGCAAAACAACCCTTAAAACCAGCTCCAAGTGTAAATATATGTCTGTGTCTATAGACTGAAAAATTGGTTAAAATTTGTGTAGAAATTGAGTATAAAATCTGTTCACTCTGTGGGACACAAGACACATGATGGACTTTGGACCTGGTTAGCAGAAGAGATGTGATAACAGGATGCCTTGGCAAAAGCAAACAGAATTTTGAGACTTAGATCAAGACTGCAAGAAGATTAAATCAGACTGACTTACCAGAAAAAGAAAATTTCATTAAACTCTGCAAACAAGAGATGTTTAAAAGGCATAAGTTTGTGTATGTGATTTTAACCTAATCATTGCAGTAACCATTACCAGGCTCACCAAAGCAGTAAATAAGCATTGGTAGTCCACAATAAATTTGGATCCTGATCACCTATCAGTCTTCCCTGTGTCTCTTCATCACTGACCCCACCCAGCCTTCAAACCCCAGCACTGTCCCTAATTGTGCTTCCCTGGCACACAAAGGGTGTTCATCAATAAATTCCTCTCCAAGGACATTTTCTGGGGTTTGGACACCACAGGACAGGTTTTTCCCAAGGCAGAACAGCCCCTAAAACCAGCTCCAAGTGGCCCTGGTCCTTCCTGGCTCTCTGTTCCCACTCCTGTGATATTCCTGCACGGATTTTACAAAGCTCTGCCTCCAGCTGCTGACCTGTGGTTAAAGCCTGAGCCATGCTGCAGCTCTTGGGGCATTTTTTATTCAATTCAGCCATCAGAGGAGCTGCTGTTTGCCCTGGGCTTTCTGAAAAGAAAAGGAAAACACAGCTCCTTTCAATGCCAGGGTCATTCTGTCATCCAGCGTTCGGGGAGGCACCGTCCCACCCTACAGCTGGAATTCCTAAAGGCTGGAAAGGCCTTTTGCAAGGAAGGGCTGGGAGTTTGAGGTTTGAAAACCCAAGAGTAGCCTAAATACAAAGCAGAGGTTTGGGTGATCAGTTATTATGGGATAATAATATTCCATTGCAGAATGCACTTTAAAAATTTATTTAAAATTAAAAAAGAGCAAAGGCAGTTTACTAAGTGATGCAAAGGCAATCACTCATCCTCTCCCACCAGCACAGCAATGCCTGACCCTTCCCTGAGTAAAAACCCTCTTTGGAAAGACCAAATCCTCAGGTTTTATTGCTGAGGAAGACACGATAAGGTATGGAAATGAAGTGGAAAATGCCTTTGATCAGATCAGATCTGCTGTCCCAGCTGGCTCCAGTCGATGCACAGAACCAAACTCTGATGAAGAAAGACAAATTTTGCTCCTTTCATATGTTACATAACCCAGCAAAAATGCATTTAAAGTATCTGCTGTGACTTCAGTTACCCCATGTGCCTTTTGGTAAAAAGAAGAAGAGGAAAGAAACTTCTCTGTATCAAAAACCTACATCTCAATTTTATCCTTTTTTAGAGCTTGCCCTTGGTGGGCTCACTAAGTTCTGCCAGGGAAAAATAAATCCTGTGGCACTGAAATACATGAGCAAAGGGTTTTTCCTCCTCTCCTGGGCATTTTTAGTGATATATTTTTCTCTACCTCTGAAATGTGGCTTCAAACCACAGCAAACAATACTTTGCCACCAGCCAACCATCATTTGTCAAACCACCAGGGCATTTCTGAGTCAGGGCTGGTCAGGAAAGGGAGTCAAGGCTACTCCAGCATTCCCTGGGGAAATTCACAATAGCTCAGGAACAGAGGCTCCCAGTCCTGGCAGGTGGGTGGGAGGGATAAATAAATGTGAGGAGTTGGTTCAAAACAATCAATGCCACAGCCAGGAGTGATTGCAGCTGGCAAGGAGGGAGACAAAGGGACAAAAACAATAAAAACAAAGGAGCTGTGGTTTGATTCTCTACTAGACAAATCCATAAATAATATAAACTGCTATGTCCTGATTTTGAAAATTTAACCTGTTTGGTTACAATATCCCGAGTTGGAAGGGACCCACAAGGACCATCCTGCACCTCTCCCACGAGGAAAGGCTGAGGGAGTTGGGAATGCTCAGCCTGGAGAGGAGAAGCTTTGGGGTGACCTCACTGTGGCCTTCCAGCACCTGAAGGAGCCGCAGGAAAGATGGAGAGAGATGATTTACATGGGATGGAGGGACAGGACACAGGGAATGGCTTNCATTGTCCAGTTCCAGCTTCAGCTGATCAAGTCCCATCCTGCTTGTTTTTCTCTCTCCAGCCCACGTTGTTTGTGCTCCTGGGCCTGAGATTTGGATCATTTGTCCTTGGTGCCCAGCTGGAGAAGGAATTGTTTTGTCTCCCTGCTCTGTGCAGAGAGCTCAGCAACACTTGATGTGAAGCTCAGAGCTGCACACTAAAGCAGCACAGAGTCTGAAAACATAAAAGCTAAACCCTGAGGCATCACAAGATGTCCCTGCCCATGGCAGGGGTGGGATGGGATCATCTTTAAGGTCCCTTCCAGCCCAGGCCACTCCTGGGTGGTGAATGCCCCAAATTCCAGTTAGATTTAGCACAGAGTTCACAGAGCCTGGGGCACCCGAGGGAGGCAATGACAGCCCTTCATCTCTGCCTCCTAAAGGGAAAAAAATGCAGATTTTACCTAAATTAGCAGGATGGTTCAACCAGAACCTTTCTACTCTGGGTATTTTATCCAGCTGTAGCAGAGAGTGCAGGTCAAAGGACACTCAGAGCCCTGCACCCCAAATCTCTCATTTCCTGTAACCAGTGAAGGAGAAATCCTACCTGGCTCCACACATCACTCTCCTGCTCTAATTGTACTGTAATTATTAACTTCATTTATTGCTTCAGAGAAAAGAGATTTTCAAGTCTGTGCAGATCAGCTGTAAATCTGCAGCTCTTTGATACCTCATGAATATTATAAACACCTATTTTAAGGTTTTCTCCACTAGAGATCATTGGTGCCAGTGTCAATTTTTTAGCCGTGGTTTCACAAATCTCTCCAAATGTGAGAATTGTTACAGGGAAGGAAAGGACAGAGAGGAATTTCTGTTTCTTCATTTGANCAGAAAGAATTTTTCCCTCCTGTGCTGTGGATTTTCAATTTTATCAGACTAGATTGATATCAGGCAGTGTTGCAATAATCTCAGAAAAATAAAATAATTACAAGGAACAGAAGGCAGCCCCAGGCTGGAATTAGCTCTGCACGGGGAGATTCCCCAGCCCTTACACCTACAGGGTGTTCTAAAAACTGATATCCCCGAGGAGCAGCTGCAGTGCCAGGATCTCCTGGGTTTGCTTGGACATTCTGCTTCCTTGGCTTCTGCAGAATCTCTGTTGGGTCTTATTAATAAACTTGAAATTCACTTTCACATGTTTATATAAACACCCTCTGATCTGACTCTACATCCACGTGAGGCAGATGAGCTGCCCTGAACCTTCCCAAAGAGGGAGGTACCACTGTAATCTTAATTTTTGGGGTTTTGATGTGTAGCTTTAGTTTTAAAGGATGGGCACAGGAGCTGCCCTGGGAGCAGACTCCAATTTTGGAGCAGCCACGTTCTCCTGGACAGCTGGGATCCAGCAGCTGACAATGAAACAGCCAAGGAGGGGATTATCCTACGGAGTCCAAGGTGGGAATTACAGGAACAAGGATGAGCCTGGGAAGACGTTTCATTTCTCCAGCCAGGCACAACAGATGGAGACAGTGAACTTCCAAGGGAAAAATTATGATCCCAGGCAGAAAACAGTGCTGGGACCTGAGCATGCACCTGATGCTCTGAAAGTAAAAGCCAAGGAAAAACCATAAAAACCATAAAAACCCACAGCAAAAGTGCTTCCTGAAATGGAAAGAATTTTTCCCTTCTGTGCTGTGGATTTTGAATGCTTTTGGACAAACCACAGCCAAAGAGACTTGGTGTGTCCAGCCTGGGGAAAAGACTGAGGGGAGGGAAGCTCATCCCAGCCTGGAGCCTCCTCCCGAGGGGCAGCTCCCATCTCTGTGACCCAGGGAACAGCTGGAGCTGGGCCAGGGCAGATTTAGGATGGATTTTAGGGCAAGGTTCTTCCCCCAGAGGGTGCTGGGCACTGCCCAGGCTCCCCAGGGAATGGGCACATTCCCAAGGCTGCCAGAGCTCCAGGAGAGTTTGGGCAACAGTCCCAGGGATGCCCAGGGTGGGATTTTGGGGTGTCTGTGCAGGGACAGGGGTTGTATCCATGATCTGCGGGTCCCTTCCAGCTCAGGATATTCCATAAAATGGATTTTCTTAGCTGCCAGCTGAAAGAAGGAACAGCCACACTGCCCAAGCCCACACTTAACACAGGAAAACTCTTCATATCCAAAGCACCAAAACACCTCAAACCCAGCCTTAAATGACATTTAAACCAAACCAGCCCCTGGAAATAAGGTTTGAGGCACACGAGGCCCCTGGCTGTGCTTCTCTCAAAGCTTTTAGCTCCATTTCAGTCTGTTAAGCCGAGCTCTGAATTAGTGCAATTTGCCACAACAGGTTTCTTCACATCAGGACAAAACCGGCGCAGCATTTTTCCCGAAAAAAAAAGGGATTAGATGACGCTAAGCTCTAAGTGCTCCCATCTGCGTGTTTAGACTCCTGAGCAGGTAATCACCACCCTCCAGGGCACGTCCCCAGGGCTGGGGAGATGATCTGGTGTCTGCCTTGCTGCTTTTGACGTGGCCCGAGAGGGGAGGTGAGGAAGGGAGGGTGGAAAAGTGCCCTGGAGCACCGGGAATTCACCAGAGGCAGCTCCTGGAGGAGCCAGGCTGGGATGGCAGCTCCTTCCATCCCCAGACAGCTTCAGCCTGCGTGGATTCTTTTGGGGGTTTTTTTTTTTTTTAAAGTTGGGATTAAATGTGTGAGATGGGATTCCTTGTTGGGACTCAGGTGTTTATCAGTGCTTATCTCTGTCACAGTCTCACAAACCCTGAGTTCTGCAGCACTTCACTCTGACACACTAAACATGGAGCTGTGTCTCTCTCTCTACAAGGCCTTTTAAGGATAAACTGTCCAATTAAGAAATGACACCTGAATTATTTTCACTTTTAACCCAATAACCAACCACCCGTGGCTGCAATGGGGACTTTTTATCCAATTACACAAAACCACCCAAAGCCATGGAGAAGAAGGAGAAGAAGGAGAAGGAGGAGAAAAAAAAGGGGAAGGAGAAGAAAAAGGGGAAGGAGAAGAAAAAGGGGAAGTGGAAGGTTCCTAAAACTTCCATCTTGCTTTATAGATATTACTACATTCTAAACCCTTAAACTCTGAGTTTTCCACCCTGTGACGTTACACACTTCTGTTCAAACTCCACCCCCACAATCCCAGTTCTATCATTCCATTCTGGAAGCTTCTCCACGGCCTCAGGTCAATGCAGTGTTCTCCTGGGGGTCAGTGCCTGTCAGCACAGAAATCTGGAATTCTCAGCAGCCAGGGTTCCAACAGAACCCCTCCTGTTTGAATTATGAACACTGTTTTGACATCTTTGTTAAATCTCTGTCGGATATACTGAAGTAGACAAGGTATAAATACTGTGATAACTACGATGATAATTAACACATACATGTCTATTTTTAAAAGTTTTCTCTGTAATGGTTTCTCTACAACCTCAAATCAAACACAATATTCTCTTAAAAACCAATACTTATCAATGCAAAAAATCTAAAATTCTCAGTAACCATAATTCCAGCATCAACCCTGCACTCTGTGGCAGGGATTGAAGGGGTGAAAAGTTCCATGGGGCCACCAGGGAAGGAATTGTTATGATACCACTAAAGATGGTGTTTTTTGCCTGTTACATTTGAAAGAACAGACAAAAATTACAATATCATGCACTTAAACCTAAGGCAAGGCTGCTCCTACAGCTTGTTAACTCTCCACCATATAAATCAAGGTAGGCTGAAGGATTTCAGTCTTAGCTTCCTTAACATTTGGAAATAATCATGTAACTGGGCTACAAGGAAGAAAAACACATTTCTTTATAGGAAAACACAGACATTTTGACATAGGATAGACAGTTGTTCTCACAGACACACTAATTTATGGGCAAAACTAATTAAGAGTGTGAGAACAACTCTATTTCAGTATTTTGAAGAAGCAGAATGTCCAATCTATTTATACACCTGATTTTTCACCCCATTGTTGCAAGGATCTCTTCCCACTTTGTTTTTTAACATGTACTCCTGTTACCAAAAATGCAGGATAAAGAAGGATGGAGTGGGCCTTCCCCTGGATTGAGAGCTGGGGAGTGGAAACATTGAATTTAAGAAACCACAATTTTCCCTGAAGAGCAATGAGGGCAGGACTGGGTTCTACCTCTGCCACCTGTACAAACCTCAGGAGAATTGCTGGGAATGGGATGAGCTTTAAGGGCCCTTCCAACCCAAACTTTGGGGTTTTTTTAACACAAACCCTGAGCTTCTAATCCTTTACTGCATCACTTCCAGACCTATAAGATGATATCAGCCATGGGGTTTGTAAGTTCATTCCAAGCAGGTTTCACGCAACAGTTCAGATTTGTTTGAACATCAAAGCAAAACCCAGGCAAAACCCAAATAAAAACCATTTATTTTCCCCCCAATTTGGTCCAAAGCCAAAGCCTGTAGTTCAACCCAGGCACATCAAAAAGCCCCAGGCTTCATGCAAGAAATCCCAATCTTATTTTGTTGGATTGTAGCTTGTGCTTCCTGCTCATGGACACAGCAAGAAAACAAGGAATGCCAATGGTTACCCTGAGCCTTCACTTAAAATCATGGAATCCCAGGATGGTTTGGGTGGGAAGGGACCTTAAACCAATCCCACTGCACCCCTACCATGGGCAGGGACACCTTCCACTGTCCCAGGCTGCTCCAAGCCCTGTCCAAGCTGGCCTTCAGCACCTGGCACTTGGAATGACCATCCTGGTGATCCTTCATCTGCTGACATCACGTGCAAAGAAAGCCCAGGCGAAACCTCCTTATTTAGGCTGAAAGATTCTCCCAGCAATTACTGGAAAAATACCTGCCAGCATCTCATGCATCACTCAATCTGCCTCAATCCTTCAGGAAAGCTGCCACCTGAAATTCCTTCTGAGGTTTATTGGCATGGAACTATCAAAGGTGCTTTTCACCACTTCTGAACTCTTGGACATGCACCTCATCCAGGAGGCCTTTGAGGCACACACAGGAATAACCGAAGCATTCCTTTCCTTTGAGTCCACAAGATCCAGCCAGTAGATCTGAGGAAAGGAATTAAAGCATTGAGGAGCAAAGACTTGGGGAAAAAAAAGAGGGGAATTTTCAGAAGTATTAGATTTCACACAGCAAATTTATTATTTTTTAAAAATTTTAATCACAGAATGGTTTGGGTTGGAAGGGACCTTAAAGCTCATCTTGTTGCAAGCCCCTGCCATGGGAAGGGAATCTTCCAGGGGCAGGGAATCTTCCATGGGTTGAGAATCTTCCACTTGTTGACTTCTGCTTTGTAATCTGAGTTTGTAACTCCTGATTCCAGACAGGGTTCTCCTATGTAATTACCACAACCATATAAACAGGATAAATAACAGGATAAAAGGAAATACTCCCTCTTTCTTCTCCCACAGCTTAAACTTGGGAAAATAGAAAACCAGGCAGGAAGAGATTGGGATAACCTGCCTCAACCTTGAGTTAACAAGGCACAGGTGTCTCTCCTACAGAGCTCCCAAGGGTGCAGGAAAAGGAAAAAAATTGATTTTTTTCCTTGCAGCACCTCGGGGTGGCAATGGCAATCACCTCCCTGACCCAGAGACCACGTCCCCCCCACCTTGGCCGTGCTTTCCCTCCTCCTCCTCCTCCTGCCAGACAAAGGGAATTCATCCCAAGAGGATCAGCAGGCGGGATCCATCCCGCGTAAGCCGATTATGGGATCTCCCCGCTCCTGACAGCGAGCATCACCCAGATGTCAAACCTCACTCAGAGAGAGGGCCCTGCCGAGCCAGGCTGAGGCTAAAGGCCTGAGATTATCCCTCTGGAAGGGATGTCACTGAGAGGATGGGACTGGCAGGGAGCAGAGCAATTATCACGCTGGGAAGCACTAATTGACTTAAAGCAAGGAAGGCACGGCGGGAAGAGGGGGCGCTCCGGTAAGCGAGTTAATTGTGGGCTGACTGAAGAGTAAAATATCACCTTGCAAAGGTTGATGAATCACCAAGCTGTGGAACAACCCGGACAACTCCCCTGCTCCATGCCATAAAACATCCCTCTGCAATTAACTCTGGAATTCACCTGTGCTGCAGGTACAGGGCCTGGCTGGGCAAGGGGACAGAGGCACACAGAACAGGGACAGAGTCAGCTCTGAATTCTCCTTCTCTGAGCTGATCTTTGTGCTCTCACACTTTATTCTTTGTCAGCACAAACATTTTAATCTTTTTGTCCTTTCCTTAGAAACTCATCCAAGCAGAGGTGTGACAATGGGGAGGTTCAAAGTCACGGAGGAAGCTTGAAAACTTAGAGGTTCAAAACTGACCTGAGGAACAGAGATCTCAACACTCAATATTTTATGATTTTAAACAAAAACATGTTGATTGAGGGAGAGAAACTTGACTCATTCTCTGAGCATCTGGGATTACCAGCATGGCATTTCTGGAGGAGGCTGCAGCACATGGCTCTGCAACTGCTCTGATCTCTGCCTTGGCAGTTTGCTGTGTTACCCTCTGACAGATGGGAAATCACACAATCCCATTTTCCTGAGACTGCCCTCAGGAATCAACCAGCTGGGTCTTGCAACCAGTTTTATCTGCGTGAACCACGTGCACTCCTCAACCCCAGAAATGTTTTCACTCCCTGCATCAGCAGAGCGCCCAGGGCCTCGTGCAGAACCGAGCCCTCCGGGATCCCACGATCCCCACAATCCCCCACACCACTGCTGGGGGCTGTTCCAAAGGATTTACAGCCTGATTCAGCACAAGGATATGCAGCTGGATGTAGGGAATAGGGACCAGAAGCCTGTGTCCACTCTAAAGGCAGCGTTTTTCCAACCTGCCAGAGTTAGCCCAGCACCTGCCCATGTGCTTTTATAGGATCACAGGATGGTTTGGGTTGGGGAGACCTTAAACACATCCCAGCCCATTCCCTGCCACAGCCAGGGACACCTTCCACTATCCCAGGCTGCTCCAAGCCCGATCCAGCCTGGCCTTGGACATTTCCAGGGATCCAGGGACAGCCACAGCTTCTCTGGGCACCTGTGCCAGGGCCTCCCCACCCTCCCAGCCAGGAATTCCTTCCCAATATCCCATCCATCCCTGCCCTCTGGCAGTGGGAAGCCATTCCCCCTTGTCCTGCCACTCCAGGCCCTTATCCAAAATCCCTCTGCAGCCTTCATGGTGGGCAGCTTGTATTTTTCACTCACAGTTTTTGCTGCACTAAGTACATTTTTATCGTGTTCTGTCACTTCCTACAGTGAAGCCCCACTGCTAAAGAGCCTGAGGTTGGCGTCCACACCTGTGGAACACGGAGCCCAGTTCTTTTTACAGCTCTATAATCATCAGGAGATGTGTAATAACTGCACTTTTACAAGGGACCTGTTAAACACCGGCTGTGAATTGGGTCCCAGGCACTTGACGCTGCACACCCAGCGCTTCCCACAGCCTGGCTCCTTTCTGCCAGTGCCACAGCTGCTGGGGACACCCTGATTTTGGTGACACCTCCTGCTGCCTGTGTGGCTGGGGACATTTAGGTGCCACATTCTGCTTCCCAAAACTGCCAGGGCCGAGGGCATTTGTTTCCAGTGCCACTTCCTTCTCCCCACAACCACCAGAGCTGCTGACACCCTGATTTTGGTGCTCCCTCCTGTTCCCCAAAACCAGCAGGCCTGGGGACACCCTCTTTTGGTGTCACTTCCCACTCCCCAAAACTGCTGGGGCTGGAGACATCCTGATTTCAATGACACTTTCCACTCCCCGGGAGCTGGGGACACCCAGATTTCAGTGACACTTCGCCCTCCAGTGGGGTTGAGGACACCCTGAATTTGGTGCTACCTCTCACTCCCCGAGGGGCTGGAAACACCCTAATTTCGGTGCCACCTCCCCGTCCCCGTGAGGCTGGGGACACCCAGATTTCGGTGCCACTTCGCCCTCCGGTGGGGCTGAGGACGCCCTGAATTTGGTGCTACTCCTCACTCCCCGTGGGGCTGGGGACACCCAGATTCCGGTGCCACCTCCCCATCCCCGTGAGGCTGGGGA